>JAKSZT010054396.1:15547860-15607455 GCA_026826555.1 Tolypeutes matacus
GGATAAAAGTAAATAAATAAATAAATCCTTAAAAAAGAAAAAAAAAAGAAAAAAAATATATTATGAACAATTGTATGTCAATAAATTAGATAAAATGAACAAACTCCTAGAAAGATGCAAACCACCAAAACTGACATAAGAGGCAATCTGAATAGACTTATAACAATCTGAATAGACTTTATAACAAATAAAGAGATAGAATTATTAATTTAAAACTACCACAAAGTGCTCACTTTGGTAGCACATATACTAAAATTGGAGTGATACAGAGATTAGCATCTCTGTATCACTCATATGAGTATTACCCTATATCAAAACCAGACAGAGATATCACAAGAAAAAAAAAAAAGAAAACTACAGACCAATATCTCCTATGAATGTAGATGCAAAAATCCTCAAAATACTAACAAACCAAACCCAGCAACTTATAGAAAGACAAATGGGATTTATTCCAGATGTGCAAGTTTGGTTTAATATCCAGAAATCAGTGAATATAGTATACCATATCAATAGACAAAAAACAAGAACCACGTGATCATCTCAACAGATGCAAATAAAAATAAAAAATAGCATTTCACTAAATTGATCACTGTCTTAGTTTCCTGGCTGCTAAGAAAAATGGGTTGACTTAAACAACAGGAATTTTGGGAAGCGGCTGTGGCTCAATCAGTAGGGCTCCCATTTACCATATGGGAGGCCCCGGGCCCGGTTCCCGGGGCCTCCTGGTGAAGGCAAGCCCGCCCGCACAGCGTGGTTGGCTGACCCAGCAAGCACAAGCAGCAAGAGGGGGATAAATGAATAAATAAATAAAATCTTTTAAAAAAACAGGAATTTATTTATTTAGTTTTTTAAAAAATTTATTTATTTACTTTTTACCCCCCCCCCCCCGTTTCTGCTGTTTCTGTGTCCATTAGCTGGGCAATTCTCTGTGTCCGTTTCCTGCCCTCTCTTCTCATCCCCCTGTCTTCACTGGGATTCGATCCTTGGAACCTCCAATGTGAGAGAGAGACGTTCTGCCACCTGCACCACCTTAGTACCTGGTTTTTCGGCGTTTCTCTGTCTTTGCTCTCCCTTGTGTCACTCTCCTGTTATGCCACCATCTTGCTGTGTGCAGCGCACCCATGCACGGGGCCTGGGGGTGGGGCCTGGTGATGCACCGGCTTGCAGGGCCTGTGTGTGGGGCCTGGGGGCCTGCACACCTTCTATATTTTTCTTTTATTTTACCAGGAGGTCCCAGGATCGAACCCAGGTCCCTCCATATGGGAGACAAACGTCCTACCATTTGAGCCATATCCGCGCCCCAGAACAGGAATTTATTGACTTATGGTTTTGAGGATAGGACTTTAAAATCAAGGTGTCAGCAAGGCAATGCTTTCTTTCTGAAGACTGTGGCGTTCTGGGGCTGACTCCAGCTATCCTTGGGTCCTTGGCTTTTCCATCAAATGGCAATATACCTGGCAGTGTCTTCTCCTTCCTCTTCCAGGTTCTGTTGACTTCTAGCTCTTGCTTCACCTTCTGCCTTCTTGTTTTTCTCTTCATAAAACTTCCAGTAATGGAATTAATTACTTAACTAAAAATAACATTTTCAAAAGGTGCTCTTTTTTTGGAGTACATAATTCAACCTATCACAATCATTCCTTCATGATAAAAACATCCAACAAACTAGAAACAGCAGGGAACTTCCTCAACTTCATAAAACGCATCTGTGAAAAACTATAGATAACATCATACTTAATGGTGAAAGACTGGAAGAGGAGGGAATACTTCCTAACTCATTTTATGAGGCCAACATTATTCTGATACCAAAACCAGGCAACAACGTTTCAAAAAAAGAAACCTATTGGGAAGCGGCTGTGGCTCAATCAGTAGGGCTCCCGTTTACCATATGGGAGGCCCCGGGTTCGGTTCCCGGGGCCTCCTGGTGAAGGCAGGGCCGCCCACACGGTGTGGTTGGCTGACCCGGCAAGCACGGGCAGCAAGGGGGGGATAAATGAATAAATAAATAAAATCTTAAAAAAAAAAAAAAGAAACCTATAGACCAACATCCCTCATGAATATAGATGCAAAAATTCTTTTAAAAAAATTTAGCAAATAAAATCCAACAATACATAAAAAGTATCTTGAAGAAGTGGGATTCATCCCAGGAATGCAAGGTTGGTTTAACTTTTAAAAATCAATAATTGTAATTCACCTTATTTATGGTCTAGAAAAGAAAAACCAAGCGATCATCTCAGTCAATGCAGAAAAGGCCTTTGGCAGAATTAAACATACATTCCTAATAAAAATTTTCAGCAAACTCAGAATAGAAGAGAACTTCCTCAACCTGAGAGAGGGCAATTATCAAAAATCTACAACTAACATCTTACGTAATGGTGGAAGACTGAATGCGTTCCCCTTAATACCAGGAACAAAACAATGCTCTCATCACTTCTAAAGGTTCTAGCCAGTGCATTAAAGTAAGGAAAAGGGAAGCTGCTGTGGCTCAATCAGTAGGGCTCCCGTTTACCATTTGGGAGGCCCCGGGTTCGGTTCCCGGGGCCTCCTGGTGAAGGCAAGCCTGCCCACACGGCGCGGTTAGCTGACCAGCAAGCACAAGCAGCAAGGGGGGGATAAATGAATAAATAAATAAAATCTTTAAAAAAAAATAAAATAAAGTAAGGAAAAAGTAAAAAAAAGTTATCCAGATTAGAAAGGAAGAAGTAAAACTGTCTTTATTCACAGATGACACATGATTGTGTATGTAGGAAATCCTGTGGAATATACAAAAAAGCTACCAGAACTAATAAATGAATTGAGTAAGATCAAAGGATATAAAATCAATATTCAAAAGAACAAACATATTTCTATGTTGTAGCAATGAATGATTGGAAATTGAAATGTAAAAAATCAATATTATTTATCAAAGTATCAAAAAATATGAGCAACTTATGAATGTATCTAATAAAATATGTGCATAACCTGTACACCAGAGGTTCTTAACTAGGGGTCTGTGAGCTTGAATTGAAATAAAAAAAAAAAAAAAAAAAATATTCTTGTGGGGCCGTGTTGGTGCGGGTATGATATATTTATTAAATAATACACAGGAAGGGGTCTGTGGTTTTTAACTGACTGGCAAAGAGGTCCGTGGAACAAAAAAGGTGAAGAATTCCTGCTGTACACTGAAAACTACAAAACACTGCTTGAGAGAAATTAAAGAATAACTAAATAAATGGAGATATATACATGTCCATGTATCAAAATATTCAATATAAGATGTCAGTTCACCCAAATTAATTTATAAATTCAGCACAATTCTAATTAAAACCCCAGAAGGTTTTTTTTTTTGTGTGTGTGTGTAGAAATTGACAAGTTCATTCTAAAATTTATATGGAAATGTAAAGGTCTTAGAAGAGCCCAAACAACTTAGAAATATAAGTACAAAGTTTTACACTCCCTGACTTCCAGACTTATTGTAAAGCTATAGTAATGAAAACTGAGGCACTGACATAGACAGACATATAGATTAGTAAAACAGGAAAAAGAGTCTGGGAATAGACCCTCACACGTATGGTCAAGTGCTCTTTGACAAATGATGTTAGAGCAATTGGATACCCATAGGCAAAAAAAATAAAAATTAAGTTCAATCCATACCTTGTACCATATACAAAACTTAACTCAAAACAGCTGGCAGGAGCAGGTATAGCTCAGTGGTTTGAGCACCTGCTTCCCATGTATGGAGGCCTTGGTACCTCCGAAAAAAAAAAAAAAAAGATGACAGATGTAAATGTAAAGCCTAAAACTATAAAACCATAGACATTTATTAGAATTTCTAAAATAAAAAAGACTAACACCAAGGGTTTGGCAAGGATGTGGAACAACTAGAACTTCCATACACTGCTGACGTGAATGTAAAACAGTACAACTATGTTGGAAAATAGTTTGGCAGTGACCCAACCATTCCACTCGTAGGTATTTATCCAAAAGAAAAAAAAAAACTAAAAACACATGTCCATATAAAGACTTACATATGAGTGTTCACAGCAATTTTATTTGCAACAGCCAAGAACTGGAAACCTGTCAAAAGTCCATCAACAGGTGAATGGTAAACACATGTAGTATATTCATGTAATGGTTTACTGCTCAACAACGAAAAGGAACAATCTATTGATAAACACAACATGGATGAATCTCAAAATAATTATACTGTGTGAAACTGAGACAAAAAAGAGTAACATATTGTATTTATATAATATTCTAGGAAATGCAAACTAATCTATAATGAGGGTCTGGAAGGAGCAGGAGAGACTAAGAAGGGCAGGAAAAAACTTTGGAGGGCGATGGATGTGTTCATCTTGATTGCAATGATTGTTTCACAAATGTATACCAATGTGAAAACTTATCAAACTGCACACTTTACAACTGCTCATTTTATGTATTCCCATTATACCTCAATAAATTTGTTTAGAACATGATCAGAAGGAGGTGTATGTGATGCTGTTTCTCTGCTAACTTGCTATGTGAACCCAGGTATGTTGGTAAGCCTCTCCCACAAGAGTTGGTTTAAGCCAAAAAGGGAATTTATTGGAAGGAAGCAAGAATGGCCCAGGGAACCCAAGGGCAGAAAGTTTGCTGGGGGTATGGTGGGGTGCCTCGGGAACTGGCGGAGTCCTGCAGGGTCCCAGGATGTCCTTTCTCTATCCCTTTCTGCTGATTCTCTGATCACATGTTTTCTACTTTTCTACTTGGTAGAAAAGGAAAGCTACTAGCTTCTGAGTTTTGAATGTTACAGGTTCAGTTACTCAGAGATGCTGAATTGATTCCCTTTCAATCTCAGCTCCAAGTGTAAATTCTCAGGGAAAGACCTTGACCTGCACCAAGGCACTATGGTCAGGGGTCAGAGCCATGCAGTACTAACCTGGCTTGTCTTGCATCCTACAGATGGAGAAGAGGACAAGTGCTAGGGAAGGATGTTGGGTGCACAGGCCCACAAGACAATCACCACAAAGGTGAGGTGTCAGGAGATACCACAAAGATGCTGGTGGAAATTCAGAACTGGATGTGCCTCTCAATGGGAGCAGCAGGTGTATGTAAGGCTCAAATGAGCAGCAGAGGGAGATTATTGGAGGGAGAAATCACCTCCAGTGGGGTAATCTGTGAAGGCTTCATGGAAGAGTCACCATTGGTGACAGGTCTGCAAGAAGAGTTATGCCCTGCATTTGTGTGGCCCTTATAGTTTACGAAGTACCTATACATCTCCTCTTTAGTCTAGACCAGTCCTATCACTGGGGTTAGCATTATTATACCCTCCCCTGAATAGACAGGGAGAGACTTGGAGGCATTGAGTGACTTGCCCAAGTACACACAGTGTGGCAGGCCCAGATCTGAACTACAGTCTTTTGACTCCAGAGCCCTGACTTGTTCCCTAGGTAAGTGTGGCAGTTTGAAATTATTTTATGAATCCCCAAAAGAGAAATATTATATTTGTAATGAATTTATTCCTGTGGGTATGATATCCTTTGATTCCATTAAATTCAGTTGAGAGGGCTTTGATTAGATTACTTGATAAGATTGATTTAGGGCTTTTGTTTGGTGTGACTCAGGTTGAATCTCTGCCCTCCTTGCTGGGTCTGATATAAACCGACACAGACTGTCAGGAAACAAGGGAACTGCCATGTTTGATTCTGCCAGGTGAGAGAAAAAGACTCCAGTTTTGCCTATAGCTGTTAGAGATAAACCCTATGCTGAGAGAGAGGACTACAGGATCACTTAAGTATGAAGCCAAGAGGCTGGGCCCACAGAGCAGCTCAAGAGGAGACGATGAGCTGGAAGCGCAAGGCTCAAACCTCACAGAGATCTGCAGCCATCTTGTTTCACCACATGGCAACACACTGGTATCAACAGTAGCTGACTTAGGTGAGAAGGCATCTCTACTGATGCCTTTATTTGGACATTTCATGGTCTTGGAACTGTAAACTTTTACCTCAAATAAATCCCCATTATAAAAGCCAACAGGGGGATGGATGTGGCTCAAGTGGTTGGGCGTCCATCTCCCATATGGAGGGACCTGGGTTTGATCCCCGGGACCTCCTGGTAAAAAAAAAAAAAAAAAAAAAAAAAAAAGCCAACAGATTTCTGGTACTTTGCATCAGCACCCCTTTTGGCAAACAAAAACAATAAGGTTGACTTCAAAGGAGGGAGAGTTGATGGTGGGTGCTCCATAGGGATTGGAAAGGAAGGATCATCTCCCAGCTCCTCTGCATACTATGTCCTCCAGAAGATGTCCCACCCCATTCTAGCTCCAGATACCCAGATTCCTCTGGGCTCTGCTGCCGACTCCCAGACCAACATTTCTACTCTAGACCTCTCTCCTGACCTCCAGTCCTGTAGCTTCAGCAGCTTGCAGGATCTTAAACTCAAAAGGTGAACTTAGTTCTGCAGATTTCTTTTTTTTTCTTTCTTTTTTTTTTTTTTACCGGGAGGTCCCGGGGATCGAACCCAGGTCCCTCCATATGAGAGACGGATACCCAACCATTTGCATCACATCCGCACCCCTGTTCTGCAGATTTAGAGTCAAAGAAACTTCAGGACCCATCCAACCACCTGCTGATAATAACACTAATAAAATAAAAACCATGTGTATGGCTGCTATCATATATGGAGGCCCTGAGCTGAGTGCCTTATACACAGTACTGCATTTCATCTTCATACAGCACTGTGAAGTAGGAACTATTACTATCCTGATTTTACAATTCTGAGAAACTGAGGCTCAGAGAACTGGTTCCTTCCCTTGATCTCCTCCTTCCTACTGGTGGCACCATCAAGCCCCCAGACCTAAGACCCTGCCATTTTACCCCCTTCAGTGTCTCAAGACAACCAGCAAGCCCAGGTGAGCTGGAGGTTCAGGAAGGGTGACAGGCAGGGCAGTCCACATGGAGGTGGTGGGAGGAGAAGGGGAACTGTTCAGCTTTATCCACCAACCATGGATTTAATGTTGTAAATTCTGACATTTTATTAGAGTTAACTAATTCTAACTCCAGGCCATATGCCGTGGAGATTAAGAGCAAGGACTCTGGGGTCACACACACTCAGGTTCTAGTTCTGCCTTTACCACTTTCTTACTGTGTGACCTTAGGACAGCTTCTAAACCTCTCTGAACTGCAGCTTACTCATCTGGAAAACAGAGAAATAACCCCAACCTCATGTGTTAAAATATTGTGAGGGTAAATGAGTTCACATACATACTTTAAGCACCTCCACACCTGCCCCACCACATTCCCTCACCATACCCATTCATCTGTTTTAACTGAAGATAGTTTACTTCAAAACATGTAAAAAATATATTCAACTCTGTGAAGTGGTTGCATCTTTTTTGGTGCCTGCTTAAGTTTATTTATTTGTCTTGAATGTTCTTCCGGGAAGTCTGTGTGGGCCTCAGTGAGTACCCGAGGCCAAGAGGGACTCAACAGGGCTAACCTGGAGCAAAATGACCTAAATAAGGGAAGTGTATGTGGCTCAAGCAATTGGGCTCCTGCCTATTACATGGAAAGTTCCTGGTGCCTCCTAAAGAAGACAGCGAACTGGTGCTATGGGTAGGCACAGCAAGTTGACAGAACAAGAGACAAAAGAAGAAAACCATAATGAGAGACACAACAATGCAGGGAGCAGAGGTTCCCAGTGCCTCTTAAAAAGACAAGCAAGGGAAGCAGCTGTGGCTCAATCAGTGGGGCTCCCGTTTACCATGTGGGAGGCCCCGGGTTCGGTTCCCGGGGCCTCCTGGTGGGGGCGGGCCTGCCCGCGCGGCGTGGTTGGCTGACCCAGCGAGCACAAGCGGCAAGGGGGGGATAAATGAATAAATAAATAAAATCTTTAAAAAAAAAAAAAAAAAAAAAAGACAAGCAAGACAGTGAGCTGATGCAATGGGCAGGCACAGCAAGCTGATGCAACAAGATGACGCAACAAGAGACACAAGAAGAAAAACACAATGAGAGACACAACAAAGCAGGGAACAGAGGTGGCTCAAGCAATTAGATGCCTCCCTCCCACATCACAGGTCTCAGGTTCAGTTCCCAGGGCCTCCTAAAGAAACAAGGAAGACGAAAAGACACAGCAAGTGCAAACAACAAGGGGGTGGGGAGAAATAAATAAAATCATTCTTAAAAAAAAAAAAAAAAAGGCCTAAATAAGATGGAGAACAGTGAGTTGAATAGAGCTAAACAGGTATCTTTCCCCCAGGTCCTTTCTAGGCCTTTCACATGCTAATATGTACACTGAACCTCCTAAAGTAAGCAGAGGGGTAGAAGCAGAGGAATGTAGCTTCCTAAACTTACTTCTTATAGCACCTATCAACATCTCCCCTCAGAGAAGGTGGCCACTGCCTGCCACTCACCCTGGGAAGGCCTGTCTTTTTTGCCCAAATGTCTCTTCATCTTCAGCCTCCAATTTCCAACAGCCTGAAAGACAGATTTCCTGCTCAATCTGGACACCCAGCAAGTCTAAAATGGCCTCCCCTTCCTACCCCCAGCGCCCTCAGCCCAGGCCTCCCACTGGCCCCCACCCAGCTGTAAAGGCAGAGTTGAGTAGTTGCAACATAGATGCAACTGTATGGCCCACAAGTACTCTAAGGATTGGCTGCCATTATTATGATTATACAGATGAGAAACAGGCCACAAGCCACTCAGCTAGTCATCAGGGGCTTGAATCTGTCTCTGCTCCAGGCTTTTGTTAACAGATCCCTCTGCCTTTCATTTGTTCAACAAGGGCACAGGGAACCCCTGCTGTGCCCTCCAGGGGGAGCTGTTAGGGATGGGGGTGGTGTTGCACAATGATTTCAGCCACCTCATCTCCCTCACTTGTCCTAGTCACATGGGCCTTTTCAAATGTCAAAAACACAAATTTTTTACTCCCTCCTCAGCACTTTTGCGGTGCTGGTCTCTCTGCCCGGAATGCTTCTCTCTGCTCTTGGTTTAGCTGGCCCTTTCCTGCCATTCAGGTCGCGGTTCAGATATCAGCTCCCACTCTGAGCTCCCTGGGCCCAAGTCTCTTTTTATCCTTTACATGGTACTTACGGCCATGTGAAATATTTTGTTTGTTCACTTGTTTTTTTGCCTGTCCCCCTGGATGTGATGGGAGCTCTATGAGGCCAGCAGTCTCTGTCTCATTCCCTGCTGGGACCCAGTGCCTAGTACAGTGCCAGGCACAACTGTGCATTAAATGAATGAAATGACCCATGGGCAGTGTTAGGTGATATGGGTCCTCTGCCTGGCTCTATTTTTTTTTTTTAAACCGGGAAGTCCTGGGGATCGAACCCAGGTCCCTCCATATGGGAGCTGGACGCCCAACCATTTGAGCCACATCCATCCCTGCCTGGCTCTATTAACTCACACACTGAGCCACATTTGCCTCCTCTGTAAACTGGATTGTGAAGTGGGATGAGAAGCCCCTCACTCTTTGGTTTAAACAGTCCATGATTTGAAGGCAATTGCAGGGGGCCTGCCACTGCCAGTCTGGTGGTAATGGGTTATAGCTGACTGTAGGCCTCTGTCCCAGCCCAGGCCCTGGGGACCGATGGGAAAGTCATGAAGGATGAGGGAAGGGAGGGGTGGGAGGGACCCAGGGTCAGGCTGCAGGGGTGAGCATGGAAAGGCAGGGAAAGGCTCTAGGAGATGTGAGAACTACAGGCTGGAGCGGGGAGTGCCCAGCAAGCGGGGTGGGCAGAGGAGGAAGAGGGAGCATCTCCACCTCTGAGGAGAGTCAGATTGGGGTGGTGAGGAGGGCTTCTTTCACTTTTTAGCCTATGAGCTTCAGAGTTGTCTGAACTATTTTTGCAATTAGAAAAATTAAAAATGTACATGTACTTTGACCCAGCAACTCCACTCCTAGGAAATTCCCCACAGAAAGAGGTATGTGTGAAAACATCCATGTACAGAGCTATTCATGGGAGCCTTGTTTGAAATAGCAACCAATAGGAAACAACCTGACTGTCCATTAATAAACCAGGGTACATCTACAAACAAGAAGAGTTTGGGAATGTTAAAAAGGAATATAGCAGGTCTATAAGTGCTGTTAAGTTAAAGAATGAAGGGGCAGAACAATGTGTACAGGACAGTACTGTTTATATGAAAACCTATACACACAAATGGGTATCAATGCTCAGATATCTGGAACTTGTTCCAATTGCTAGGGCATAGGGTGGGCATGGTAATAGCAGACTTACTATTTAATATGCTTTTGTACTTCCTGAATTTTATCCCTTGAGCAAATAGCATATTTTCCAAAAGGAAAAAAAAAATGACAGTGTATATTCATGGAAAAAAAATAAAGTATACTTTAAATACAAGGGATTATTGTTGTAAGGTAAGAAAGGAAATCAGCAAATATTTATCTAGATGTGTCCTAGAAGAGAATTTCATTTGGGACTCGATTCAGATTCAACTCCTTTGTTCCATTCTAGTCCCCAAAGTCAGGTACAGGGATACCTGGGTTCAAATCCCAGTCCTGTTACAGCTGTGTGACACTGGACAAGTTATATTCAACCTCTCTGTGCCTCCCAATGTAAAATAAGGGACAGCTGTGAGAGTTGAATGAGCTCAGAGAAGGGTTGTGCCTCTCCCTGTGCCTGGCACATGGCGCCTTGCTCTAGAGCAGGGCGCGGGTGCCACCTTCCTCTGTCCTGGAATCACTGTTCTCTACAGCCTTTTCCAAATAAACTGCTCTGATTCCCCACTGCTCAAGGGATTCCTGGAGGCAGAATGCCCTCCTCCCACAATATCTCACCACCCCTAACACCAAATGGCTCAAAAGAGGGGCCAACCTCAAAAGAAGGGCTTAGAAAGAGACCTGCCCTCCCTGAAAGGCTGCTCCAGGATAGGGGGCAGGGGCTTCCTCTGGGGGGCTTTGGAGCCTAGGGCCAGGATGTACAGGGGAGGTGGGTGGGGCACAGGGAGACACATCTGGGCTCAACTGAGGGAACAATTTAACGTCTAATTGAGAGGACATAGTCCCAGGCACTTACTATACAGCATCTCATTTGATTCCACACAAATCCTATGAGACAGGTACCATCCCATTTTATAGATGAGGACACTGAAGTTCAGAATCCTTAGTCACTTGCCCAAAGTCACACAACAAATATAAAGTGCAGCAGGGGGGGAAGCGGCTGTGGCTCAATCAGTAGGGCTCCCGTTAACCATATGGGAGGCCCCGGGTTCGGTTCCCGGGGGCCTCCTGGTGAAGGCAAGCCCGCCCGCACAGCGTGGTTGGCTGACCCAGCGAGCACAAGCAGCAAGGGGGGGATAAATGAATAAATAAATAAAATCTTAAAAAAAAATAAAAAATAAAAAATAAATAAATAAAGTGCAGCAGGGAGTTTGAATCCAGGCCTGTCTCAATCAAGAATTTGGCAGCTTTAGAGGTCAATAGCCAAATATTTGGCAAATGTTAGTGATCAGTAATCACAATTTGGTAATAACACTGCTGTGACTAGAGCTGGGGGTGGGGTGGGCAGTGGAATGAACAGCTTGGGGGATGATGGGGAGTTCAGATATAAGCTTTGGGTGGAGATGCAAGTGTTTGGTCCAGATGGTTGGATTCTGTTCCAGGGGTTCTAGTGGCTGGAGGACAAGGAGATACTCAAGGTCTGCCACCAGAATTTGGGTTTGGTGATCTCAGGTAGGCCACAGGAATCTGTCTTTTTCAAAAGGCAATTCTGGTCTGCAGTCAAGTATGGGGTTCACTGGCTTGGATCACCTCAAGGGCCCCTTCTAACACAGATTCTATGCTCTGTGGTGCCCTAACACCCACCACTGGGGGAGCATTCCTTTAGGTTAAACATTGCCCTTTCCCCCTAGTGCTTCCTTAAATCCATAAGGTCTTAGAGATGAGAACACCTGCTCCCTTCCCCTAACTGGGCCATGGGCTCTGTGAGATGGCAAAAAGGCACAGAGAGATGGAGCACACAGGAGCCATACAGCTACCTTCAGTGGCGAGGATAGAACCAGCTCATCTTCCTTCCTCACCTCGCCTCACCTGCTCCAGGCAGAGCCCCAGGCTTTAAAAGATTGTCACTTGCCCCTCCAGAGCTTCATCAAGTGCAACCGTTCCTACTCTTTAGCTTCTTGGTCTTTTTTGGAAATTCTGCTCAGTGGGGCCAGCTTCTAGGGCCCTGTGGACACTTCTGCAGTTTGTCTGGCCTGGAGGGCCCTCTCCCCGGCTCTGGGAGGCCAAGGACTCAAGCATGGAAGCAGGCCAGAGAGGCATTCTTGGTGACCTCTGGTTTGATGGGAAGGATTCAAAACGAGTAAAAGTTTAGCAAGTGCCATTTATTTGTTGCCAGAACCTAAAACCCATTTTTTTTTTTCCTAACACACAGACTTTCTGGAGAATAAAAATAAAAGATCATTTGAAGGAGGCGGATGTGGCTCAACTGGTTGGGCGGCCGTCTCCCATATGGAGGGACCTGGGTTCGATCCCCGGGACCTCCTGGTAAATTAAAAAAAAAAAAAAGATCATTTGAGGGTCCATTTGAAAATACCTTTGATTAGTTTTTCCTTAAAAAGAAAATTTCTAACCTACCTGCTTTCTGAAATTAAACCAGGAAGTATGAAATGAACTTAGTGAATTCTGCCAGTACTTTGCTGCATGACCTTGGATGAGTTGATTTCAGCCTCTGACTCTCAGTTTCCACACTGGCAAAGGCCATTGCTCCAGTGGTTGGGTAGGCACTGGTAGTAGTGCAGGGCTCTGGCTGCTAAGAGGAAGGTATAAGGAGGGAACCCAGAGTCCCGGCCAAACACCCCTTTTGGGTGTTTGTGTTTGCTGTTTTTAATCCTTTGCACCTTTCCCATTCAGGATCCTGGTGTGGTACTCTCTCAGCCTGGGAGGTGTCTCTGGTTTTACTATGAGAAAACAAACATCAGAGAGATTAAACAAAATGTTCATAGTCTTACAGGCTGCCACAGTCACCCGGATATAAACCCAGGTCTTCTGGTGTAGCTACTTTGCAAATACTGTTTGCCATGGATTTGAACCTGGGATCCAAAGGATGGGCTCTGACCTTGACCTGTGCCACTTAACTAGCAGTGTGACCAAGAGCAAGGATTACAACCACCTAGAGCTTACCATGAGCCATTATCTTACTTAAATAGCACATCCCTGCAGCTATGCACAATTATCCCCATTTCACAGATGAACTGATCAAAACTCAGCTAGTAATTTGCCCAGGGTTAGAGAATCAGAATCCTATTCTAGGAATGTCTTATGCTTTTCCTACCATTCATGTCATCCACTACTGGCTGACTGAGTTCCCCTAATACTTCTGAGCTTCAGTTTTCTAATCTATAACTAGGAATAGCAGGAATAATGGGAAGATTACGTGAAATGGCATATCAATTGGTTGGGGCAGCCGTAGGTACTCAATAAATTCTGCCTCCTTCCTCTCCTGAGACCATTCACACCCAAATGGAGCTTAGACCTATAGGTGCCAAGAAAAGATACCTAGGACACACTCCATCATTTGAACCTCAAGGACACTCTATCTGCCTTTCTTATTGCCCAGGTTTTCATGGTGGGTGAGCTGGGCTCCAGCATTTCTCAAGAGTGAGGCCACCTGATTCTCTTCCTTACCCTAAGAATGAAATCTCAAAGGATGATATGTGTACAATAAATCAAAGGGAAAGGACCATAAGTGCCAGATAATGCAGAGGCCCTGGGAACAGCCCAGTTTCACTTCAACAAAGGTTTACTGAACATTTACTATTGCAAATGCCTACCACTCACCAGGCTCTCTGCTGGGCATTAGGGGGCTGCAGAGATTGAGGGGTGAGGCTCTATTCACTCAGCAGGATTTATAGGCAATCCATGGAGTCAGACAGCTTCCCATCTGGTAGGTGAGACCGCAAGACAAGGTATTCCGAGGCCAAGGAGGAGAAAAATGGGAAAAGGAGGTTCCAGGCAAAGAGAACAGAAATGTGGGAAGCTCACAGGTGATGTGCAGTCTGGCACTGGGGGAAGGGAGGATGCTGAAGATGTTGCTAGAGGTCTTACCATGAAGTCACAGTTGGAGGAGAGAGATATAAGGGTTCCCACCTCCAGGCAGTCTCCCAGAGTTGCACACCAGGAACTCTTCTCTCTCTAGCCCTGTTTGTGCCCAGTTCCCCAATCAACACTGATAGGTGCTCATTACAAGAAGTATTTGGACTGCATGGGAACTTTGTGTTTATATGCTCTCCAGATCCCTTTGGGTTCAGAGATTCTTCCATTCCAAGGACTGTGGGGGAAACACAGGAAGGAATAAGACAGAGTTTAAAAAGACACACTCGGGAAGCGGCTCTGGCTCAATCAGTAGGGCTCCCGTTTACCATATGGGAGGCCCCGAACCCGGGGCCTCCTGGTGAAGGCAAGCACGCCCGCACGGCGTGGTTAGCTGACCCAGCGAGCACAAGCAGCAAGGGGGGGATAAATGAATAAATAAATAAAATCTTTAAAAAAAAAAAAAGACACACTCATATATTTAAGCCAAAAAAAAAAAAAAAAAGTATTTCAACAGTTGCTGAGCACAGATAATTTTGCTTCTTTTAAATATGCACAGAAAAAAAAAAGACTAGAAGACATGTGAATAATCTTTCTCTCTAGATGGTAGGAAAATAGATAAAATAAAAACCATTGTATAGGGGTCGGATGTGGCTCAACTGGTTGGGCGTCCGTCTCCCATATGGAGGGACCCGGGTTCGATCCCTGGGACCTCCTGGTAAAAAAACAAAACAAAACAAAACAAAAAAAAACCATTGTATAGCTCCCAATTACTCAGCCATGAACATGTATTGCTATTATTATCAGAAAAGTAATAAACATTAATTTTCAAAGAATCCTTAACTTCATGTCACGGAAACAACACAGTGATGGGGGTCAATCATGGACCCTGTGTCATTTGCTACTTCTTTGGGCCTCAGCTTCTTCATCTATAAAATGAAGAGGTGGCTGAACTATAAGATCTGAGTCCCCTACTCTGTAAATTAATTTATAGGGGTACCTGAGTTTGGGAAAACTGGCCAGGCAAGTGGGTTTCTCCTCCTGGAAAAAGTGGGGCTGAACAGGATCTTGAAAGACAGGGAGAATTTGGACTGATGGTGGATAAGAAGAAGGAAGAAGGGGATGGAGAGGGAGAGGAGGCAGAATATTCTAGGTCCAAAGTTGGCCAGACTGGAGACATGCCTGATGGGAAGATCTATTCTAGGGAAGGGGGTGAGGTGGGGTCGGGGGTGAGGCGGATGAAGCCAGATTGAGTTTTAGGCCTGTGGAGATGGAGTTATTGAAGGCTGTCCGGGGTACCTGAGGGCTCTATCCGGGGTGCCAGGGGCTGGAAGTCCCTTGAAAGCTGGGGGTGAAGTGAAGCACACACCATGGATTGGCAGTGTTAGCAATCGGGGAGTTGGGGGGTGGGAAACAGTGGGTCCTCAGCACTCAGCAGGTGCTCAGGAAAGATTTACTGAGTCAGTTGGGAAAGATATCGCCCATCTTTAGGCCTCAGTTTCCTCATGTCTGAAATAGCAGTTTATGATGGAGATTGTAAGGGAGACTAGCAACACTCCTATATGGTGCTACTAGTCCTTTTTAGCAGATGCACAGAGGAGCCGAGTTACTTGTCCAAGGTGTGGGATCCTAAATGGTTTCTAACTGCAAAACCAGCTCTTTCCATTCCATCGTCCCTGAGAGTTGTTTCCAGCCTAAAACCCAGGTTCTCTGATCTAGCTTGGCGGGTAAAATCAGGACAGAAAGTAGGCGCCGGGGTCCCATAGGACTCCCCTCACCTCTTGGCAGTGGCTTCCAAGGCCCAATGACGCCTCTGGTCGGGATCCCCGGAGTCGCTCGGGTCTAAGCTGGAATCCGAGGTGAGGCGCCGGGAAGGGGTCCAGTCCTCCCGCAGCTCCACAGGGATCGGGGCTGCTGCGCTTCAAGCACAACTGCAGGTGGGCACGGGTTTCTACAAGGTGACGCAAGGGCGGGTCCCAGTGGGTGTGGGTTTTCAAATGCAAGCGCAAACCAGATGGGGCGGCCAAGCCCTCGAGACCCGGAGGGTGGGAGTCGCCCGAGCTGCTCGGTTGCTCTCCCCTCCACCTTCCTCGGGCTCTGACTAGGAGTAGGGGAAAGGCGTGAGGGACCGAAGCCGAGGGAGAAGATCCAAAAGCCGGGGTATGGAACGGGGGGCCTCGAACGAAACGTCCTCGGACACTTGAGATACCCGCTCCCGGGGCTAATAACCAGAAGACTCGATTCCCCTACCCTAAGTCCTATTCAAAGACTGCGAGCGGGAAGGGAGTTTGAGATGCAGAGTCCCACCCTCTGGGCCTGGAGCCTGAGGCCAGAGAGGGGAAGTGATCTCCTCAAGGTCACGCAGCCAAACAACTCCGAGCCAAGGTCGGCCCTCAAGTGTTCTGTCTTCGGGCCACCATCCCCAAAATCTGGTCCCCCGCGACCCAGTGCTAGGGGGGAGAGAGAAGAATGTGGACCCGAACTGGGCGATTGGATTTAGGGGTGAAAGGAGTGCGGGGCTCAAGGTAACCTCCCTCCGAAAGCCGATGACCACAGAGCCCCACTGCGGGCGCCACTTGCGTGAGGCCTCCGGGGCTGGGACGCCAAGGGACCCGAGGAGCAAGGCGCACGGCATCGACTCCACGTTCCGCGGGCTGGGACGACGCGGAGCGCGCGGCCCCTTTAAGAAAGTTCTTTGGGAGAGTTCGTCGAAGTTTTAAAAGTTGTCATGGAAAAGGGAAACGGGGAAAACGAGAGCGAGCGAGAGAGAGAGAGAGATGACGAGGGGAAGAGGGCAAAAGCCCCGCCGGAGGCCGGCCGCGGCGCGCCCGGGTCCGGGGCGAGCCCGCCCGCGGTGGGCGGCGGGGATTGGCTGCGCGTTCCCCCGGAGACCGCGCGGAGGGCGGGGGAGGGGGCCGGCCCTGCCCCAGCTGAGACCGGTTCCGGCCCCCGCCCCCCGCCGCCGCCCGGCGCCCGCCCCCCGCCGCCGCCGCCGCCGCGAGCGCACTCGCCGGCCGCAGTGAAAAGGCGGAGGCGGCGGCCGCTACGGCTCGGCTCCGGTTCCCAGCGCCTCCCCCGCCGCACTCCCTCCCTGCCTCCTGCACCCGCCAAACTTGATGTGACCCCACCCCGACGCGGCGGCTGCCCCTCTCACCGCCCCGCGCGCCCCCCACCGCCACCCCACCCCGCACCCCCGGAGCGCACCGCTCACCGCGCGCCTTCCCACCTCCCCGCGGGGGCCGGGGGTCGCGCGCCCTCCGTGCTCCCTTCCCCTCGACCGCCCTCTCCCCCTCCCCCGCACCATGAGCAACCTGAAGCCGGACGGCGAGCACGGCACCGGCACGGGCACAGGCACGGGCTCCGGCGGCGCCCTGGAGGAGGAGGTGGGTCTGCGGCCCCAGAACCTGTCCGACTGAGTGCACGCGGAGGTGGGCGGGGGACACGGCGCGGGGTCAGTCTGGCAGTCGCTCCAGGCGCCTTCCCGCCGCTGCCCTTCGCTCCGGGAGGAGCAGCCTGTGTCCGGCGGACGGGGCGTGCGGCCTGGACTGCCCCGCCGGGCGGGCATTGTTTCTCCGTCCTCCCGGGCGCGGCCCGCGGCCCGTGCGTCCAGGGGCGGGCGAGCAGCGCCTGCCGCCTGCGCGCCCCTAGCTCCCCGACCTCGGGCCCGGCTCGCTGCCCTCCTTGAGGCGCTTCTCCCTCATGGCCGGGACTCCCGCCTCGGCGGGAAGGAATTGAGAGAGACTAACACGGCGGGATGACGCGCGGGCGGGCAGGACCGACCCACACTCCCTAGCCTTTTCCACCCTGACCCCTCCCGTGACCTTGGAGTCCTGGGCCGGCCGCCTGGCACCTTGATTCACTAGAACTGTGGTCTCGGGGGTGGGCGGGCTTTCTTCACAGCCCCAGGACCTGGGCAGAAGAGTCAGTCCGGACTTGGGGCTGGGAAGGAGATGGCTAAAGACAGCCTCCTCCCCGTTCTTCTCCCGCTGGTTTTGTCTTGGCCGCCAAGTCAATACCCCAAAGCCGGCCTGGGCAGGATTCTGTAGGGAGAGGCGACATCATCTCGTCCGTCGGCCGTGTACTAAGAGGTGGGAGTATGAGGCGTCTTTACACAACCACCAGCAGCTGGGAGGCTAATGGGATGGTGAAATAGGGGAGGATGTAGGGATGGGCGGGAGGGTGGATAAAAGCCTTAAAACTATAAGCGAATTGGGGACCAGGAACCAGGCCAGCAGAGAACTGGTGTGGAACGGGGACAGGCTTCCCAGTTCCCTTGAAAGGCCTCTGGCCTCTGATGTGTCATTCCCGGCCCTTACAAGCCCCTGCCCAGGAAACTCAGGGCCAATTATCCACCCCGAGCTTCTTTTCCCCTTGATATGGGGAGAAACCGCACAGCCTCTTGGTGGGGGCTGGTATTGCTCTCTCCCTCCAGTCATGTGGCCCAGTCAGGCTGTGGGTTTGGTGCAGAGTGGAGGGGATGACCCTGGCTGGTCTGGGCGCTGCTGTGCCTGAGGGATGGGGGGTTGGGGGCAGCTGCCAGCTCCCATGCTTAGCTCCTCAGAGGCCTGCAGCCAGCCGTCCCCAGACCAAGTCCACCAATAGCATGATGTCTTGAGCATCCAGGTCTGGATCCCACTTTGGGAAAACAGACACAGTTGTACAACTCTTCACCCTGAAGGGTGTGGCAAGGGAGGGCCTGACTTGGCCAATGGTGGCTGTAGTGAGGTGGGGTTGTTTTGGCTCCTGAAGGCCTTGTCTTCCTGGGACCTAGATGCCAACTGGCCCTTACCTTTGGGAAGCTTAACCCCATGTTGACTGTACTTGGTTGTTCAGAAACTCCCCTGAGAGTTGGGGGAGGGTGACAGGGTGGCCTGTGTGTGTGTTGGAGGCAGGTATCTCTTCTTGGCCCCTGTGGGCAGAAGCGGAGGGAAGCAGTCTCTTTTGGAGCTGGAGAAGGAACCAGAACACGCCTTCTGCCAGAGACCCCACTTCAGCAGACTTTTCTAAGTGCCTTTTCTGGGAGAGAGCAGGATCCTCAAAGAGAGGAATCTTTGCTGTTCTTCCTTGGGGGCTGGAGTGGGCTACAGCGCTAGTGGTTCAAGCATCAGTGTGACTAGTGGCTGCCGTGGGGTGTGGGCTTGTGCTTAGCAGAGGTCTAAAACTCAGGGCTCTAGAGCCCAGGATCTGCTCTGGTCAGGTAAGAGCAAGGATGGGCTCTCTGCCCTTGCCAGCTTTCTGAACAGTGGGTCAAGACCTCTGCTGGGGCCTTCATCTTGAATTGGTGGTTTGGGCTGGGACTGGACTCCTTCCTGCTAGCTTAGATGCCCACCAAGAGCCATTATCTGGGGAATCTTCTAGCAGTGGTGGTTTACTCCTGGCTGACCCAGGCTGGCTCTTCCTAATTGGCTATTGGAAATTATCAGAACAAGTCTGTAGAAAACCAAGGGACCCACCCTGCTGTCTGCCATGAAACGTAAGCTCCTAAAGGAGAAGGGGGTTTATTTTCATGGGGTTGCTTGTTTTCTTAATCTGCTTTGTATCTGCTTGCCTATCGTACCCATGGGGCTTCATCCATGTCATCAGCATTAGACTCTTTTTCTGGACTAAGGGTTAGGAATACAGGTGAAAAGGTCGTAGACTGAGGTGAGAAGGACTTGCTAGGGAGTAATATGTGACATGCAATGATTGAGTATCTCTGGGAAGGATGTATGTGGTTTGAAAACATATTCTATATTTCATAATACAGACTACATAATATAGGCTTTTCTAGTTTTTAATTGGGGGTGTAGAATTTGGATCCTTGGTAGAATTTGAAGAAGTTTTGTGCCAGCCTAGTGATAAGCTATAGAGAGGTAGGGGTTAATGGTAGCTAGGAGGGCAGCTAGACCAGTGGGTCTCAGCTCCCTCACCCCCTCGTCTCTGCTTGTCCATTGCATGCATTGTAGTGGGGCCAAGATGGTTCCTTGCAGGCCTGGTACCCCAGGGCCCATCATGAAATCCTCAGAGGATTTTCTGAAGAGATGGCCTGGGTTAGCTCTGGATAAATGTGAAGGAATCTTGGGGTCTAGTGTGTGACTTGGGCACCTGTGCTTTTCTTTTCTCTGCCATCAAAAGCATTTGAAAGAATCTGGGACATCTGCAGGCTTTCTGGGCATGAAGGATGGGATGGGACTTCCATGCCTCTGGGTTCTTACCAAGAAGCGAAGCCCGGGTAGACTGTGATCATTTCTCACCTGCTTAAACAACCTAATGCAGGTCTGTACAAGTAATAGTAAACTTGTATATAGTGTTTGCCAAACATTGTTCTAAGCACTTTACCATTTTTTTTTTTTTTTTTTAAGGGTTTTTTTTTTTTTTTTTTTTCTCCCCCCCCCCCCCCGCTGCCCGCGCTCGCTGGGTCAGCCAACCACGCCATGCGGGCGGGCCCGCCCCCACCAGGAGGCCCCGGGAACCGAACCCAGGGCCCCCCACACGGCAAACGGGAGCCCCACTGACTGAGCCACAGCCGCCTCCCAGCACTTTACCATTTTAACTCGTTTAACCTTCTCAGCAGAACTGAGAAGTAGGTACATTATTATCACCATTTCAAAAATGAGGAAACTGAGGCACAGAGAAGTTAATTGCGTTTCATGTAGCTATTAAGTAGTAGAGTCTGGATTTGAACCCAGAGTTTGTGCTCTTTACCACACACTATAGCTGCTGTCCTGTTTTAAATTAGGGTTTTGGAGGAGACTGGAGGGTGGGGGAGAAAAGGTCTCTGCAACTAAAGTTTTCGAGGATAAGCATTGGGTGTGCCAGGGTCCCACGTAGAAGCCCAGAGACTGGCCCAAAGCTAGTTTTCTTGGGGAAGTAGGGGTGGCAACCCCCAGACAGGGTGGTGGGAGCTGCCAGCCCCTGCATTTTATCATGGACATTGTTTAGAATTGCTATTGAGTGGTGATAATAATAAAAAAAAAAAACTAAGTCAGTTTTATTATTTTTCAGATTCTCTATAGACAGTGTACCCCTTTTTGCTGTATCTGGCCATGGCAGCTTTCACCGCCCACCCCTGCCTTTGGTGCCCCACTGTTTTGCGCATCTTACTAAAGAAATGGTACTTGCTCTAAAGTGACTGCCTGTCATTTTGGGGGATCATTCTCTTGGGCCTTCTTATCTCCTCCTTCCCCACATAGAATAGGTGAGCAGCCTGACTAATTTGCCCCAGTGAGAGCTAGCTTCTGAATCCCAGGCAACGGGCGGACGTACTGGCGCTCCTCCTCTGCACATCCGTGGTGGGGCTGATGAGAGCTGTGAGGAGAGGCGAGACATGAACTGCGGATACTGAGCCTTTGCTTGCTCTCATCCTCTCAACCCTTTTATCTCATCAAACCCCTAAGAGGTAGAGGAGAAACCAGTCCTGCTTGCCCTGATGGCCAAATGCCAGGCTCAAGGCCACCTCCCTTTGGTGACAGAGCTGAGCTAGACTTCTGGGTTCTGGCATTGCCCAGTGACCCCCAACCTCGGTTTGGCCATTGGTCATAATTAGCAGAAACCTCTGGGACCTTAGTGGTTCATCTGCCATCTCCTGACCGTGGCTTCCCCAGTAGGGTACTCATGCTGCTGGCAAAGTTGTGAGGACACGGAGCTGAGCCTGTTGCCTACACTTCAGAAACCACACTGCCATGAGGTGAGGATAACCCAACAGCCCACCAGGCTTTCTGTGCCAGAAGCCCTTCTACTGCCTCCCCCGGGACCAGCATGGCCACCTTGCTTTCTGCTTCTTTCCACATCCCGTCCTTGAATAGAATGAGGTGACCTCTGGGATGTGTCAAGACAGGTGCCAGGATCATTGGGTCTTCCCTTCCTGATGGGCCAAGGTGGGAAGAGTCCGCTAGTGGATCTGTCTGTGCTGGAGGTCTCCCGAGGGCAGCAGGGCCCTGTGTGGTGGGGAGGGTCTGCTTGGGCCCATCTGCCATAGTATTCAGTCGGTCATGGCCAGCTGAACAGAGGCTCTTTGTTGTCACAAGCCATCAAGGCCACCTGTATAGTTTCAAACAGCCTTCTGACTCACAGGGAGAAGGGCTGGGGCCTGACCTGGACCAGGGAATGGTAGAAGAGACTGGAATACTTAGCCACTTAGTCCCTTTTTGTGGTTAGCTAACCTCCCCTTCCCCAAATGTATCTTGGGCTTTTACTGAGAGTTGGGGGGAAGTTACTGGAATTGGACCCAAAACCATTTTCAAGAACTTTATGGCTGTGGAAGCTCTGCTGTCCACCCCCCATCCCAAATTCTGCCCAGCCTGGTCCCTGTTCTTTATGGATAGCTGTGGCTACATGGAGGCACAGCATGGGATGGAAGCATGCTAATTTGTTTATGGCAAGGGAACTCCAAACCAGAATCCTAGAGCCAGCGTCCAACCCTGAACAGAGACCCTCTCCCCAACAGAAGCATTAGAAACGTCTCTCCTGTCAGACTTCATCTGCCGCAGTCAAGTGATGGGCAGGTGTGGTGGGCTCGGACAGTGTACTCACTCTAGGAGAGCATCACATGGTTTAAGGGTTGGAGGTATGATTTTGGAGCTGTGGTGGGGGAAGGGGTATAGGATGCCCCTAGCCCGATGCCTTGAGACTGGTCCTTTCTATAAAGGTGTCATGTGGCAGTAGTGACAGCTGTACCCCTTGCCAGGCACACAGGGCAGGCAGTAGATCAGCACTTGCTCATCACCCATCACCAGAAGTACAGGGGAGGTGGACGACACAGAAGGGAAGGGAGCCTCACCTAGGAGGCCTCCATGCTGGAGGTCCCCGAGAGCTTGTTCCTCTGAAGGCCAGGCCTTGGAAAGCACTCCCAACCCCCACCCCCTGCCATCAGCTGGCTGTAGCACAAGGCTGCACAGCACAGTTCATGCTCCGTTTGGTTCCCGAATTGAGGTGTAGATCTCGGTGCACACAGCCGACTTTTGCCCAGGTATATTCCCAAGAGGCTGAGCCTTCTGTTCTTGGGGCTTAGAAGTAGCTTGGAGTCGGAGGTCTGAAGCCTTCTCCTGTAACACTTTCTACATGCCCAGCTCTGTCTCTGCCTTTAAGAACTTATCACCCTAGCTTGGTTCCCCCATCCCCGCTTCCCCCACCCCTCCACTCACACACACCTGGGGCCCTAGGACACTTCACAGGCTCTGGGAGATGTATATACTCCCAGGCACCTGGTTCCTGAGCTGGTTTCCTCCTCCGTGAAACAGGACCCATACCTGCTCTTCCTGTTTCATCAAAGGACAGTTAGGATCCCATGATGGCGCCATGTGTGAAAGAACAGGAAACTACAAAGTGCTGTCCAGAACAGGGCCTTAGAGCCAGCCAGCCCCTGCTCCTGTTTGATTTGGGGCTGTAGAACGAACAGCCCCTCAGCCTGGGACTTCTCACCAGGTCAGGCTGTGGTGACATTGCTGAGCTCTGGGGTGGGGTGGGGGCTGCCTGGTGGTGGTGGGGGCAGGGGCCTGGGCTGGGTTCTGGCCCAGGGAACTGAGCAGGCCCAGAGCTCCTTGGTGGGAGCCCTGGACGCATGTCCTGAGGTTCTGGACTGTGTGTCTAGGTTCACGGACCTGCCTGGCTGGATCTTGCTCTTTTCCCTGTGTCCTTGTTCAGTGCCTTATAAGTCCTGGGTCTGCAGCCCATGTCGCCACATTCCATCCACCTCGCGTCAAGTGGCCCCACTCAGGGACTTCTTTCTCCCGGGAGGGGTGAGAGCAAGCTGCTGGATGCCAAGCTCCCAGGCAGAACCCAAACCACCCCCTACTATACATACATACACAAAGGGAAAAAAAACCTGGCCCCTGAGACCTCTGCAAGGGTCTTGAGGTTTCTCCTTGGGCACCCTGGAATTGGCCCAGCGAGGCCCCTCTCAAGCCCCCAGTCCCACCTTGGCCCAGGGCCCTGGGACCTGGCTTCTGACTCCCTGCTCTCTCCCCTGCTCTTGTTCTCTGTTCCCTTCTTCACTACTTTCTTTGCCTCCTTTTGGGGAGGAGGGCATTAAGTTCTGAGTTGATGGAGGACGGTGCCCAAGCCTTATCCTGAGACTCAGTTGGCACTCACCTGGCTGGCGGCATGGCCAGAACTTCAGCCCAGGCTGACAAGTGGTTTGAGGCTCTTTTCCTTTTGTTTTCTAATCTGGTCACCAAATGTAGTATCTTGGTTCTCAATGGGGTCTCCTCCTTCTTGGGGAAGCCAGATCAGATCTGGGCATGGTGATGGCTGGTCCACATTAAACAAGGTCATTCAGTATCTCTACATCAGGAAAGCTGTAAACTTTATGATGCAGGCTGCAACTCAACACCCCATGGTCTGGGCTGGCAGCGGGTAGTGAGATGCTAAGATGGGGACAATCTGGACTTCTCTGTGGACCTAACTCTCTCGGTGTGGCTTGGGGCAAGGGGCTTCCTGGGGCTGCCGTGGTGACCACCTCTTCTGTCCAAGATGCACTGCAGGCTCCTCTCCAGACCCCAACTGCCCCACAGTCAATGGGACAGAAGGCTGCTAGCATGCAGTGGCTGGGAGTTGGCAGCCTGGCTGTCTCTTTCCTGTGTCCTCTCTTGTAACTGTCTGTTTTAGGACTAACTACGAGATCATCCCAGTGGGGGATTCCCCCCTTGCCCCACTTCCCCTCCAATCATACAGCAAGTACTTTGCCATCAAGTCACAGAAGACTTCCCTTTGGCTCATGCCTTCTCCCAAATCTGTGGGCCTGTTTTTGCCCTCTTCACTCACAAGCTGAAGGGGCTTGTTCCTGGGCCTGTAAGGCTGACACAGTGGGGTCTAGGTGGGTTGGTGTGAGGTCAAGGCCTGCGGCCTGTAGACCAGCACTGACTCGTGCCTGGGCTGCAGGGCTGCTGCTGGTATGCTCGGTGGTCCTGAGCAAGTCACTAGACCGCTGGCCCTCGGTGTCCTCGTCTAAGCGTAAGGTCTCTTCCACTGAAACATTCTGTATTTGGGTTGCTGCTGAGGGCTGGGAGTTGGGAAAGGATGTGGGAGGAGCTTATAAGAGGCTTGTTTTTCCCTTTTTGGATTTCCCTCTTTTCCCCACCCTTTTTCCTAAGTAGTGTTTTCCATCTAGTTGACACCAGGACAGCCCAGGCTGAGCAGCAGGGCAGCTTGGTGCCTCATGTGTTCCTTGGACATTTTGCTGGAGTGGACAACTGAAGCAGTTTTTCCTTTCCATTCCAGATTGATTCTGAGTTAAAGGTGCTAAAAGTAGGGTGTGTCTTCTCTCCAAGTTCTAGCCCTTGTGGGAGAGGGATTTATGTGGAAGGCAAGAGTCTGCCTCCAGGGAAGACTGTCGCCTGTTGTGTTGATGGGATTTATTTGGTGTGTGAGATGGGGGAGGACAGGGAGTAGCCCCGATATTCTTCTGCCTCAGCATCCTTTGTGGAGGAGTCTGTCCTCTAGGTGGGCTGGTCCCTGAAGTTCAGGGGTCCTGCCTTGGAGATCACAAGGCTTAGGGTTTGAAGAAGGTGGCATTTGTCCTTCAGAGATAAAGGGTGAGAATGCTCAGTATCGCTGTTATTTGTTTTTACATTCCCTTTTTTTCTTTTGACTTTTATTGTGGTAACATATATACAATATAATACTTCTCATATCACTGTTCTTGAAAGCAGTATTTGCTTTTTCCATGTCTAATAAAAGCTAGCACTTATGGAGCCTGTCCTCTTAGACACATTACCCTGCTGTCCCCTAAACTGAGATGTTGAGAGTTTACTGCTCAGTGTGAAGGTCTTCTGTATCAGAAAGGGGGGTGAGTGGGAGCTGCGGAGCCTCAGCATCGGGCCAGGCCCTGGCCCAGTCTCTGAGCAAGTGGGGCCCTCTTCACTGGGGAGGGCAGACGCTGCTGCCCAGTTCTGTTCTACATGGAGCCCTTGCTGAGCTGCTTGCCTCTGTGGAGCACCCACACAGCTTCAGCCTCCTCTGCCAGCTCCCTGCCCCCAGCTCCTGCTCCTCCTTCACCCTGGTCCTCAGGTCTCTAGAAGCCGCCTGGGTGGCCGCACCTGCCCTGTGCCATCATGGCACCATGCTGACACGTCGATCTTGGTAGTGTCATGGGGCTTCCCTGTCTGCTGTCACCCTCTGGACAGACTGTAGGTTGGCAGAAGTATGGGCTGCCTCTGGAGTGCCCACATCAGCGGCTGACTCTGGGGTTACCCTCTCCCCACTGTCCACTCCCTCTACCACTGCAGTGAGCCAGGCCCAGGAGGGACCACAGAGCTCCTGTGTGAGGAGAGAGACCTGAGCAGCTGGCCCAGGGAACTGGCCCTGGTTGGGAGCAGCAGGGTGACAGACCTGCCCAGGGGTGTCCAGGCCACAGGGGAGGTCCACCTGGGCTGATGGAAAGAGGTTGAGTCCTGCCTGGAAGCCTTTTGCACAGAAGCCTGAATTAGTGCCATTAGGCTGATGTCTTGGGTATAATTATCACATTCTTCCTGTGGGCTTTTGCTTAATTTATTTTTTCTGAAGGTCTTTAAATAAATGTAAATTTGTTTGAAGGAAGAAGATCACTGACCCATCGATGTGAATCAGAACCCCTTCTTCCTACTTCCTTTCTCTCTAAAAAGTGAACGTTTTCCCCTGGGCTGGGGAGGCTGCAGAGGAAGAAGAGCTGTGGGTGTTGACCTGAAGCTGACAACCTTCCTGAAGGAGCCAGTCACCCTTCTGCCCCTCTCTCCTTGCAGTGGTCTTCCTTTTCAGCTCAAGCCTGGTTACTCCATTCTGCATGATTGCCAGGAGGGAGGCCTCGAGGCCAAGGAGGGGAGGCCACCTCTTCCCGAGCTGCTCAGGTACTCCCTTCTTCTGTCCCCTCCCTTGGGGACCCCAGTGCTGAGATGGGACCCCATGGAGGAGGTGAGGAGAAGTTTTGGGGAGTCTCCAAGCACTTGGTCCAGCACTGGCTGGGGGAAAGAGCCCGAGAACACCAGGCCCTTTTCCAGGGGGAGCCAGACTTACAACTAATCGAGAACAGAGACTTAGACTACCCCAGGAAGACTGTTGATAAGTGATTGCCAGTTGTATGGACTCCTGAAGGGGGCTAGATCCCCTTTCCCCAGGGACTCTAGGGGAAAGACAGGCAACTGGACTTGCCTTAGGAGCCCCCAGAGCGCTGCAGGTCAGGGACATGGTTGTGCCAAGGCCAGTTGGTTCCCCTAGGCAGGCTTGGTGCAGACTGGGATGTCAGTATGGCCGGGGTCTGCTCCTGACCCTCAGGAAGGCCACACAGCCGCGTCCACAATGTCGTGTCTGGGGACACCACCCTGGCTAACTTGTCATTGTTGAACTTAGTGCTTCCGGTAAGTCCCATCAGAAGAGTCATTCTTTCTTTCACTGGGTTCTAAGGATTCTTCATCCAGCAAATGGGGTACCTTTGTTCCCCAATACCAACTCCACTCCATTCCAAAGTCACATTCCAGCTGTGATAAGGGCATGGTTGTGGTTCTGGCAGTGTCTGTTATTAACCATGAAATGAGCATTTTTAAAGGGCTGTGGTTGCTCTTGACATTTTAGGACAGGAAGGATATAATCCCTTGGGTCATCTGGATATTTCTGGAGAAACAGGGAGTAAATGGAAGGCGAGAGAGACCTAGGTAAACGAGTTTAATGTCTGCTAGTAGCTTGAGGATTATATGACCAGCCCCTCAATGCTTTCTTCAAATACTTCAAAACATTTTTTGTGTTGATTTCTTGTAATAAACTTGTGGTACAGGCAGGACAAGGGTTTTTTGACCTTTCCACTTTGGCATCAACCAGCTGTTGATGCCAGAACCCTTGTCTGCGCCCCACCTCTTTTCTGCATGTTGGGCCCTATTGCCATGGGGCTGATTCCAGAAAGTAGAATGGGAGAAGTGGTTCCCAGTGCTGGCCTAGGGCTGGCTGCATATCTGTCCCTGCCATCTCTATAAAGGATCCTGACTGTGTCATCAACTTGCTTTGTCACCTTCCTATTCAGGGGCTCAGTTTCCTCATCTGTAAAATGAGAGTGTTGTGCTAGCTCATGTCTATGGCACCTTCCATCTTTAAACATTACAGGCATTTGTAAACCTCCCCTGGGGGAGAGGAAAACTAAAGACCTAAGGTCATCTTGCCCACGCTTTCAGGGCCAGTTTGATCTGGACTCGATCTGGCCTCACTAGGCAACCTTAATATATATATGTGGCTCATGGTACCTTCTGGTAGGTGAGGTCCTTGTGCAGACAAATGCTGTGATGACCAAGCCCTAAATGAAACAAGCCAAGCGTTTTGTTGAGCCTCTCCTCTGTGCCAGGCAGAGGGTGGCTGTGCTGTCCGTCTTGGGGGTAATGGGATCTACGTTGTACTGAGACTCAGAGATGAGGCTGCTCACCCTGGAAAAGGGGAAAGCTGGTATGCAGGCTCAGATGTAATTAACTAAAGCTTATTCTTGTTCCCATTTGTGGTGTCACTCTGCATTGTTGGGCCACATCTGGTCTCCTGTCTGAATTCCTTTGGAGGGACCGAGGTGTGTAGAGATGGGGGAGGTCTCAAACATTGAACCTGATTCGAAGCACCTTGGAAGATCCAGAAGTTTTGAGACTTGGCTCTGTCTCTAGAACTTTCTACAGCCAAGTTACGGGGCGGAGCTCAGGCTGGTGGAAACAATATATATATAAGGCAAGGTGTCCCTAAGAGACACTGAAGGATTTCAGAGGAGGGGTGGGCCAAGGGGGTAGTGTGAGCAGCTGCCTTGAGACAAGACTGTGTGGATACTTACCTGGGACCTGGAGTAGATGGAGCTGGGGTGTGACCTGATGGTGTAGGAAGCAGGAGGGTGGGTGGGGTGAGCTCTGGAACCTCCTGTCCCCCCGATGTATAGCTGACCATCCTGAAGTTTATGCTTCCCCACTCAGCTCTGGTTTGCATTTACTTCTTGTTCTGCCCCCATTACTTCATCTGCCCTGTATCTCACAAGTGCCTAGGGAAAGGATTGGGCCACTGAGTGGACGTGTGGCAATACTTTGCCCACGCAAGGGGCCAGGTGGATTACTGGTGGCACAGACGGCTGAGTCAGGACACCTAGGTCTGCTACTTGGAGAACGAAGCTGCTTTGCCCTTGATAAGTGCCTGAGCCTTTCTGGGCCTCAGTTCCCCTGCCTGTACAAGGGAATAGTCATGAGGGATATCATTAGTCCCATCCCCTTGCCTCAGCTCGTTTCCTAAGAGGTGACTGGAGACAGGATGGAAGCTGTATTATAGCCTTTTTGATGCTGTAGAATATAAGAAACTAGCTGGGAATGAGGAAAGATCCCTTATACTCTCCCCTTACCCCCACTCCAAGCAGGAAACTTCTGAGAATCTGCTGTTTCAGGGTGCCTCTGGGGAGGGCTGGCCAGAAAGGAGCCATTCAAGGGCGGGTTTAAAATAAGCCTGGGTGAAATGGGTGGCCCCTGGGGAGGAACTGAGGCAGAAGTTTCTATGGGACTGCCCTGGGTCTTTGTCTCTTTGTGGACCCAAACCATGTCCCACCATCCTGGGAAGGACAGAGGAAGAGGAAGAAGGCAGTAGTAGCCGTCTGACCAAGAGAACTTGCCTCCAGGTGGGTGCCCAGGTCCTGGCATACGAGAGCAGATCTCGTCTTTGCTGACCCAGATGTGTAGCAGGGAGACCTAGGGTTTGCATACCAGATCTGCTGCCTTTAAAGAACAGGCTCTGACCTTGAGCAAGTCGCTTCTGATTGGAGATTTATGTGTAAAATTCAAAGCCCTTGTATCAAAGGGCAGAGGGACCTGTAAGGGGTCAGATGGTTGTGCTCTGGAGTCTAGGGTCTTTGTTTAGACCACTCTGGATGCTCAGCTGTGCCACTTCCCCCAGATGTTGCTGGGGACAGGGCTGCACTTGAGAGTGAATGCAGAAGCTCCCAAGGGCTGTGACATGTAGAGAACCTGCACTCCAGGCTGGGGAGCAGAGGCAGGTAAAATGGCCTGTCTGGCTAGGGAATGGCATTAGCAAAGGGGGAAGAGGCATCTTAAGTGGCAAGAGAGTCCTCTATCTCTCTGCTGTGTATGCTTTGTGGCAAAAATTCATGTGAGGGAAGCTTGTCCTTACCCATTCTCTATCAGCCAAGGCTGACAGGCATTGTGTGATGGGGGTGGTGACCCTGGTGACCAGCAGCTATCATTGCTGGTTTCCTTTAACATTCCTGGCTCTGATGAAGTCTGTGTGTGTGTGTGTGTGTGTGTTTGGGGGGGGGTGTGGAGGGGTAGAGTTGGGTATAACTGCCTGGCATTGCTTCAGGTCCCTGATATAAGCCATTGTTTCTAAAAAGGCCGCTGCCTGGGTTCAACAGGCCATCACTGGAGCATGGGGGAAGTTCTCTGGCCACCTTTGGAAAAGGTGATGGGCCACTGTAGGGCATCTAAATGCATTTGAGCATGGCCATGTGATGAGGTTGGGGTGAGTGAGGCATGTGAGCTTTTTCTTAAATCAACAGTGGTAAGTTGAGAAGACCTATGCTTGGCTTACTCGTATTAAGTGCAGCCAAACATGAGTCAAGTGTGTAGGAAGCTCTACTCGTTCTGATTTTCCATTATTCAGGAAGCCTTCATGGTGACACAGTTTCAAGATGTGTTTTTAATAGTGTTAAAACTATCTAAAGCTCCTACCACCACTACCATCACACTGTCCCCATCTTGTCCACACACAATTATTAGCTGATCTGGGCTTCCTACTTTAGCATCCTGTGCCAGCTGCATTTAAATGGCAACAATGAAATAGGGCAGCATTTCTGCCAACCCTCTTGTAGGCCTTGCCCATAGGTCAGGAGGTCAGGTTTGGCTGGAGTCACAGGATGGACACCTGGTCTCTTGTCTTGGCTTCGCCACCAACTTGTAGCCAGGTTGAGGACAAAAACCATAGCTTAAGGCGTCATCTGCCTTACTTGAAGCTGGCAAGAGCCCACTTATTCTTTAAAACCCAGCAAAGTTGTTCCCTCTCTGAATCCTAAGCCAGTTCCTCTTTGTTTAGTGCCAGGACTGCGGTAGGGGCTGGCATAGAGCCAAGAATACAGCACATTCCCTGCCCCCGAGGAGCCTACGTCTAGAGTAGGGAAGCAGTCAGGGATGGATGTGAAAGTGCCGGGCCCTCTGTTCAAAGGGCCTGGTGGGGCCCAGGACTTGGGTGCCATTTCCATCTTTGCCTCTCCTCGAGACGAGACAGAGCTCTTAGCCAGGGCTCCATGGGTATCTTCTGAAAATATATGTACATTTTTTCTTGTGCATTTTTTGAGGTCTTGGTGCCATAGTTTTCTTCAGATTCTCAGAAGGGGAGTTCCTTGTTCCAAAAAAGGATCCTTGATCTGCGCCCTTCACTTAGACGGAGGCTCTTCTTCCTCTGCTCAGCAGCAGGCTGAGTCCATGCTCAGAGGCGCTCTGCAGCTGCTTGTCGACTGTCACCTCCAAGACGCGCCTAGAAAAAGGGAGGTGTACAGGAAGGGCTTTGTAGAGGTAAATGCTATGAAACTGTGAGTGTTACTGTGCCTCAGCATCCAGAGAGGGGGCCCAGGAGACACTGAATCCCTACCTAAGCCCAAAAGAACTCCAGTTCCCTGCCTGGAGGAAGAGCTGCCACCCCCTTCCATCCTGTCCAGCCCAGCCATGACCACATGGCCTCTGTCCCCAGGTCCGGACGCTGTTCGTCAGCGGCCTCCCCGTGGACATTAAACCCAGAGAACTCTACCTGCTCTTCCGGCCATTCAAGGTGAGTCTGGACCCAGCTGTCCACAGGGCAGATCCTAGAAAGGGGAAGAACAACAGACATGAATCTCTGATCTTTCCTACTCTAGGAGATGTAGGAAAATGTATCCAAAACTGGTTCTGCTCATTCTTAACATGTTGCCTCTGTCAAGAAGCCTAAGCCTTTCTAAGCTCCCGTTTCCTCATCTGTAACGTGGAGACCCTAGAGACTGTCAGTAGACTTTGTTGTATAAGGGATCTTTGAGAGTTGCTCTAGTCTGTCCAATTTGCAGATGAGAAAACTTAAAAGGTAAGCTGGTAGAGTGAATGGGATTTACACATGAAATGACAGACAACTGCAGGTGCTAGACCATGTAATGTAGACCACAAGGGCTGCGGGAGCTCAACAGTGGTGGAGGCTAGGGTGTTGACTGAGGGGAGAAGGGAGTGAGAATGATCCAGGTGAGCACCGGGGTAGGGGGGCTGATCTTGGGAAGCTGGGGTAACACAACAAAGGCTTCCGACCTTACCCTTCCCCCTTAACAGCCACCTCTCTCCACAGGGGTATGAAGGATCCCTGATCAAGCTCACCTCAAGACAGGTAACTTCTCACTTGGGTTTTTCTGGAACTGAAGCCTGTTGCTTGAGGCATCTGGCAGTGGAGTCCCACTCCCTGCTGGTCTCTGTCTTGGCTGGTGAAAGGGTGGCCTCCACAGGTCCCCCATCAGCTCTTGATCCTCCTTCCCATTGAGAATCAGGGTCTCATAGCCTAGCCCCCATGGCTGAGGACAATGGAGAGAGTAGCTGAGCACTGGCTCCTGAGGCAAGGTGGCAGTGCCTCATGCCTTCAGGGGCCATTTTGTGGTCTAGACTGATCATTGTCAAAGTGAAGTTATAATGTTCAACCTGCTGCCTCTTCATTGAACCTAGAGCTTTCCATAAACTGGGTATGTTGGTGTCCCCTTTCTTGGACTTGTGTGTGTGTGTGTGTGTGTGTGTGTGATAAAATACACATTTTTACCACTTTTAAGTGAAAATTATGACATTAAGTACACTGACAATATTGCGTAACTTTGACCATTATCTATTTCCAGAACATTTTCATCATCCCAAAGAGAAACCCATTAAGTAATAATTCCCCAATCTCTCTTTCCCTCCAGCCCTGGTAATCACTATTCTGCTTTCCATTTCCGAAATTGCATATTCTAAATATTTCATATAAAAGAGATCATGTGATATTTGTCTTTGTATCTGGTTTATTTCACTTAACATGATGTCTTCAAGGTTCATCTGTGTTGTCACATGTGTCAAAACTTCATTCCTTTTTATGGCTGAATAGTATTCCATTGTATGTATATGCCACATTTTTATCCATTCATTGGTGTTGAACACCTGGGTTGCTTTCACGTTTTGGCAGTTGTGGATAACACTGCTATGGATTCTGGTGTACCCATCACTGTTCCTGCTTTCAGTTCTTTTGGGTATACACCTAGAAGTGGGATTGCTGGGTCATTTGGTAATTCTATACCTAACTTTCTGAGGGATCACACTTTTTTTTTTCTTGAAGACTTTTACTGGAAGGATGGTGTTTAATGCAAAGAGTAAAGCTCTGTTGATATTTCCCATATCGAGGTACCTGGGTGGGGGCTTCTCACTTTTGGTACACTGGAACTCCTTCTCCAGCTGAGCATATGGAGGATATGGGCAAGAGTATTTCTTCTTCTTCTTCTTTATCTCTTTTCATGAGCAGGACAAATACTGTTTCCAGTTAAATGAGCTATGATCTTTTTTTTTTTTTTTTTTGAGTGGGGAAGGAATGTTGGGAGAGAGATGTAAGGGTGTTCTCTCTTTTTCCTACTAGCCTGTTGGTTTTGTGATCTTTGACAGCCGGGCAGGAGCAGAAGCGGCCAAGAATGCGTTGAACGTGAGTAGGCAGAGAACAGGTCTTTCCTGACCCACAGACCTCTCAGGCAATGGGTGTCCCTGTCCTCTTCCGCACACCTTCCCAACTCCATGCCTAAGAAGGGGGTCTACCATGTACCATGCATTTCCCAGCCACTGCAGGGCAAAGCCAAACACCATCACTCACCAGGGCCCGAACAGCATTTCCTCTGCCTCAGACCCCTTGTGGGGAAATCTTTCAGGCAAGCTCACTTCTGGGGCCCTTCTTACCCACTGCAGTTGACAGTCTGGATCCTACAGAATAAGTCTTTCTCTTCCTTTCCTTTCCGTGTAGGGTATTCGCTTTGATCCCGAGAACCCGCAGACTCTGAGGCTGGAATTTGCCAAAGCCAACACCAAGATGGCTAAGAGCAAGCTACTAGCAACACCAAATCCCACCAATGTTCACCCTGCGCTGGGAGCACACTTCATTGCACGGGACCCCTGTGAGTGACCTCAGAGCTGCCTTCCTGCCACCCTTTTTCTTGGCCTGAGCTGGGGGGCCTGGGTGGAGGTGCATACAGAAGGCAGGCGTTCAGATTCTTATTGAGGGAATCAGTCTTGCCTGGCTTCCCCCTTTACAAGAGGCTTCTTGTATCCACTGCCACCCATCCCTGAGGCTTCCAGACTCCCTTTCTCCCCAGCAGTCTTTGCTGAACCTAAGAGGACTGAGCTCCTGAGCTCTTGGGGTTGCCCAACTTCTTTGAAGCCTTAAGTTTCTCTTGGTTAAAATGGGCTGTTCACCATGCCAGGCCCAGTTAACTTGGCTTCTTTCCCTGGTCCTGGCCTACAGGGAGAGTCTGGCCTAAGTGGGGGACTTATAGCTCAACCATAGGGCTGGGCCCCTTCTCTGTTTGGAAAGGAGACCAGGGTTCTCATGACGGGAACTGTTGTCTCCTATTGCAGATGACCTGATGGGGGCTGCCCTGATCCCCGCAGCCCCAGAGACCTGGGCCCCCTACCCGCTGTACACCACAGAGCTGACCCCAGCCATCTCACATGCTGCCTTCACCTACCCAGCCGCCACTGCTGCCGCTGCTGCTGCTCTACATGCTCAGGTAAGCCCTCCTGGGGGGAGGAGTGAGAAGGGGAGGCTGGCCAGGCTTTGTGCCTACCTGGCCACTGGGCCACTCATGCCCCCCAGGCAGCAGTAAAACTGTCATCCTCCATGTCATTTTACAGCCCAGTCCCTAGGGATCTCCATGCTCCTGCCCTTAGGCTTGGGAGCTGATGGAGGAGAAAGAGAGGCCAAGCTGTGTGGCCTCGTGCAGTGTGAGGCAGGTGATGTGAATGCCAGGAGGCCTGGTTTCACCCCACTGAACACCCACAGGCCAGGAGCCATACAGAACTGTGATTCAAACCCCAGCCTGAGTGTGGACTCGAGCCAGACTGCCACCTTGGCCCCTCCCTGTTTTTATGAACTTCAGCCAACAGTTAAACATTTCTGTGCCCGTTTTCACTCCTCTGTAAACTGGGAGTAATATAATCTATAGTGTAGGATTGTTGTGAGAGTTCAGTGTTAAGACGTGTGAAGTACTAGACCCTTCCCAGGCACGACCTGAGTGCTCAGTCAGTGTTTGCTCTTGCTTTCATTAAGACTGGACCCCCCTGCATTGTAAAACTGGCCTGGGGTGGCAAAGAGGGACTAAACACTGCTAGGGGAGCTGAGGAAGGGGAGCCAAGGAGCAGTCGTGAGCCTGGCTTGGCCTCTGGTCAGCAAAGCGACTGTCAGAGCTGAGCCTTGGGAAGAGCAACCCGCCCAGGTGTGCTGCGCTGTTAAAAGAGAGAGAATAGAGTTCACTGGAACCTGGCTGGGCCAAGAGGACTGCAGGGGAAGAGGAGGAAAAGGATATGAGAAGCCAGGAAGAGAGAGTTCACAGGACATAGAAACTGGAAAAGGGAAGAGGTGGGAGGAGCTGGGTGTCCTGACTGAGATGCTAAGTGCATGTCCAGCTTTAGGTCCTTTGAAGGGCACAGTGACGTCGAGTCCATGCAGTGCCCAGGTAGAAGGTTCAGATCCCAGAGCTACCCTAGCTGAACTGTTTCCCCAATGGGAGTTTTCCCTAACCACGGCAACTTTTGATTTACTGAGAGTGCTGTTCCTGGGCAGAGCCCCACAGACACCTGGAAAATTGATCAGAGGGTAGGAAGATTTCCCCTGGAGGGAAATGTTTGGTAAATGTTGCAGACCAGCTTCTGTGGTGGCTGACCTGGTGTAGTGCAAATGGCGGGCAGTTATACAGGACTCCCAGCCAAGGAGCACTGGACGGGGAGTCACAGGCTGCCTACTGCCTCCTGGCCTTCAATCCCAACTCTGCCCCCAGTTAGCTATGTGATCTTGGGTAAGTGACTTCACTGCTGGGCTTCCACATCCTTGTCTGTAAACCGAGAGGGTTGGACCAGATTGGGTGGGAAGATTCTATCCCATCTGCTCCGAGATGCTAGGCTTTGACAATGGTGAAGGCAGAGGTTGGGAGCCGGTGACTCGAGGATGTCAAGTGAATCAGGCAAGGGGCCTCTGCCCTTGTCAAGGCAGTCTGGCTGGCTGGGAGAGGCCTGCACTACACATCCCTGAGCTCATACTGCAGGCTGCGTGCCCTTCTCTTGTCTTCCCTCCCAGCTTCTTCCCACCCTACTCAGGCCCAGGGGCTGCCCAGATCCAGTTGGCTGCCTCTGTCCAAATCTTGGCTCTGCCTTTCTTTAAAGGAATTTTTTTTTTTTTTTTTAAGATTTATTTATTTATTTACTTACCCTGCTGCTCCCTTCCTTCCCCCACCCCCCATGTCTGTTCTTCCTTGAGGCACCAGGAACCGAACCTGGGACCTCCAATGTGGGAGGGAGGCACCTAATCGCTTGAGTCATCTCTGTTCCCTGCTTTTGTTGCATCTCTCCTTATGTTTTTCTTCTTGTGTCTCTTGTTACGTCATCTTGTTGCATCAGCTTGCTGCACCTGCCCGTCGCGTAAGCTTTCTGTCTTGCTCTTCTTTTTTAGGAGGCACCAGGAACCTCTGCTTCCTGCTTTGTTTCTCTCATTATGTTTTTCTTCTTGTGTCTCTTGTTGTGTCAGCTTCCCCTGCCGGCCCATAGCACCATTTCGCTGTCGTCTTTAGGAGGCACCAGGAACCAAATCAGGGACCTCCCATGTGGTAGGTGGGATCTCAGTTGCTTGAGCCACATCTGCTTCCCCTGGCTCTGCCTTTTCAACAGCTGTGTGATCTTGGGCAAGTTACTTACCCTCTCTGGGTCTCAGTCTTTTTGCAAAATGATGGTAATAGTATCTACTTTGTAGGGTGGTTAGCTTAGAGTACGTACTCCAGAAGTACTGGTTATCATGATTATTATTTAAGAATTATTTTTTTATTTTTTATTTATTTATTTACCGGGAGGTCCCAGGGATCGAACCCGGGTCCCTCCATATGGGAGACAGACGCCCAACCATTTGAGCCACATCCGTCCCCCATCATGATTATTATTTAATAATAGTTTTCCCTCAGGTTCCCTCTGAGTTGCTGCCTTCTGGCCTCCCTGGGAAGGGGACAGAGGCCACTGCAAAGGGTAGTCGCATTTGTTTGGAAGTGGGCTGAGAAGAGATTAGACTGGGTGGTCATTAGTTCTGTCCTTTCTACACAAGCGCTCTGGACATCCATTTCCTCATCTGTAAAATGGGCTGTTAGAACTAAGTACAGAAACAAGCAGGAAAGCATTTTCCAAGTGGTAACATTTTCCTTGTTTTGTTCCCAGAGCCCCCACCATGTCCTTGACAGTTCTGACCCATAGGTGGTAGCTGAAGGGGTCTGATAAAGGAAGGTGAAGGGGGATGGATGTGGCTCAAATGGTTGGGCGTCTGTCTCCTGTATGGAGGGACCTGGGTTCAATCCCCGGGACCTCCCGGTAAAAAAAAAAAAAAAAAGGAAGGTGAAAGGTGAAAACCAATGCCTCCTTTCTCTACTCCAAAACACACCCTCGGGTGGCACACCCTTTGCCCCCAGCCTAAGCAGGGACATCCATGGCTGTGTGCCCACAAGGGCCAGACCTGCAGGAATGGGGCTTGGAGTCCTTTAGGCCCACTCTGGCCACCTCAGTTGGCCTCCTGAATGTCTCAGTAGAATCTTCCCCTTTAAAAGCATGAGGCACCCAAGCAGGTTTGGGCAGCAGGTGCGCACGGACCTGACTCGTGAAGATGGTAGCCTAAAAGCAGGGATTCTCTGTAAGCCTCTTGGCCCCAGGATCCTCTCATTCCACCTTCCATATTAACCTGAGGAAATGGGGGTCCTTCACCGTGCATTTTTCTCCTCTTAAACTGGCTCAGCCACTTACTGATGACCTTGATGTTTATAAACTCCTCTTTTTTTTTTAATCTTTATAATGGCATTGACTTCATAGAGTTTTTGTGATTAAATAATGAAAGAATTAAATGAATATAGTATATGAAAACTATTTAGAACTGTGTCTGACAATAGGGTATATGCTTCATAAGCCTTAACAATTATTACTATTATAGGTCTGCGTTTATTGATAAAAGCAGGCAGAGTTTCTTTTTCCTGTTTCCCCAGAAAACCACTACTGATAGTCAAATACCTTTGGTAGGTATTTGGGTGCTGGTGTGTTAGTAAATGCATAGATGTGAATCTTTTACAACAATAACTATACATGTTTAATCTTTTTTAAAAACTTAAACATTAGGACATTTTTCCACATCAGTAGTGTAGATCTACACTTTGAATGGCTGGCTAGTAGTACACCATTGTATAAAAATGTCTGGTTCCCGTAGGTGGTAAGTTAGGTTATTTACACAATCTTTTGCTACTGATAGACTATACTCCAACAAATGTCCTTGTTCACATTTCTCTGGGCACTCATCCCACTTACTTTCCTTATGATAAATTCCTAGAACTATTACAAGGTCAAAGTGTAGACTTGCCAATCTGCATTAAGTAAGACTAGATGTTGTTTTAATTGACTTTCTGAGTAAAGCTTCCATAGCTATTAGCTGTTCATATTTCTTCTTTTTTTTTTTTTAAGCTTTATTTTGTACATTTAATAATTGAAAACATAAACAGTTAAAAACTAAAAAATAAACACAGATGAATAAATATATACATTTCTCAATTAAATGTAATGGATAGGGAAGCGGCTGTGGCTCAATCAGTAGGGCTCCCGTTTACCATATGGGAGGCCCCGGGTTCGGTTCCCGGGGCCTCCTGGTGAAGGCAAGCCCGCCTGCACGACGTGGTTAGCTGACCCAGCGAGCACAAGCAGCAAGGGGGGGATAAATGAATAAAATAAAATCTTTAAATGTAATGGATACATGTAAATTTTTTTTTTAATCAAACAATATATTACACAATATATTTGGTTCATAGTAACGCATTCATACAGTATTTGTCCTTTTGTGTCTGGCTTGCTTCACTCAACATAATGTCCTCCAGGTTCATCCATGTTGCCATATGCTTTATGACTTCATTTCTTCTTACAGCTGCATAATATTCCATCGTGTGAATAGACCACAGTTTGTTTATCCATTCATCTGTTGTGGAGCATTCCTTTGTCTGCTTCTGTTGGTGAGAAGAGAGCCGAGTTCATGTCCTCCTTTTTTTTTTTTTTTAATCGCTGCCTCTCTTGGAGCCTGTGGACCTGTCCTTACAGGGTGACCTCTTGGGAGTCCCCATTGCCCCCTGTGGGCAACCACAGGCCTCAGAGGAGACCAACCGTTCCCTGACGAGTTAGGCTGGGGTCCTGTCCGCCTTGTTCTGAGATGTGGCAGGAAGGGACCACTCATTCTCAGAGGGCCCCAGCCCACGCCAGGGGGCTGGGAGAGGTGGAAAAACAGCCCTTCTGCGTATGTTCTGTCTGCTTCAGTGGCATGACTGTCCCGAGCCTCTTAACGGGACCTTTCCTCTACTTCCTCCCCAAGGAGTTGGCTGATTCATCTCAGGCTGCAGGGAAAGTTGCTGCTTCTGAGGCAGGAGAGGCAGCATCCTGTGGAAAGAGTGTGGGACTGGATCAGGCAGATTCGCTGAGGGAGGCTGTAAGCAGTGCCTCAAGGCCTCAGCATCACCAGTGGTAAAAGAAGGGTGAGTTGGAGGCTTCCTGCATCCCTCTCAGCTCTGGTCCCACATTCTCCCTGTGTCCTGCCTGCAGGTACCTGACCAGTCACCTACTTCCTTGCTGTGGGGCTGTTCTGGCTGGAGACTGGGTGAGGGGCTGTGGTCAGGGGGGATCCCTTGAGCTGAAACATGCCACAGGCTCTCCAGTAGTGGCATTGCTGGTTTCCTGGTATGTCCCTCTCTTATGAAATGAGCACTAGTGTCCGGCCAGGCTTCCGGCTGAAAGGGCTCTCTGGAGTTGCTGAACATCCCACAGCTCTGCAGAGGGGAAGGGAAGCTTCCTCCCACTCAGCTGTCAGCCAGGAAGGGAGGGAACCAGTTCCAGATGTTTAGGAGGCAGGATAGAAAACATGGCCTCTGAGGCTGAACAGCTCAAAGGCTAGAAGCCTGTGTGGTGTGGGACTCAGCAGCCCCGGTGTCACCTGTATCTTGATGACAGCAGAGCCTCCCCCTTGGAGCCCAGGGAAGACCCTGTTGCTGGTTAGATGGCTGAGCACCAGGTCTGGGAGTTGTCTGTATGCCCAGCCTCTACTTCTTGTTCTCCACAGTGGCACTCATGGTGTGCCCTCCCTTCCTTTCCTACGGGGACCCTGGGCTTCCTTCTCTAGATCTTCGCCCCACTCCCACTTGCTCAGGGTCCTGTAATACCTGAGCCCCCCCCACTCCGCCCAGACAGCCTCGGGTCAGGCTGGGGCAAGCATGCCCCCCTGCATGTAACTGGGACAAGGCCACCTTCTTTGCACACCAGCACAGCTCACCTTCTGGGTGACTGGCCCCCCACAAGAGGGGTGCATGTCATGTCCTTGACCAGGCTCTGGCAATCCTGCTTTGGGGCTGGGTGTTGAGAAATAGCTACTGCTCTGAGGGAGCCTTCTGGCAAATGCCAGGGTTTAGTGCCAGCCAGGCACTGGTGAGGATGCTCCCAGGCCATGGCCCTGGCAGACTTCTGCAGCTTGTAATAGAAGCGGGAGGATGGAGAGGTCACAAGGGACGAAGCAGCAGCTGAGTCTCATGGCTTCCTTTGAGGAACACACAAGGATCAGGAGAAAGGAGGCCATGCCAACTTTGGTTTTTTATTTATCTTTAAAATTTTATTGTGGTAACACATACATAGCCTAACATCTTTTTTTTTGGAGATATTAATAAATGTGGTTTATTTTAGAATTGTAAATCATTGTGAACAAATATTTTCCAGTTGAATGCTACTTGATGTGAGATATATAATACAATAAAAACTAACATTCTCTATTTTAACCATTTTTAAGTAATAAATTTAGTGATATTAATCACATTTACAATATGGTGCCACCATCACCATTGTCTCTATTACTGAAACTTTTTCATCACCCCAAACAGAAACTCTGTACCCACTAAAAATAACTCTCTGTTCCCTCTTCCCCCAACCCTGGTAACCTCTAATCCTCTGTCTCTGGATTTGCTTATTCTAGATCTTTCTTCTAAGTGGAATCATACAGTATTTGTCCTTTTGTGTCTGGCTTATTTCACTCAGCAGGATGTCTTCATGGTTCATCCCTGTTGTAGCATGTATCGGGACTTCATTCCCTTTTGTAGCTGAATAACTTTCGATTGTGTCTATCCTTGTTTATCCACTCGTCTGCTGATGGACCCACTGGTGGGTTTTTTTGTTTATTTGTTTTTATTTTTATCTTTCGGAGGTACTGGGGATTGAACCTGGGACCTTGTACATGGGAAGCAGGCGCTCAACCACTGAGCTACACCTGCTTGCCCCACTTTGGTTTTTAGTGTGTTTTTTACATTCCAGCTTATCTGTGCTGTGTGAGTGTCCTGTGACTTAACATTTCCATCCATAGCTGTGTGAGGACACTGAGACTCAAAGAAGCCTAATGTTTAGGAATTGCGCATTCTCCTAATGTTAGGAATTGCACACTCTTCCAGCAAAGGGGGGAGAGGCAGATTCTTGGCACTGCGCTCCCGGCTGCCAAGGTTCAACCAGGCAAGTTTGAGTCAGGTTTAGCGATGTATAAACTTTACCTTCCTAACTATTACCTCATTTGGACCTCTACCCTATGGAGTAGGCTATTCCATTTTCAGGATGAAGAAACTAATGCTTCGAGGTGAGTAACTGCCTGACATCTGCCAGCTAGTCAGGGACAGAATCTCTCCAGCAGGGGCATTGAAGGCGGTGCTCCCTGGGCTCCCCCGTGGAGGGAAGGGGCTGCACAGCGAGCTCCTGACGCTGGCTTTTCTTGCAGGTACGCTGGTATCCTTCCTCGGACACCTCCCAGCAAGGATGGAAATACCGTCAGTTCTGTTAGTTCTTCAGTAAGTGTCAGCTCCAGAGGCCCAGGACAAAAAGTCCTGGACCCTGGCTTCCCGTGGGCAGTGGTCCCTCCCCCCGACTGTGTCCCAGGAGCCCACTAGCACTGGGCCTGCACCTGAGCTTGTTCACTAGGGCAGCTGGCTCTTTTCCCCTTCTCCCCCGTCTCTCTCACCCCACCATCTCTCTGTGCCAGCTCCTTACAGTTTGTAAGGAACAAAGGAAGGCCTGGGTTCAGCTCTGGCCCCACACCTGTCTCAGGACCACCTCTCCCCTCTCTCCAGGTCTCGTCACCACAGCTTGAAGCCCCTGCCTGCTGGGGGGACTCCTGGTAGTCGGTTCTGGGGATCTGGAGCTCCCACTGCCCCCAGGTGGCTAAGGAGAGCTGCTGCTTCCCTCCAAAGACTGTGAATTTTAAGCCTGACTCAGTGGACTGCTTCCTGTTTCCTTTCTCTCCTCTCCCTTAGCCTTGCCCTGCCCCACAGCCATTCCTAAGGCCTCACGAGAGGATTCAGGGGCCTTCTTGCTGGGATACCCAGACCTAGCTCGGAGGCCTCCATGGGGCTGAGCAAGGCTTGACCTCCCGTCCAAACTTGCTTTTGTAGCTCCACCTCAAGGAAATTAGGCATTTACTTTTGCATGTTTTCTGGCATGAAGTAAGACACAAACTTAAATATATGTGAGCGTACAGTTTGTTCTCACATTGGTGTCACTATAACAACAGGTCCTGGCCACAAATGGTTCATCATTCCTGATCCCTCGCTTCTCCCCCCTCCCCCCACCCAAGCCCCAGCCAGGACGCAGCTGCTCTGTCCTGATGGCCCGGTGCCCCCATACACACACACACTTCCAGGCTGGACAGCAACAAAAAACCAACAAATGTAGCGTATTATCTTTTCCATTTCAAATCAGGGTCCTCTGCTTCCTTCTGGGATGGCCCAACAACTCTAAGGAAATTAATTCTCTCTGCCTGCTCTGCTTACCTCTCCACAGCATACCCCACCCCTGCCACTGGTCCTCATTCTTCCCAAACTTCCAAAACCAACCAAAAAGTGAAAGTATTTTTGTACCCTGTGTAACAAAATATTTATGCATCATAAAGGACTTTTCATGTGTGTGTGCAATTAATTATTAAAGAGACCTTGTTTGCTGTGTCAGATAAGTTTAATGTTTAGTTTGAGGCATGAAGAAGAAAAGGGTTTCTATTCTTCAGCAGTGAGCCTTTTTGTCAGGCATTAGTTGAAGTAAAATGAAATGAAGGAAAAACTGTACAATTGAATTTTGTTTTGTGAGCGTATCAGTGCTTTTCCTTTCGCTGCAGCTGTGACTGTCTTGCTGCTTTTGGACTTGGGAGACTGGGTGGCTGCTGTAAATGCTGGTCCTGTGAGAATGTGAAACTGGATAATATATGAAATGCAAAATAAAAAAAAAATCATCCAAAGTGGCTGCTCTCTGGCCTTTGCTTCCACCTTCCATAGGATGTAGACTGCCCTTGGGAGGGCATGGCCAGAAGTGAGATGTTCGGATTCAAGAGGTAACAAGTTGAGCGGGCCGAGGCCGGGCAGCGTATCCCTCCCTGCCTGTCTGCTCTAGTGACTCAGGGATGGGGAGGGCCTTGGGTGCGTGTACCCCCATCTTCTTTTTTTTTTTTTTTTTTTTTTACCTGGAGGTACCGGGGATTGAACCCCAGTCTCTCCATATGGTAGACGGTCGCTGAACCTCTTGAGCCACATCCGTTTCCCATACCCCCATCTTTTAACCCCCTTTTTTTGTTTGTTTGTTTGTTTGTTTGTTTGTTTGTTTGTTTTAACCTGTTTTAACCGGGAGGTCCCAGGGATCAAACCCAGGTCCCTCCATATGGGAGACGGATGCCCAACCACTCGAGCCACATCTGCCCCTTTCTTCCCCCTTTTGTATTACTTAAGCAGAGCCCTGGAGGGCAGTGACTTGCTCCTTGCTCGAGGTCCGTACAGCTGGGGCCACTGCCAGCCCCCTCGTGTTTATTCCTTTTACTTCCTCCTTGTCACCCACATTGGAGTGTCCGGTGGAGTTCTGAGGGTAGAGGCTGAGCTCCCATCTAAGTCCAGGTTACACTTCTCGCACCCCATGTCTGATAAAGGGCTTTGCCCAGAGTAAGCAGCCACATGGACCTTAGTTTTCTTGGGGTGCTGTTGTCTAGTTGGCTTAACCCTTCATGGCCTGTGGGCTTTTCAAGCCATCTGGTAGAAAAGGACTGTGGTTTGGGATGTCGGGCTCCTCCGTGCAGCTGTGAGGCTGCTGCTAGAGATAATACTAGGGCCCAGAAGGGGTTAAGGTAATCCACCTTTGTAGTTAGGGCTGCACCTCTGATTCTGAGAGGGGTTTTGATGGGAGCTGGAAGAAAATGGTAGGAGCTGGGTATAGAGGTCAGGGAGGTGTAGTGCCAAGACTGGGCTTCACTGGATGCCTGCCGTGGACCTTTATTCCTGCCTTTGTGATTTGGGGCCTCAGTTTCCTCGTGTGAAATGGTTTGAAACCTTTTCAGCTCCTTCTGGAATGCTGGAGCACTGACCTGATGGGTTTGTCATTTGTCTTTTCCATCCATGCCCAGGAGAGCTACCCAACCTCCCTCCCCCCATGTCCTTCACAGCTCGACTCAGCTGTGTCTAAAGAGTGGGCAGAAGAGGGGACAGGAGAGACCCCAGAGCCTCTCCTGCTGGGTTTCATTCCATCTTTGCTCTGAGCAAATTGCTGTGGCTGGCCCTGCCACTTCTCACCTGCACCTCCAGTGCAGTGTGATGTCCTCACCACACCCTGCCCCACCCCTTCCCCGAATCCCAGTTCTGCCCACAGTGTTCACTGATGAGGGTCTTAGCCATAAAAGGTTCAGGGGGTGACATGCAAGCCACAGCTGGGATCTGCACGTTAGGAGAGGCCAAGCACCTAGGGGTGGCATTGTAGGTAACTGGGTGTCAGGTGGGTGGGTTACTTGGAGCCCAGGCTCTGGGAGTTTGGGCTTTTCCCACCCGGCACCCCTCACCTCCTGTGGTATTTGGACCAGCTCGACACTTTGCCTAAAGCAGCAAGGCCTTCCCAGCCAGCAGCAGCTCCTGGCGTGGATGGGGAGACCGCTCTGAGCCCACAGAGCCCCCACACCGGGGCGGAGCTCATGCCTGACCTACTTCAACTGTGTCAGGAACCACTGGGTCTTCTGAGATGGTGAATTATTTAGCTGGGGTGCCTGGGCCTTTCAGAGAGGGGCTAAGAAAGCTGCTCCATAATTTAAAGGCCCCTGTAACTTTGGTTTCCCTGGGGGGCCTCCTTCACGCTTTATAGAGCTGGGCCCAGGCTGTGTCTGAGAGGAGGAGCCAGGGAAGGGGAGGCAGGCCCTGAGGCCTGCCCGGAACCTCGTGGGGGTTTTTCTCCGGGTTGGACCTTCGCAGAAAGGCCTTGGATAGTCATTGGACTGAACTCTTGTGGAGGAGACGGGCCTGGAGTAGTTCCGGGCTTCCTGGGGAGGGTACCAGGAAGCCTGGGATGGGGAGCAGCTCTAGTTCCTGGCTCCCCATCCCATGTTCTTAAACCCATGTTCATTTTATTCTTTTTAGGGGTATTTAGTTCCGATCTCTGATATCAGGTGAAAGGTTTCTTTCTTTTTCTGGAAGGAATTTATATATCTTGGAGTAACTGATGTGTTTTTGGTCAGGGCTTTCTTCCCAGCAGCAAGGAAATGTCCCCATGACAAAGAGGAAACCATCTGTGCCAGTGCATCCTCTCCCACCGCACAAATGAGGCTGGTGTTAAAGATGCCTGAGGCACTGGGGAGCCCTAGCTGCCCTGTGCCCTGGCCAGGAGCCAGCTCTCTTCCTAAGACAAAGATAGTGATGTCACCCCTGACTGGCCATTTCTGGGCGCTGATGCCTGGTCAGCATTGTTAGGGATGGAAGACTTTTTGTCTTAGGGCCCTCACAGGAAATCGGGTGCCCCAGGGACCCATGTTTTGGACCTTCCAGCCTGCGGCTGGACATTGTTGAGCTTCCCTCGGAATCGGTGCAGGGTAAAAGCTCAGGCTCTGTGGGGACCCAGAGATCTGAGGAGGGACCAGGACTTGCTTTCCCCCGACCCATTCCACCCTGCCCAGCCTATCATTCTGCCCCTGTACGGCTCCATTTCCTGAGGTCTTGAGTAAAGCCTTTTTGAACCTGTCAGAAACAGGGCAAGTTCCCTCAGAGTAGGATTAAGGACCATGGAAGAGAAAGATTAAAATGGGGGAAGGAAAACTTACACACTTACCTTTAAACGTATTGGGGAGGAGGGAGCAGGGGTCTGTAGGTGAGGCCTCTGCCCCAGTGGGCCCCCTCCAGGAGAGTGGGCCTCACCTCCCTGGCATGGAATTGGGGGCCCTGGCAGTGTCCCAGGGCTGGCAGGGACAGGGGCATGAGCACCCTGACACATTTCTCCAGGGCCTCCTTGACCATCACCAAACCTGCCTACACCCTCTGGTCAATGTAGACAACATCCATGGGCTCCCTTGTGCTCTGGCTCCTGCTTGGGCTTGGAGGAAGGTCAGTGAGTAAGGTCAGGTGCCCCTGATGGCAACACTGAAGGGATGTTTAGACAACACTTGAAAAACCAAATCAGAATTAGCATTGGGAATAGTCCATTATACTCCAGGAAGTTGAAGCACAGAGAGGTTAAGTGGTTTGCCGTAAGGTCATGAAGACAATGGTCTAGGCATGCTCTGACTCAGGTCTCCTGACTCCCAGTCCAGTGCTCTTTCCACCACCCCACATGGTCATTCCAGAACCACACACATACCATTTAGTGCACAGGCCAGGAGGCAGCAGAAACAGGATGGGCACAGGCCCAGAAGCCTCTTCCTGCAGTTCCAGAGGCCAGGACAAGACTCAGGTCTGCTGACTGCAGCCCCCTTCCTATCATGCTATTCTTTCTGCTTTCTGCCCTGGGAATCTTGGTTGAAACATGATCTGATCTCTAGCCAGGACACTGGGTCCTGCTCTCTGATTAAGAGACAAAGAAAAGGCCTCATTGACCACATCTAGCTTCAGCCCAGCCCTACACAGTCTCTCCGGCCTTTTTACCTGGGGTTAGGGTTGTTTGGCCTGTACAACCCATCTCGCCCTAGGTTATGTGAGAACCAAGTCAGTGTATCTCCATTTCTGCCTGTGGTAGAGAGAATGCAATACAGTTTAGTAGTAGGTATCCAAGACATTGGAATAGCTATATCATTCCAAAAAAGTTTTATCTTTTCCCATCTCAATGGGTATATATTTGCAAATCTGTGCCCTTCTCTTGCAGGGTTATTAATAAGAATATGGCTAACAGTAGGTGCTCAATTAAAGTTTGCTATGGCTGCCTTATAATAAAGAATACATTTTTTTTTTTATTTTTTTAAGATTTTATTTATTTTTTCATTTATCCCCCCCTTGCTGCTTGTGCTCGCTGGGTCAGCTAACCACGCCGTGCAGGCGGGCTTGCCTTCACCAGGAGGCCCTGGGAACCGAACCCGGGGCCTCCCATATGGTAAACGGGAGCCCTACTGATTGAGCCACAGCCGCTTCCCTAAAGAATACATTTTAATATTTCTCTCATCCTTAAGAAATGAAATTGGGTTGATTCTAATTTATGTACTCCTTGATTTTTTTTTTCCCAAGGGATCAGTAGTCTTCAAAAGACTTTTTTTTTAAACTTTATTTTGTACATTTAATAATTGAAAATATAAACAATTAAAAACTAAAACTAAACACAGATGAATAAATATATACATTTCTCAATTAAATGTAATGGATACATATAATTTTTTTTTTTTTTTTTTTTAGATTTTATTTTTATTTATTCATTTATCCCCCCCCTGCTGCCCGTGCTCGCCGGGTCAGCCAACCACGCCGCGCGGGCGGGCCCGCCCCCACCAGGAGGCCCCGGAAACCGAACCCGGGGCCCCCCATATGGCAAACGGGAGCCCCACTGATTGAGCCACAGCCGCCCCCCATAATTTTTTTTTTTAATCAAACAATATATTACACAATATATTTGGTTCATAGTAACACATTCATACGGTATTTGTCCTTTTGTGCCTGGCTTGCTTCACTCAACATAATGTCCAAAAGGCTTTTAATTCCACGTTTAAACTGGAAAAGTGGAAGAAGGAGAGGACGTGGAGTCCAGAAATTATAGAGAATGTCCACAAGCCCTGGCACTGGCTTTTGGTGCTTTGGTACCTTTGGGTTTAATTCTAGCCTTTTTCTCAAGCCCTTTAGGATTCTAGGGTTCTGACTATAGTAGTAGGAGTAATTCATTCATGTGCTGCTTTACATTTTTAAACCCTGGCACATACACCATCTCAGGTGATCGCCATTAAAGCCCTATGAGCTAAGAAAGGCATTATTGTCCATATTTTGTAGCTATGAAACTGAAGTTTAAAAGGCCCCACAGCAAGCAGAAGGCTCAAGACTGGAGGTTTTCTGGTTCTTTGTCCGGAGTTAAGTGATTCTCTGTAATTGGGTCCCAGGGTCCCACGAAAGCCGGAGCTCCTTAAATTCTGGGAGGGCCTCTTGGGCACCAGAGAAACCCACCTGGGACTGGTAGCTGAGCCATCTCACTCATGCTCTACTAGGAACCTGGTTAAGCCATAGGCTTTAAAAAAAAAAAAAAAAAAAAAAAGCTACAACCATTAGAGAATGAGAATGTGGGAGGAAAAAGTTAACCTGGACAAGGGTGAGCAGAGCTCGAAATCTACCTTCAAGTAGACTTGCTTCCTAATTTGGCTAAGGCTGGATTGTACATGTGCCAATATAAACTACCTGTACCCGAATTTGTTTAATCTTATTAGAATTCGTGAACAATTATATCTTCACAATGCTGCCTGAGTCAGTCCTTTCTTTTTTTTTTTTTAAGATTTTATTTATTTATTCATTTATCCCCCCCCCTGCCGCCCGTGCTCTCTGGGTCAGCCAACCACGCCGTGCGGGCAGGCTTGCCTTCACCAGGAGGCCCCGGGAACCAAACCCGGGGCCTCCCATATGGCAAACGGGAGCCCCACTGATTGAGCCACAGCCGCTTCCCAAGTCCTTTCTATTAATCAGGGTGAATTACTTGAGTTTGTTTTTTTTTTCGACAACTTAAAGTTATGGAGGGAGCCACGCCCACAAGCTGTAGCCACAGGACTCCTATCTCCTGCTTCCCTGCTGCCCTGGTAAAGCCGCGTGGGGAATGTTCATCTCCAGTTCATGGACAGGAAACTAAGGCTCGGAGAGGTACCGAGGTCATCTTTGGTGGCAGTGAGCCAAACCAGAGTGCTGAGCTCTGGGGTCTTGTCACCCAAGGACCCACCTGTTTACCCACTCACTCTCCCTCTTTCAGCCCCAGATCTCCCTTTCAGCAAACATTTCCTGAGCATCTGCTCTTTACTGGGCCTATGTTTGGCGCCAAGGTAGAGAATAAGACACATTCTCAGTGCAGCCAGGGGGCTGGGAATCTGGATTGTGGAGCTACTCAAGTGCGCCAGTATCAGGGAAGGGGAAGCTTTAGGAGTTAGTGGTTCCAGGGTTGCCTGTTTCCTCCTGGATGTAGGTTCTGTACCTCCACCCTGCCGCAAGAGTCCAGAGCCCTGCCCTGGACCCTGTATTGTGGTTTTGTTCTCAGAACATCTACACAGGTGGCTGAGGAGGTGGGCTTGGTGGGAGATGCCCCCTTTCCCACCCCAGGGTGACTCCTCAGCTTCCAGAGCAGGACGCATCTCTCAGGTTCTGGCCACTGCTGGAGGCATCTCTTATGACAGAGACTTCTCAGAGGTGCCTGGAGCCCACAGAGTGTGCCTCCTGGAAACAAGCGCCTATGTCGGGGAAGAGATGGAGAGAAAAGCACCATAAAAAGGGAAACAAGGAGGAGACCAAAAGCCCCGATCAATGGTTTCTACTAGGACTTTCCCAAAGACCCTCCTCCCAAGTGTTTATTTGCATATGCTTTCCATGACCTATGTATTCAAATCTCTCCTGTCGACAGCTGCTCGATGAATCGACCAAAATACCATTTTCATAATTTCTAAGAACTTTCTTCATGGTTCTCTGAGCCTATGGGCTGATGGCCAAAGGCAGGCACCCCAATCTGGACCCATCCCAATCTGGCTTCTAGCCACCTCTTCCCTGTGCGTTCAAGTCAAGAGACCTCTGCAGACCACTGTGCAGGCTGTGATATCCTTACAGAGAGAAGCTTTGTTCTAGCAAACCAATCATTGCCTGCATCCTCAGTGTCATAGGGGAAGCCTCAGTGGGACTCTACCCTAGGTCTCATTTCCTGATGGGCTTGCTCTGTTTCTGCCCCCACCCCCATCATCACCCCTTGAAGATGCAAAGGGCTTCCCTGTCCTTTGCCCACCTGTGTTTACATCTCAGGTCCTTGTTTTGGCCCAGCCTTGACCAAGGTGAGGGCTCTGCTCACCTAAGACTTAGCTCTGGGAAGGTGGCCCCTGCTGAGGCTGCCCTCCCTCCCTAAGGGTGACCCGGTGGAGTGAGGCTTGGGTGCCCTCTGGTGATCAAACATGCTCACAAGCTTCTCACACATATTTTTCCCTTTGGCTCTTCCAGGACAAAATCTACCTGGGGCTACTCCAGGATCCTTTTGCTCTGGACTGTCTCGGCACTGCTGTTCTGACCCCTGTTCTCAGAGGCAGAGTCGGGCAGTCGATCACAACCATTTATGGAGCTTCTATTGAATTTGTACGTAGTTACATTCTAGAGAGCCATTGTGCCGACCCTGGGGATGCGAATCAGTCCCCAAGGGATTTGAGTCAGCCCCTCAGTTCACAGATGGAGAAGCCTTGGCCCCAAGAAGCAAAGAGATGTGCTGCTGTAGAATCGACATACAACTCAGGTGTCCTGACTCCCTGACTCCTAGTTTCATAGAAAATCAAGCTATGCCCTTCCATCCCACTGATCAAACTCCCAGATGTCCATAGTAAGTGGCACTGAGCTTAATAAACACAGCTGATATTTTCAGGGATTACATTTCTATAATTTCTCATATCTGAGAAATTATTCCCATGAGAATGGCAGGGATAGAGCTCCCTGGGGGCTCACAATTGAACTCTTCCCCTTCAGTGCACTATTCCCAGATGTCTCCATATCTGTTTGCACTGCCCCTCAGTGTTGGTCTCATTTGTGTAAGCCTAGTTGGACCCCACCCAGTCTGGAAATTCCTTAGGGCACAGGTCACATCATTCCTCACCACTCCCCTCCTCCAGCCCAGGCTAGTCCAGGGCATTTGGTGGTAACTGATTGGCTTCACTTTTGCAGACATATTGCAGGCAAGTCCTTTCACCTTTCTGGACATGTGTCCTCTTGGGAAGGCAACCTCTATAGAGGTTCCTGCCCTGCGAAAGCAATTGGAGCTATCTGAAGATGCAATGGGCTGCCTCAGTAGGCACTGATTTTCTTGTCCCCAGAGGTCTTCAAAGCATATGCTGGACAATGCTTAGTGGAGATATTCTGGAGGGGACTCAAGTACCAGAAAGGTAGTTTTTATTTTTTTTAAATAGTTGCATAGTAATTAAACCTTGTTTATTAATTGTTATTATTTTATTATTATGGTAACATATATACAACACAGAATTTCCATTTTAACCACTCTTAAGCATACAATTCAGTGGCATTAATCATTCACGATGTTGTTCTACCATCACCACCGTCCATTACTAAAACTTTTTCATTGCCTCAAACAGAAACTCTATGCTCGTCAAGCATCAGACTCCCCCATTCCCCTGCCCAGCAACTTGTAATCCACTTTCTGTCTCTATGAATTTGCATATTCTAGTTATATCTTATAAGTGAAATCAAACAATATCTGCCCTTTTGTGATTGGCTTATTTCACTCAATATGGTGTCTTCAAGGTTCATTCATGTTGTGGCACGTATTAGAACCTCATTCTGTTTTGTGACTGAATAATCCATTGTTTGCATATGCCACATTTTGTTTATCCACTCTTCTGTTAATGGACACTTGGGTGGTTTCCACCTTTTGAGTGTTGTGAATAACGCTACTACGAACATCGGTGAACAAGTATCCGAGTCCCTGCTTTCAATTCTTTGGGGTATATACCTAGAAGTGGGATTACTGGGTCCTATGGTAGTTTTGTTTAACTTTTCGAGGAACCGTCATAACTGTTTTCCACAGCAACTGGACTGGAAGGGTAGTTTTTGACCCTGTTCTCCATCATGAAATGCTGGGCTCAGCCAAGAGTTGCAAACTCACAGCCTTCAGGGACCAGAGAGGGTGATGAGACTGAGGGAGGCAGCCAGGGTGACTGCGTGGCAAGAGGCTCATGCTCCTGAGCCCCAGCCAGCTGTTGCCCAGCAGGATAGGGGCTCCATGTGGCTTGATGTTTTGATTTTTCCAGAGAAACTGGACATTCCGATTTTAATGTGCAAATTCCTAATTTTGAATGTTGGCAACTAACCAAAAAATTTAAAACCATTGCATGGGTTAAACCGTGGTCCATGGGCTCAGTTTGCAACTTCAAGTAAAAAAGTTCCTTATAGTTTTCGCTTTTTGCAGTGAGTCTGGGAGCAAAATCTGCCCCATGCAGTTACCCCCAACCCATCCTTTCCCTCTTTTTGTTCCTTCTTTTTCTATGGAAGCTCCTCTGGCTAGCAAAGAGCCAGGCACAAAATGCTGGGTTATGTGAGCACCTTCCGCTCACCCACATCAATCCTAGATCTCCCCTGATGAAGAACCAGAATTCTGCTTCCGTGTAAGGCAGTAGATGCAATGTCTTTGTTGGTCACCAGGAGGCAGGATCGAGGCATAGAAACTGTTGGGTTTTGGCTGGTGGAGGATGGGGGGTTTTGATTACACAAGGACCAGGGTTCCAAAGCTCAGTCTTGAATCCGATTTGGGGCTCAAAAAAGCAGCTGGGGTCACTCCCTGATGGTGCACTGGGGCCCGCCGTTCCCTGTCACACCTCACCTTTGGCTCATAGGAGCAACTTTCCATCTGGACTTCCTGCCCTTTGATTTTTCCTACACTGTCTCCCATGCCCTCCGGCCACCCAGCTGTCACTGATTTCAGATGGATCTGCCTAAAACCCCACTTTGCACAGACCTTTTCAAGAACTTTCGAAGGCTCGTTACAATTTTTCAGAAATAGAGTGTCAAAACACTGATCCCTGTTTTGTGGAGGGGAATGGGGCTGGGGAAGCTTTCACTTCTGCAATCCCGATTGATCCTCACCACATTAAAGTGTAATTGTAAAGCATGCCTTGGTATTCCCACTTTATAGATAAGGAGGTAGAAGGACCCAGAGAAAAGCGACCAATTCAGCCATCAAATAGAACTCTAATATTTTCTGAATGTCCTTGCTAGATATTGTGGGGAGTCTAAAAAATAGAAAACTTGATGGTATGATTCCTCTCCTCAAAGAGCCTACAGCTTGTTAGGAAAACACAATATACATATATTAAAAAGGTAATAAATCCCAGTGGCTTCCAAATAGATAGGGTAGGCAAAAATGATGGCAGGAACAGTAGAGAGTCCCTGGAAGTCAAAGGCGTCAGAGAAGGCTTCACAAAGGAAATAGTGGCCATCAAACAGAGGTATGTGTACCCCTAGAGCAGGGGTTCTTAAGCTTTTTTGTTCCACGGACCCCTTTGCCAGTCAGGTGAAAACCACAGACCCCTTACTAAGTCCACACTATATTGTGTATTATTTAATAAATATATCATACCTGCATCAACATGTCCCCACAAGAATAATGCTTTTTTGAATTTCAATTCAAGCTCACTGACCCCTTTTTAAGAACCCCTGCCCTAGAGGAACAAGAAGACTACTAGGGGTAGGTGGGTATGGTCATGTTTAAGGGAATCAATTTCCAGAACCCCATCTTCAACAGGCCTTAGTTCTATAGCCTGAGAATGCCTCTCCCTTCATTTTCTTTTTTTTTTTTTTACCGGGAGGTCCTGGGGATCGAACCCAGGTCCCTCCATATGGGAGACGGACGCCCAACCAGTTAAGCCACATCCGACCCCCTCTCCCTTCATTTTCATAATCCCTTGCCTCCCACTTTACAAAAGAAAGGTGTGGTAAGCAAGCATTGCACTGCTCACCCATTTCCCTGGTTTTCTTCCCTCCAGGTACTTTCCCACCTTTTAGAAGTTAGGCATGGCCATGTGCCTTTCCTTGGCAAATGAAATATGAAAAGAAGTGTGTTTCTTCTGGGTTGAAGTACTTAAGAACTAGTATATGATTCTCTTCATTACCTTCTCTCTGCCATGGTGACCAATGACATTTCAGATGGTGGAACCCGGATCCCCAAGGGAGGATGGCATGGAGCAGGGCCCGAAGCTGACCTGCAGTGGACGTGGGGCGTGAGTGAGGGGGGAAAAGAACCATTGTTGGTTTAAGCAACTGAGATTTTGGTGTTTGTTACACCATAACTTAGCCTATACTATACAAAGTCTAGGCTTTGAATACTATACAAAGATTTAGGATGTCTCACCCAGTCTAAATCTTAATTTGGTGTTGCTCTGGTGTGTAAAAATCTGTGGGGTGCCAAACAAACAATTAAAATAGCGATTTTAATATTGAGAAATGACTGCAAATCAAAGATTGCCCAACATCTTGTTTTCAGCAAGTTGAAAGAGGACCTAATTCAGTTGTCACCTTGATCATTATGAGATATCAAGTGACTCTGCTAGACCTTCTTCCGTTCCCATGTGCTCTATAAAAATGGAAATTGCAAATAAAATTGATGCTGATCACTCATTTTAGCACCTCATTCTACCGTGGATATGTCCATTTAAATATGAGTTGTATTTTCTATAGGATTTTGATTTTTTATGTTTAATAATTATCTATCAACATTTGTAATATATTTATGTTGTCTTGATAAGCAATGAACTAATAATGATTGTAATGATAAGTCAATCTAGGAGAAATTTTAAATTCTAGAGCCTTATGGTCATGAAAATCAGAAAAGGATAAAAATATAATATATATGTACATATATTAAGCAACTGTGGTTTGATGATCAATAAAAGATTTTCAGACATAAACCACATATTACATAAGGATAGAATTATGTGGGGAAAGTAAGGAAAAAACATGAGTTCCAGGAGAAAAAGCAGTGATGCAGAATTTCCGGTGTTAAAGAGAGCCTTGCTCATGTATTTTGCAAATGGTTGATGATGGGTATCAAATTGCTGTGGTATTTATATTTCCTAAGTTTTCTTTTTTTTTTTTTTTTTTAATTATTATTATTTTTTTAACTTTATTTTGTTCATTTAATAATTGAAAACATAAATAATTAAAAACTAAAAAGTAAACACAGATGAATAAATATATACATTTCTCAATTAAATGTAATGGATACATGTAAATTTTTTTTTTTTTTAATCAAACAATATATTACACAATATATTTGGTTCATAGTAATGCATTCATACAGTATTTGTCCTTTTGTGTCTGGCTTGCTTCACTCAACATAGTGTCCTCCAGGTTCACCCATGTTGCCATATGTTTTATGACTTCATTTCTTCTTACAGCTGCATAATATTTCATCGTGTGAATAGACCACAGTTTGTTTATCCACTCAGCTGTTGATGGATACCTGGGTTGTTTCCAACTTTTGGCAATGGTGAATAATGTGGCTATGAACATCGGTGTGCAGATGTCTGTTCGTGTCACTGCTCTCCATTCTTCTGGGTATATACCCAGTAGTGGTATTGCAGGGTCACATGGCAAGTCTATATTCAACTTCTTTAGGAACTGCCAAACAGTCCTCCATAGTGGTTGTACCATCCTGTATTCCCACCAACAGTGAAGAAGTGTTCCTATCTCTCCACATCCTCTCCAACACTTGTAGTTCTCTGTCTTTTTAATAGTGGCCATTCTGATAGGTGTGAAATGATATCTCATTGTAGTTTTGATTTGCATTTCCCTAATCATGAGTGATGCTGAGCATTTCTTCATGTGTTTTATTGCCATTTGTATTTCTTCTTTTTTTTTTTTTTTTTTTTTAAAGATTTTATTTATTTATTCATCTATCCCCACCCTGCTGCTTGTGCTCGCTGGGTCAGCCAACCACGCTGTGCGGGCGGGCTTGCCTTCACCAGGAGGCCCCGGGAACCAACTCGGGGCCTCCCATATGGTAAACTGGAGCCCCACTGATTGAGCCACAGCCGCTTACCTGTATTTCTTCTTCGGAGAAATGTCTATTCAAGTCTTTGGCCTATTTTTTAATTGGGTCATTTGTCTTTTTATTGTTGAGTTGTAACATCTCTTTATATATCCTGGATATTAAACCCTTATCAGATATGTGATTTCCAAATATTTTTTCCCATTGAGTTGGCTGCCTTTTCACCCTTCTGACAAATTCCTGTGAGGTGCAAAAGTGTTTAATTTTGAGGAGGTCCCATTTATCTAATTTTTCTTTTGTTGCACGTGCTTTGGGAGTGAGGTCCAAGAAACCACCACCTACTACAAGGTCTTGAAGATGTTTCCCTACATTTTCTTCCAGTAGTTTTATGGTCCTGGCTTTTATATTTAGATCTTTGATCCATTTTGAGTTGATTCTTGTATAGGGGGTGAGATAGGGGTCCTCTTTTCATTCTTTTGGTTATAGATATCCAGTTCTCCCAACACCATTTGTTGAAGAGACTGTTTTTTCCCATCAGCGTGGGCTTGGTAGGTTTGTCAAAATCCAGTTGACTGTATAGGTGAGGGTTTATTTCTGGATTCTCAATTTTATTCCACTGATCGATATGTCTATCTTTATGCCAGTACCATGCTGTTTTGACCACTGTAGCTTTGTAACAGACAGGAATTTCAAGGTCAGGCAGCGAAATTCCTCCCACATTGCTCTTCTTTTTCAGAATACTTTTGGCTATTCGGGTGCACTTACCCTTCCAGATGAATTTGGTAATTGCCTTCACTAATTCTGTAAAGTAAGCTGTTGGGATTTTGACTGGTATTGCATTGAATCTATAAATCAGTTTGGGCAAGATTGACATCTTCACGATATTTATTCTTCCAATCCATGAACACGGAATATCTTTCCATTTGTTTAGGTCTTTTTAAATTTCTTTTAGCATTGTTTTTTAGTTTTCTGCATATAGGTCCTGTACTTCTTTGGTTAAATTAACTCCTAGGTATTTGAGTCTTTTTGTTGCTATTGAAAATGGAATTTTCCTCCTGATTTCCTCCTCAGATTGTTCAGTACTAGTGTACAAAAACATTACTGATTTTTGCATGTTGATCTTATATCCTGCCACTTTGCTGAACTCATTTATTAGTTCAAGTAGCTTTGTTGTGGATACTTCAGGATTTTCTAAATACAGGATCATGTCATCCGCAAACAGTGAGAGTTTTACTTCCTCTTTTCCTATTTTGACGCCTTTAATTTTTTTGTCTTGTCTAATTGCCCTGGCTAGAAATTCTAGTACAATGTTGAATAACAATGGTGACGGTGGGCATCCTTCTCTTGTTCCTGATCTTAGGGGGAAAGCTTCAACCTTTCCCCATTGAGTATGATGTTGGCTGTGGGTTTTTCATATATGCCTTTTATCATATTGAGGAATTTTCCTTTTATTCCTATCTTTTGAAGTATTTTTATCAAAAAAGGATGTTGGATTTTGTCAAATGCCTTTTCTGCATCTATTGAGATGATCATGTGTTTTTTTTCCTTCAATTTGTTAATGTGGTGTATTACATTGATTGATTTCCTTATGTTGAACCAGCCTTGCATACCAGGAATAAATCCTACTTGGTCGTGATGTGTGAGTCTTTTGATATGCTGTTGGATTCGATTTGCAAGTATTTTGTTGAGAATTTTTGCATCTATGTTCGTGAGAGAGATTGGTCTGTAATTTTCTTTTCTTGTGGAATCTTTATCTGGCTTTGGTATTAGGGTGATGTTGGCTTCATAAAATATGTTGGGTAATTTTCCGTCCTCTTCAATTTTTTGGAAGAGTTTAAACAGGATTGGTGTTAATTCTTTTAGAAATGCTTGGTAGAACTCACCTGTGAAGCCATCTGGTCCTGGACTTTTCTTTGCTGGGAGATTTTTGATGATGGATTCAATCTCCTTAATTGTGATTGGTTTGTTAAGTTCTTGTATTTCTTGTTGTGTCAGTGTAGGTTGGTTATGAGTTTCTAGAAATTTGTCCATTTCATCCAGGTTGTCCAGTTTGTTGGCATATAGTTTCTCATAATGTCTTCTTATGATTCTTTTTATTTCTGTGAGGTCATTTGTAATTTCCCCCCTTTCATTTCTGATTGTATTTATTTGCATCTTCTCATTTTTTCTTTGTTAGTCTAGCGAGGGGTTTGTCAATTTTATTGATCTTCTCAAAGAACCAGCTTTTGGTTCTGTTGATTTTCTCTATTGCTTTTCTGTTCTCATTTTCATTTATTTCCGCTCTAATCTTTATTATTTCTTTCCTTCTTTTTGCTTTGGGATTGGTTTGCTGTTCTTTTTCTAGTTTCTCAAGTTGTTCAGTTAAATCTTTGAGTTTAGCTCTTTCTTGTTTTTTAATATAGGCATTAGGGCTATAAATTTCCCTCTCAAGACTGCCTTTGCTGTATCCCATAAGTTTTTTTTTTTTTTTTTTTTTTTTACCAGGAGGTACCGGGGATCGAACCCTGGTCTCTCCATATGGTAGACGGACACCGAACCTTTGAGCCACGTCCGTTTCCCTATCCCATAAGTTTTGATATGTTGTATTCCCATTTTCATTTGTTTCAATATATACTGATTTCACTTGCAATTTCTTCTTTGACCCACTGAGTATTTTGGAGTGTGTTGTTCAGTCCCCACACATTTGCAAATTTCCTTTTTTCCTGTCTGTTATTGATTTCTAGTTTCATTCCATTATGATCTGAGAAGGTGCTTTGTATAATTTCAATTTTTTTATATTTATTGAGAGCTGTATTGTGGCCTAACATGTGGTCTATCCTGGAGAAAGATCCATGGGCACTTGAGAAGAATGTATAACCCGCTGAGTTTGGATGCAGTGTTCTGTATATGTCTGTTAGGTTTAACTTGTTTATCATATTGTTGAAGTTCTCTGTTTCCTTGTTGATCTTCCTCTAGTTGTTCTATCTAATGATGTGAGAGGGGTGTTGAAGTCCCCGATGATTATTGTAGAAATGTCTATTTCTCCCTTCAGTTTTGCCAGAGTTTGTCTCATATATTTTGGGGCACCCTGGTTAGGTGTGTAGATATTTATGACCGTTATATCTTCCTGGAGAATCGTCCCTTTTATTAATATATAATGGCCTTCCGCATCTCTTATCACTTTTTTTGCATTTGAAGTCTGTTTTGTCTGATATTAGTATAGCTACCCATGCTCTTTTCTGTTTACTATTCACATGGAGTATCTTTTTTCAACCTTTTACTTTCAGCCGGCTTGTATCCTTGGGTCTGAGGTGAGTTTCTTGTAAGCAGCATATGGATGGCTCATGTTTTTTTATCCATTCTGTTAGCCTGTATCTTTTCACTGGGGAATTTAATCCATTCACATTCAATGATATTACTGAAAATGCACTATTTATTTCCT
>JAKSZT010054396.1:15616315-15650165 GCA_026826555.1 Tolypeutes matacus
TGGTTTTTTTTTTTTTTTTTTTTTTTTTTTTTTATTATACCAATGGTATTTAAATCCATGGGAGGAAATGAGAACATCTAGGGATAGAGGAGATTACAGGGCTGGGCCTGGGGAATTTCATTATTTAGAGGTCAGGTAGAGTTGGTAAAATTGGGAAAGGACACAGGAGAAGGCGGGGCCAGAGAACCAGAAGAGTGCAGTGTCAAGGGGAGAGAGGGGAGTGTCTCAAGAGGGAGGGAGTGGTCGACTGTGTCAAGGGACAGGACAAAAAAGACTCTGTGTTTGGCCATTTAGAGACTAGAGATGATGCAGACGTGAGCAGCTCCTTTGGGGTGGTAGAGATGAATATCAGATTGGAGTGGTCTGAGGTTTGCTGTTGTTCTTATTTAATTATTGTTTTAAAGTTTGTTTGCTTTTTAATGGAAAATGTCAAACCTACAGAAAAGTAAAAATCATAGTACAGCGACTCTTTATGTATCCATGATACAGCTTCAATGATCTTCAACTCATAGTTCCTGGTTTCATCTATACCCTCTAATTTTGATTCTTTTGAAGACTAATCACAAGCATATAATTTCCTCCATAATTATTTCAGTGTATATCATTAAAAAATAATGAATCTTTTAAAAACATGACTACAATACTATTTTCAGAGCTAAAAAATTAATTATTTCTTAATATTATCAAGTCAGTGTTCAAATTTCCCTGATTGTCTCATAAGTTCTTTTCTTTTCTTTCCTCTCTCCCTTCCTTTCTTTCACAGTTGATTTCTTTGAATCAGTTTCCAAAAAGAGCCCCGCATTACATTGGTGGATATGTCCTTTAAGTCTATTTTAATGTACAGATTCCCCCCCCCCCACTTTTTTTTGGTTGAAAAATGATTTTTTGTCTTGTAGAAATTTCCTACATTTGGGATTTTCCTGACTGCATTCCTGTAGTGGCCATTGGCAAGATATTTTGTCTCCTTTTTTTTTCTTTCTGTGAACTAGTAATTAGCTATAAAGCCTTGATCTGATTCAGTTTCAATTTTTTGGCCAGAATCCTTCATAGGTTGTCATGCCTCCTTCCTTCAGGAGCCACATAATGTTCATGTCTCTTTTCTTTGTAACATTAACAGCTACTGATGATCACTGCCTAGCTCCATAGTCTCAAGAAGGTTTGCAAAATGGTGATATTTTGTCTTTCCTTCTTCATTTATTACCTAATTGGTTACCATGAGGCACATTTATAAAGAAAAGCAGTTCTCAGAGTAATTATCCCACAGCAACAGTATTGTTATCCTGAATGAAGCACAGTTCATATAAGAAAGCTGAGTTAAGTGCTTGACTTGATTCTCTCTATTTAGCAGTTTTCAGAAAAATGAATTGGTTTCTTCAAATTCCATAATGATGTTTCTTTTTCTTTTTCTTTCTCTCCCTCTCTCTCTTTGAGCATCAGTAAGCCACTCTGATGTGAACCTTGAAAACAAAAATGAACTTTTATCATTTTAAATTAGTTTTTATCTGATCTTTTCTGGAGAAGAGATTTTTCTACAGAGAGAACTGGGACTGAATTTACATTTATGGAACATCTTCAAGACACTGGGCTTGGTGCTTTCACATATACTATTTTACTTAATCCCCACAGCAGTCTTGGAAGGCAGGAGCTATGGTCCCTGGCTTTTACAGAGAAGGAAACTGAGGCCCTAAGAGCCATTGACTAGTCCAAAGACATACAGCCAGCAAGTGGTCAAACTTGTATTTGTCTGACCCACATTGGACCCTGCAGCTTTTTCTATTGAGCTCCTACAGATACTGAATCCCCAAATAGGGCCCACTGACCCCTCTAGCTTCTGTCTTAACTTTTATCATATTTTTCTTACACTTAACTGGTTTTGTTCCCTTGAGTTTGTCACTCTCATCTTTGCAAAAGCAGTTCACTGGGACTAGAGTCCCTTTCTGCTGTGTAACACACAGCTTTCACTGTTGTTGAATACATACATACGTATATATACATATATATGTATGTGTGTATATACATATACTATATGTATGTGTGTGTGTGTGTATTTTTTTTTAGGAGGCACCAGGGATTGAACCCAGGACCTCATACATATGAAGCATGCACTTAACCACTGAGCTAAACCCACTCCACAAGTAGTGTGATTTTGCTCTAGCAATGTTGAGCTGCTTGAGTACCTGCCCCAAGAAGGCAGATGGTTGAACTTATCCAGAGTAGGGATTTTGTCCAGCAAACACAAAGAGAGTGCTTATAGTGATGGATGATGGAAATGAAGCTAGAAAAGAAGGGATGTGAAGCCTGGGGCTAATGAATAGTGAAAGTTAGTGAGGTCAAGGAATTGGAGCTTGTGATAGGTTTATCATTGACTAGTTTATTATTGAGTATTCCTTTGAGGGAGGCTTAAGCAAAAGGTTGTGGTGGGAGGGTATACATTTTAGACATGGTATAGTCCTGAAAAAAAAGTTGAGTGGCTACTGTGGAGTGTTGAGATAAGGAGGACAAAGTGAAAGGAGGGTGTTGGGTAGGCTGTCATGTGGATGTTGAGCTTACCAAATATGACAAGATTTGGTGTGGATAGAGAGACAGTGAGCCAAGAGCTAAATTATGGGCATCAGCCAGGACATTGATTGATGGCATCAACCCAGCTGGTATATCCTGATGACCAAACTTCAAAGGAACAGGAGTTTTGTAGGATGGAGGGGAAGGATTGGTCTAGAAATGGCAGTGAGGGTGGGAGAGGAAAATACTTACCCACTTCCTGATCCTGAAATACACTAGAATGAGAGAAAAATACCATTCCTCTAAGAGGGCTACCACAGAAGCAGGGTCATTAGCGGATGGGCAGGAGTCAGGTAAGATACGGAGGTGAAGGTAGCATCCTGAGAAATGGCTTAGAATATGGAAGAGTGTGTTAATCACAGGTTGCAGAGGCCACAGTGGGAGGGTGTGGCTGGGTCCAGGGAGCTGGGAGCAGGGTCGGGCAGATTGCCAGTATGGGTCAGGGATGCAGGTGACAATGGAGGAGAAGGAGCTTGAACCTATGGTGGTGAGTGAGGTAAATGGGGATAGGGAAACAGAACTTTCTGTGATGATGGAAATGTTTTATATCTACACTCACCAACATGTAGCCACTAGCCACGTGTGGCCATTAAGCACATGAATGTAGCTAGTAGGGCTAAGGAACTGAATTTTGAATTTTATTTCATTTTAATTAAATTTAAATAGTTACCTGTGGCTAGTGGCTATCATATTGGACAGCACAGGTTAGAAGAAGGTAGTGCCTCATTTTTTTTTTTTTTTTTAAGATTTATTGTATTTATTTATTCCTCCCTCCTTTGTTGTTTGCGCTCGCTCTCTGCTCTCTTTGTCCATTCACTATGTGCTCTTTGTGTCTGCTCGTCTTCTCTTTAGGAGGCATTGGGAACCGAACCTGGAACCTCCCATGTGGGAGAGAGGTGCTCAATCGTTTGAACCACCTCAGCTCCCTGCTTTGTTGTGTCTCCTTGTTGCATCATCTTGTTGCTCACCTTACCGCGCCTGCCCATCGTGCCAGCTCACTATCTTGCTCATCTTCTCTAGGAGGCACTGGGAACCAAACCTGGGACCTCCCATGTAGTAGGCGGGAGCTCAATCACTTGAGCCACATCTGCTTCCCAGCTCCTCGTCTTTGTGAATATTTCACTTGCTGGCCAGGTGGCCAAAAGGACATCTGCTGGGAAGCGGCTGTGGCTCAATTGGTTGGGCCCCCGTTTACCATATGGGAGGCCCTGGGTTCGATTCCCGGGGCCTCCTGGTGAAGGCAAGCCAGCCTGTGCGGTGCGGTGAGCTGACGCAGCAGGGCGACCCCAACAAAGGGAGACAAGCAGACACAGAAAAATGCACAGCAAATGGACACAGAGCACAAGCAGCAAGGGGGGATAAATAAATAAATAAAATCTTAAAAAAAAAAAGGATATCTGCTCCCTCAAATAGAGACATGTGGCAGAGGCCTTCTGACTCCACCATGTGAATAGAGACAAAACACAGGATCAGGCAACACTGGGTCCACATTCTAATTCCACCACTTACTACTTTGAATTACAGCAATAAATGAACTTGCCTGGTATATATGGGCCCTCAATAAATATTAGTGGACAGAATAAATCTTCCTGTAGTTTAGTTCTTTTCAACTGTAAAATGGGGCTGGGGCGCTGTTGTAAATATTAGTGCTTTAGCAGGATGCTCAGTAAATGATCGCTATTATTGACAAAGTGAGTTCTCAGTATTTGCTGATTGACTGAATAAAACCTATCCTTCAGGAAAGCGGCTGTGGCTCGATCAGTGGGGCTCCCGTTTACCATATGGGAGGCCCCGGGTTCGGTTCCTGGGGCCTCCTGGTGAAGGCAAGCCCGCCCGCACGGCGTGGTTAGCTGACCCGGCGAGCACAAGCGGCAGGGGGGGGGATAAATGAATAAATAAATAAATAAAATCTTTAAAAAAAAACAAAACCTATCCTTCATGCCAAAGAGTTACTTGTCCAGGTATGGGCTGGCAGAAATGAACCATCCCAGTTCTCTTTGAGGACCAGGAGGTTGCTGGGACTATGAGATGTGGTGGATCGGGGCTGGGTTTAATTGTCCAAATCTGCTGTAAACTAATTTAAGAGGACAGCTGGCTTGAACTTGGAAGAGTGGGTGAGGCTGGCTGAGGGGACAGGGTGGAGAATCTTACAATGAGCCAGAGTATGGGACCTGCCTTGCCTAAATATCTGGTGATAATCTGGGCAGTTTGGGTGTCATATGCCACTTAATTTTTGCTGGAAAGCCTTAGACAGCAGCTCTACCTTTCTTCTGTTCTCACATCCCTGTCATCTAAAAAACAGAAACATGTTTTTTTGTGAAATAGAGTAATTGTGTCCCAAGATGGCGCTGATGGGGGACATTTGTGATTTGGGGCTATTATGAACTGGGGGTGACCTCTGATCTGGAGTGATTGTAATCAGCCTTTCTGCGAAGCTGTTCTTAATTCCTTGGCAGTTACTTTCTCTGTGGCTCTCCTCAGATTGAGTGCTTACTTACCTCATATTGTGGTGGCCTCTCTATGTCTCTCCCTCTCACCAGATTATGACACCCAAGGCAGGAAATTTGACCGTTTATCATTGAGTATTCCTAGGCTCTATCTAGCACATTGCCTGAAGCACATAGTAAGTAGCTGCTCAGTAGTTCTTTGTTAAATGGATGAATATGATTTGTGGTGAGAGCAACCTACTGTGATTTGAGATAATCTGACCTCTTTTGATTGCAATCTAAGTTGCCTGTGAACATAGGGTTGGGACTTTTGATGACTACTTTTAGGTGCTGGTAAGGCTATGAATGGAAGGGTCTGTGTACCACTGATTGTGACCTTTTGGCACTAACCTGTGATAAGGATCAACAGGAGTGAATGGAGGCAACTGAAATGGTAACCTTGCATGACTAATTTAAAGGGATCTGCATTGGGAGGCGGCTGTGGCTCAATCAGTAGGGCTCCCGTTTACCATATGGGAGGCCCCGGGTTCGGTTCCCGAGGCCTCCTGGTGAAGGCAGGCCCGCCCGCACGGCGTGGTTGGCTGACCCAGCGAGCACAAGCAGCAAGGGGGGTTAAATGAATAAATAAATAAAATCTTTAAAAAATAAAAAAAAATAAAAAAATAAAGGGATCTGCATTGATTGTGATCTGGGGTGACTGTGAACAAGTTAATGATGGTGTCTTCCAGGATTGCTGTGAGGTGACTGTGATCTTGACCTACAGAGATTTGGCTTGAGATCTGCATTATAAGCTGAGATAATTGCCATCTCTGGGCCTGGGCTCAGACTGGGAGTGGTGCTAATACGTTTAAGTAGTATGTGTAGATTTCCAATTTTGTGTTCTTTAATAAAATATCCTCCCAGGGCCTACAAATAACATAGCTCTGCTAGTTGCCAAGCAAATAAGGAGTAGGGAGGAGACTAGGTGGGGTCAATACTCAAAAAACTTTAGCTGAGGGGAGCGGGTGTAGCTCAGTGGTTGAGCGCCCGCTTCCCATGTACGAGATCCCGGGTTCAATCCCCGGTACCTCCAAAAACAAAACGAAACAAAACAAAAACTATAGCTCAAATATAACGCATCTCCCATGCTACTCCAAAGGCCGCTCTTCATTTGGAGCACCCTCCCCTCTCCGCCCACTACCGGCCTTTAGTGCGCCTGCGCGGAGGCGGGGCGGTGCTTTGCCCTTTGTTGTGGGCCCCAGTTTCCCAGGACACCACGCGGCGCCGGGGTGGGGCTATGCAGATGAGGCACTCGGGGGCGGGGCGGCTGCAGTGGCGTCGGCGGCGGCCGGGGAGGGTCAGTTGGAGGCAGGCGCTCGCTGAGGCAGGAGGAGGGCTCTCGGCCCGCGGCCTGACAGGGACTTAGCCCGCAGCGATCGGCCCCGCGCGCGCGACCCCACACCTACCCACTCATCCACCTACCCACTCCCTGCGCCGCCTTCTCCCACCCTGAGCAGAGTCGCCGAGGATGATAAACACCCAGGACAGGTAACGGCCCGGCCCAGGCTTCCCGCCCCCGTCTTCCCCTTGTCCGCCTGAGGGCCTCCTACCCCACCACACAATCGGTCCCCGCCTCCACAAGAGGCCCCGTCCTCCCCCATCGGGTCCTTTCTGCACTTCAGCCACCCCAATCCGAGCCCCGCAACTGGGCCTCTTTCCGTCCTTTAGCCCCCTCCCTCCAGCCTGGCTCATTCCGCTCATCCGGGCCTCCTCCTCCCCTAAAGCCCCCACAAACCTGGACCCAGCCTTCCAATTAGGTCTCCTTTTCCCTTCAGCCCCACCAAAAGGTGTTCCATTCCCCAAACTGGGCTTCCTTCCTCATCTAGATTACCTAAAATGTTTCCCCAAATCTTTTCTCCGCCTGTAAGTCACTTAACCCTCCCATTTAAATCCCCTCCCTAATTGAAACAGTCCTAGCCTGGCCACACAACCAGACTCCTCTCTTATCATTATCGTCGTGCCCCCCCCCCATCCCCAAGTCAGGCTACATCCTTCATCTTCTCAACTGGACCCATTACCCCCACTCTTCACCCTCCCCTACCCATGCCAGGTCTAGTAGTCTTTGCAACGGATGCCCAGCCCTCTCCTTGGCCCCTCAGTCCAGCTTCATCTTTTCCCTCCCTTCCTCCCTCCACATCTCTCTTCCAGTTAGGCCCCGATTCCTTCTCTCCCAACCTCATTCCTTTTATTTCCCAAACACATTGGACTTGATTCCTAACCTTCATCCTTTTCCCCTAATGGAGTCCCTTTTCCTCCACCTACAAATACTCCTCTAAGCTCTTGCCCTTTAAACACTTTCTCTTAACTGAAATCACCCTCCTCAACTTAACTAAATCCAATCTTTAGATCATTGGCTCCACAGAACTTTGCCCATCCTGCTTCCAATGAAGGCCTTTCAGGACTACCCTCTTTTCGTGTACCTCCAGTGCCTTAGATCAGTTCCCATGCCTTTGAAAGTTTCTTCCTTCAAAACCTGGCTTCATCTTTCCCTCCATTAATTGGGAAGAAAAGCTGCACATCTTTCTGAAATTGAGCACTAATGTGTTTCCAAACTTGCATCCCATAGCCTTCCCTGTGCCCAAAGTAGTTAGAAGTCATTGATCAATTTTTCTCTCTTTCCTTCAAGGCAGCCCTTCTCACCCATCTGTCCCTTAAACATATCCTGTTTTTGCCCCAATCTCTTCTCTGAAACTGTTCCATAATTCCCTGATTCCACCATTTTTAAATTCCATTTGTCCCTGATACATTAGAATGGCTTCCATTTTACAATTTGGGCCCAATTCCTTTCTCTTTTTTCCCCCTAGACTTTTGCTGTTCCCTCTGAACCTTATTAGTCATCCACCCACCCACTGGATCCTTTGTCCCTAGATTTGGCCTTACGGCCTCTGCCCCTCACTTGGGCCTCATTATCTTACATGCTAATCAGTTTCCTGCAACTCCTCCAAATTGTGCCATGGTCTAGCCAAAACTAGACTTCAATTCTTATAAACATGGCCTTCATTATTCCTTTTCTTCACATAGGACACTTAACTGCCACTCATGGTTCCTCTTATACTTGGGCTCCCTACTCACTAAAATGGTCTCTAACTTTCCATTTCCCACCCTTTCAGCAGCACCGTCTTTAAATATTCCACCTGGGGTTTCAGCTTTTTTTTTTTTTTTTTTTTTTTTTTTTAAACAAGGCCTTTATTTTATTTTATTTTTTTAAAGATTTATTTATTCATTTATCCCCCCCTTGCTGCTTGTGCTCGCCGGGCCAGCCAACCACGCCGTGCGGGCGGGCTTGCCTTCACCAGGAGGCCCCGGGAACCGAACCTGGGGCCTCCCATATGGCAAACGGGAGCCCTACTGATCAAGCCACAGCCGCTTCCCATGCTTTTTCTTGTATATGAGTTTTTTTCAACCCTGGGTGCACATTTGAAAATCATTCACCTGGGCCCCACCTTCAAAGATTCTGGTCTAATTGGCCTGAGGTGGGGCCTCTTTATTCTTACATATTTTTTAAGCTCCCTAGGTAATTCTTTCTGATGTGCAACCAGGATTGAGAAACACTGCGCTCCAAGAAGACCTTAGCCCTTCCCATCATATTCCTTTTGTTGGTGACAGCACTTTTCTATTGAAAAGGGCCTTATCTCCTTCAGGAATTTCTTAGTCATTTTCTTTCAGGTACTCTCCAGGAAATATCCAAGATATCTGCAATAACCTCTTAAATTCATCTGCCTTGAATTACTCAATTTTCAGCCATTAACCTTTTTCTTCCCTTAATTATCAGGCTTTGTCTAGCTTTGCCATTCTCATTTCTTCTCTACAAGCAGAAAGAAAATAAACTTCCCATTTCCTGGTTTGTTATGGTCCTATTTGATCCCCGCATCCCAAATTGTCTTTACCCACAGTCTCATTCTATTACATTTTCCTTTCCCAAGACTCTCTATATCCATCCCTTTCTCTTTTTTATTCCATCTCTCTAACCCAGCCCCTCTGGAGCTGAGGAGGTGGAGGTGGATATATACTTGGATGGTGCTGGATGCAAAAGATGTTAACTTGTGGTAAAGAAGGCTGTGTGTGCTAAGGATAGATGGCAGGTATGAGAGAGGGTAGGATGAAGTGCAGGGGTGGAGGAAAGCAAGGAACGTACAGGAAAACCCACTGAAAGGGGTATGTGAAATGGATTTTCTTTTCTGTTCTTGTTTTTGGGTGACTCCACAGTGGGGCTGGAAAGTGCGGTTGTCTCAGCGGGCACCCTCTGGAGTCCCTAGACTGAGCTGGGTCTAGGTGCCAAGTCCTTTGCAGGCGGAATCCTGAAAAAGTTGAGCACTTGGGACCAACATATAAAGGTCTTCACTCACTGTGATGTTAAGAGACCTGAGTTCTAGTTCTGGTTTACCCAGTGTGCTTACATGTAAAAAGAGGGGGTTGGGTTAGCTTAACCTGGGTTAGCTTCCTAAGTGGCAAAACAGGCTTGCTTGTCTCCAGGGCCCTTGCTTAGTGTGTTGGTAATTTGAGGGGCTTGGCTGTATGAGAGGCAGGCTAAGGGAGGAGCCAGCTGGCCTGCTAGGGCCTGGGCAGGAGCTAGGCCTTGGATCTTGCTCCTCCACTTTGGCCTGGGGGTGGGGTGGTGTGTGCAGAGTGTCTGGTTTCTTTGAGTTAAGGCCATCCTGTTGCCCTAGCAGGTTTCCCAGCCTCGTCTGGCCTGCCCCTTTCTGAAAGGAATCCTGGTAGAGCCCTAACTAAGGATTTTGATAAGAACCGGATGTTCTTCCCAGTCACTGTTTTGGTGTTTTGTATCTACCCGAGAGGGTTGCTGGTTGGGAGTTTAGCTCCCACTGATTGGGGGATGGGATTTCCAGTGTCCCTGGCTCCAGTATTGGAGGCTTGGCTTTCTGGAAGAAATAGATGCAGGGGAACCAGCATTGTGTTTTGAAAACAAGGCTTTTCCTTTCCAGAGTCTTTCTGATTGGTACATCCTTATGAAGGGGGAGGGAAGACGACACAGGTACAAGCACCTCTATTATGATTTTTGAGGTTTAAAATCAAGAAAATGAAAAAAACAAAAGGAGATAAAAATAAAACCATCCAAGGAAATGACTGCAGCATCAAGTTGCATGGCCTTTCTCTCCCAGGATTTGTAGGGGCAGGGAGGCAGTCTCTTTCTAGGGCTTGCCTTGTGCCTTGTGACAATAGTTTGTGGAGCAGAGCTAGTCCTGGCTTGATATCCATATTATAATCAGTCTTTGTGCTGATGGGCCTTCAGGACAAGTTTTTGGTTCTGCAGGTGGTTTTTTTTGGGGGTGGGCAGGGCACAAGAGCACATTAAAGCTACCCTGAGCATCTTCATTATCCAGGAATGATTTCTCCCCATTCTTTGATTTCCTGGATAATGGCATTTCTGTTTCTCCCCAAATAATTTGGTTTTGGTTATTCACTGTTTATTGGCACTTTGGCTTGTTGAGTGAGGTGGTAGGGAGAGCCAGTTTTCTCAGGATGTACCTTCAAGGTCACCCCATGGAGTCAGCCTTGATTGTCAGGAATTCCCCCAAATTGGAGGTCTACTTTAGAAAGCAGTGTGGACTAATAATAGCTACTCCCTACTCTGCCAAGAAATCCAAATTTAGCCTTAGAGCTGCCCAGAAATATAAAAGAGGGGACTTAGGAGTGGGGTATGGGGATGTTACAATTGTGCATTTCTAGAAAAAAAAAAGTAATTCATCATTTTTAAAAACAGTATGCAGTGTTGATAAAAGTTAGTGCCATGATTTGAAAGGCTCTGAAGCCTAATTGAAAGCTATAGACCAGAAATGGCTGAGCAGGTGAGCAAGAATTTTGTTACTTGAAATGAACAAAACAGGTCATTTCCTGTTAGCAACAAGAGAATGAAAAACTTGGTATAAAATAAGCCTTAAGAAAATTTCCTAGGCCTTTGATACTACATAAATAATGAAGTAACTCTACTCTGGGAAGAGAGGCTGGAGCTGGGTGATGAACTTACTATACAAACAAAATTTAAGTGTTTACAATGTAAAATTAAGGTCTTATTTTAAAGCATGATTACTAAGCTATCCAACCACCTCTGGTGTAGCATTTGTGGAAAGATGTACCGATATCAGCTGTGTAATAAAGAGATTCTTAAGGAAAAGATAAACAAACCTCATAGGTACACATATTCTAGCTGTAGTCTTAAGTGTGTTTCTTGTGGAGAATCAACCAAAATCATCCAGTATTGTTTTCAATCTGTGATTCAGAGTAGTAATATTTTCTTGATAATTGTGCCTAGCAAGTTGACTCCCTCTGGAATGCACAACAGCCCTAGTAAAAGACTGATGCCGGGAAACGGATGTGGCTCGAGAGGTTCGGTGTCCGTCTGCCATATGGAGAGACCGGGGTTCGATCCCCGGTACCTCCTGGTAAAAAAAAAAAAAAAAAAAGACATGCCTGGCATCTGCCCAGGGCCACTTTCTAACATGGAAGGGAAGTTAGTTTTAGCTTAAGTTTGATGGCCCTGGATTGGTCCCTTTTTTTGCAGAGATTAGTCAGCAGAGACATTTCTAGTTTCAGAGTAAAAGCAACCTGTGTGAGGGAATTGAGGGCAACCTAGGGAGGATTCTATGGAGCAGGGCCTGAGAGATGAGTGGTTCAGAACAGGTTGAAAAGGGGAATGAAAGTAGAATACTGGGAATACCGGGAATGTATGTGTGGGGTTTTTTTTTTGTCTTTTCACTGGATACCAGAGCCATTGGTCCCTCCTCTGACAGTGTTGGAAACCAGAAAGGGTACAGACTTGAATTAGCAAAGGAGGGCACTGATTTAAGTAAACATGATGAAAAGAATATTCAAATATTCAAAAGAATATCAAGGAGAATTTGAATTCAAGTATTTATTAATTGTAGCTGAATGGAAGTTAGCCTCAAAATTACTTTTTTTTAACTTTTTTATTTTAGTGGGAGGTCCCGGGGATCGAACCCAGGTCCCTCTATATGGCAGATGGACTCCCAACCATTTGAGCCACATCCGCCCCCTCAAAATTACTTTTATATTAAATCTCTATTCTGTGTAGCAGGCTGTATCATGCTTTGTATCAAAAGTCAGCTGGAAGTGACTCTTCTTTAACACGAGATCCTTTATTTTATTTTATTATTTTTATTTTTTATTTTTTTTTAAAGATTTTATTTATTTATTCATTTATCCCCCCCTTGCTGCCCGCACTCGCCGGGTCAGCCAACCACGCTGTGCGGGCGGGCCCGCCCCCACCAGGAGGCCCCGGGAACCGAACCCGGGGCCCCCCATATGGTAAACGGGAGCCCCACTGATTGAGCCACAGCTACTTCCCATGGAGATCCTTTATTTTAAAATAGGATTTGAATTATAATTGATTTATCATCAGCATATCCCAGGAAAACATCTGCTACACGCATTGTCTGTGGATGATGTTATAACTTGTTAAGGACATTTCAGACAAGTCTCATAGAATGTTTTAGGGAAACGGATGTGGCTCAAGAGGTTCGGCGTCTGTCTACCATATGGAGAGACTGGGGTTCGATCCCCAGTACCTCCCGGTAAAAAAAAAAAAAAAAAAGAATGTTTTAAATTAGAGACACTGGGATGTAGTATCTCTGTAACATTCATATGTATCCTAAGGAGTATTCCTAAGGGCATGTCTGGTAACAGAGAAAATAAAAGGCACTAACAGATTGGCTGAAATCTCCCGTCTCTCTTCTGAATTGACTTGGATGCCAGATACCTGACACCTTTATGTTCAGCATGGTATATTTTTTCTTCTCCAAAAACAGGACCAGCCCAGGTGGGTGTTTGGGTTCAGTCTAATACATTTGCAACTCCATCAGCCTGGTCTTTTCAGCCCATGGACTGAACTTAAATCATCCTTTTGGTGGTAGTCATTAAACCATGCCTGCCCCCACAGTGGAGTGAGCAGGATATGAGGAAGGACTGGAAAAAGCTGGGCATCGGAGCTAGTTAGAAACAGGACTAACCTGAATATGAAGCCTAAGCTGGTTGGATCTTATGACAGGAAGACCTGTGTTTAGCAGCTACTTTCTCTTAAGTTCCTCCAGGATTCACTTTTCCTAGTAAGGTTGGTGGCAGTTCTTGTCACAGTACCATTATCATTTTGAACACTAAAGCCAATATGAAAAGAGAGGGCCACTGCTGTGCAGTTTCATCCCCTTTAATTTCTTTAACCATCACATAATGTAAGTACTCATTCCTCTCCCCTTTTTGAAAGAGAAGCAATTGGACGTTCTTACAAGGTAACTAAAAACACATCTGTTACGATGGATGATGAAGATAATTATTGATTGTGATCTACTGTCTATTAAGCTTATCCCAGACCCCAGCTGTTTCTCTTAGGAAACTGGAATTGGGTCCTAGGGTGGGGGTCTGAAACACCCACCCCTCCCTTCACTCACATACATACTTGCTTTCTTGTGCAGACTTTGTGGGTGATGAGGAATAGTCTCCAGGATCATTGTGTGTGTATTAAGAGAGGGGAACTAAATGATTTGTTACCATGGCATAGACTTCTTGCATTTATTTGAAAGGGAGAGAGATGAGGAAACCAGAAATATCACTAATGCTGGATCACAGGACAGGGCCTGGGGATTATTTCTAGGAAAACAGGGAATTCTGGATTAAAAACAACAACAAAAAAAAACACCTCACCTTATTCTGATCTTTTCAGTAGGTTGGCCCCTTGGCTTCTGTCATTTGCAATGAAAATTAGCTAAGAATTAACTAATTTTTCAGTTGGGAATGCAGGGCAGGGGTAGGCCATCTAAAGATTGTTGGGGTGGGGGACAGATGTGGCTCAAATGGTTGGGCATCTGTAGGGACCTGGGTTCAATCCCCGGGACCTTCTGGTGAAAAAAAAAAAAAAAAAAGATTGTTGGAGCAATAATTCCTAAGGAAGTAGGAATCTGAAGTAAAATGAGTTGGCACCACAATTCTAGAATTGCAAAGCCCTTGGCAATCTGATTGTTTTTTGAACCCAAGCAGTTATCCTGGTATACAAGGCTACATCTCATTTGAGATATCTACACTAAAGGGGGTTTGTCCAGTCCTTGAGTAGCTCCACTGACTAGTACAAGCAAGCCAGCTTTCTCCAGTGGCCTAGCCTTCCTGGTGTTCCTGCAGGAACCTCAACACAGGCCAGAGTGGTCACTAGGGAATGGGAAGGGAATCTATGTGGGGTCTGTGTGTGCCTTTGCTTGGGGAAAGCCCCCATTGTCTTATTTTCGTCTTATTTTTTCCTGCCTGGACACTTTCATTATTCTGCTTGACATGTTGGAAAGGGGAATCATAATAGCTCATTGTTCCCAGCAGAAAATAACCGTCTTTGAAAACAGTAGCATAGTCCTCTGTCATGCTCCTCTCTTAGCAGCTGTGGAGAGGTGAAACATGGGAGAGAATGAGGGTGCCCTGAGGTTTTCCAAGAAGGCAAGAGAAGGGGCATGTAATTATCACCCCCAAATGTTGCCACTGCTCGAGGTCCACAGACACTCCCTGGGAACTTCATTTCCCAAAGAAATTTCCAGGTCCCCAGCTGAACCTGAGAGAACAAATCCTAAGAGCTGAGCTAGAGTTATGAGGGATTTGGGCATCCTGTTTCAGCTTGGAGTGTCAATACTGGCCTGTTAGTACTGAGAGTCTAAGTGGACTGTCCTTTTGGTTATTAGGCAAAATAATGGCCTAATAACCAAATGTTAGGTATGAGTTCAGTTCTGTTGCCCTGAGCATAAGTGAAGAGCCCAAATCTGGTATGCCATGCCTTATAAAGCAAAGGACAGTGTGAAGAATGGTGCCTCACACCATTTTACAAGTGGCTCTCAGGAAAAAAAACTCTTGAGCCCCCCATGGCTGAGTCAAGCCACCAACATGACATTAAACGCATAGTTGGGCATAGTTGGGAAGAGACGTGCACAATTTTGTGAGTCAGCTCCACACATCCCTGTAGCACCCTCACATGTATCTATTATCCACTGTATCTATTACAGCTGCCCTGAGGCTGCTGTGTTGGAGCCATGGGACAGGCCTGTTGCTGAGTCATGGTGTGCACGCAGACTCCCTGCTTTACTTGCCCTTTGACTAGGGAGTAAGCTACATCTCAGCCTAAGGAGCCACTAAATTGGGTTCAAAGAAGGCAATGGAACAGATCTGAAGCCAGTAAGGACACGTACCTGGAAGTGGCAGGGAGCCCCTTTAGGAGCCTTTCACCCTCTGTAATCCTCCTGGTTATTGGCTTCTTTACTCAGGTCACAGCAGGTATGCCTCTTCCCAAAAACTCTCCACCCCCCACCCCATACACCTGAGCTGTCCATTCTCATTAAATCAATACTACCTAAATTTCCATGTCCAGGTCAGATTCTAGCAAAGAAAGGCAAGGAGGCCCACCATTTGCCAGGGATACATAATACTCTATTTACTATAGTGCACCTCTGCTCTGGGAACCAAATCCCTTAGTTTCATTCAGTTCTTGACCCTAGAGGGATTAGGGTAAGTGATTTCTTTGCTCAGATAGGGGAGTGGGCCATCATTGGGAAGATGGCCTTGGAATTCCTCAGGGAAATAGTTCCCAACCCTATGACTTCTTGAAGCCCATATGCCTTTCTCCAGCCTGAAGTGATTGTATAGACTTTGTGATTCTGCCACATAGGTTGTTGAGGCACTATTGGGATAAAGGAAGGGTTAGTGGTCTGTGTGTGTGCGCACGTGTGTGTCCCAGGCAGACTCTGCCTAGTAGGCAGGCCAAGGTCTGGTTCCTCCCAAAGTCTGCCCAGCACCAGAGATTTGTTTGAAGATGTTTCCTAGTTGCTCCTCTGGTCAGACATATTCCCCTGGACTCCTTTGGCTTTGGGATGGTGGGTTCCCACCCTTGAGAGGTCAGGAATAGTTTTGGAAGCTGAAGCCAAAGGAATTAGGGCAGTGGTGTAGACTTAGAGCACTTGTTTAGGGACAGCCAGGGCAAGGGTTGGGGTTGGGTGTCGAGTTAAATCTTCATCTTGGTGTTTACTGTCTTAACCTTCTCTGTCTTTTGCAGTAGTATTTTGCCTTTGAGTAACTGTCCCCAGCTCCAGTGCTGCAGGCACATTGTTCCAGGGCCTCTGTGGTGCTCCTGATGCCCCTCACCCACTGTCGAAGATCCCCGGTGGGCGAGGGGGTGGCAGGGATCCTTCTCTCTCAGCTCTAATCTATAAGGTAAGGAGGACCCCAGAGTGGAAGGCTTGGAACAGGGTCTTCTCGGCACCATTTTTCTGCTGCTCAAGGGCAGGAATCACTTTGTTTCTTTAGTATTTTGGCTGGGCCAATGTTGGGGGTGTAGGGGCTTTGGGGAACAGACTCTTTGAGCTGAGGTTGTGTGGCTTTTGGGAAATACCAGAGGGAGGATATCAGCACCAAGTGGTGCTGTCCTGCTGTCCTCTCAGCTTGCTGGTCAGCACTTGAGTAGTACAATTTCAGGATCCTAAGTGGGAGTGGTATGAGAGCTCTTTCTGATGCTACTCTTCAATGTCTTTTGAGAAGTAACAAGGACCAGGGGGAGCGATTTCCCATAGTCCTCAACCTTTGGGCATTCTGACTTCTGACCCTTACCAGTCTGATGTTCAAAGTGGGGGTTGGGGAGGGAGGGTAATGTGGAGGTAGAAGGGAAGGAGAGGGGGGTCAGTCATCTACCTCCCTGGCAGCATAGGGCATGGCCCAGTAGCTTTGGAAAACCTTGGGAATCTGCTGCAGTTATCTTTCCTTTTTTTACCCCATGAATGGTCTGGTCCTCTATGTAAGTTTGAAATTATTTCAAAATAAAAAGTTAAAAAAAAAAAAGTGATCTGGCCTGGGACAGATAGCATTTGCTGCCTTTTATTCTGCTGTGATTGAAGTCCAGAAGTTGGTTTAGCTTCTCCCCTAAAATGGGTTGAAGGGTAGCAGGGTAGCTGAGCCCCATTTTCTTGAGACTGTGCCCAGTGAGATACTAGGGACCCTGCAGTCTACCTGGAATTGATTAATCTGGGTCTCAGCCAAACCCTTACACATCCTCATTTATTTTTCATGATTCCTTTCAGAAATGGAAGGGTGGTATGGAAAAAATATGGGTTTTGGAGTCAGGGAAAGTTGGATTTGAATCTCAACACTGGAGGTTTACCTAATTGTTCTGGGCTTTAATACTTCATTTGAAAAAATGGAGATATTAATGCCTGCTTCAGGTGTTGTGATGATTGAGGTAATATATGGAAAATTACCTTGTACAGTTCTTGGTACCTGATAAATTTTTCCCTTCCCATCAACTGGCTTTTAGCTGATGTCAACTGTTCTAAGCACCCGATAGGTGATGGTTCCATTTAGCTGGCATGCAGCCCTACATTTTCAGCATCTTCTGTATCCCATGTTACCCTAAGATAGGGCCAAGGGGACTCCCAGCACCACCTAAGTTAGGGAAAGTATGATGTGGCCAGAAGCATTGGTGACCTAGTCCTCTGCCTGATTTCCTTTACAGGACGAGAAGCTCACTGTGACCCAGGACCTCCCTGTGAACGATGGAAAACCTCACATCGTCCACTTCCAGTATGAGGTCACCGAGGTGAAGGTCTCTTCCTGGGATGCAGTCTTGTCCAGCCAGAGCCTGTTTGTGGAAATCCCAGATGGATTATTAGCTGATGGGAGCAAAGAAGGGTAAGGAGCAAGTGCTGAGGAAGGGTAAGAGCAAATGGGGAAGGAGGTCTTGTTCCAGAAATGGGCACATGCTTATTGGGGATAACAGACACAAGTGGGGGTCTCTGCTTTTTCCCCAGCTCTAGGCTTCTCAAGCACAAGACCATTTTGTAATGGAGTCTTTTTAGCAGGTAAAATAGTCATGCTCTAGGTTATAATTAAAGCAGATCATTATCCCATTAACCAAATCCCTGCCAGTTAATCGCCCCATGGTTCACTCTTCTCAGCAGACAAGAAATCCCCTGACAGCCACTATACAGTGATGAAGTTCAAAAGGCCAGGAAACAGAGATACAGTGGGATTTAATTGGATTGGGCAAGACCCAGGCCAAGCAGCCAGGTGTGTAAGAACAGTCCTGAGGAGAGGGAGTTACCTTGAGTGGCCCAAATCTCTTTAGGAATTCTTTTAGACAGTGTTAGGACCCAGAGTCCCTCTTACTGGCAGGTTATTTCAAACCTTGGCATTCTTGTAGGACCCCTCAAGAACTGGGTTCTATTCCTTGGCCCCTAACTCTATCTTGTGAATTGCATTAGTTAAGTTGGTTAGTGTTAATTTCAGATGAAAAACCCCTATTTCAGGAACAGAAAGTTCAGTCACATTTTTCTCAGGGGTTGTGGCTTTTTTCTGAACTTGGGGCTCTTGGGGTCTTGAAATAGGAGCCTTCTCCCTGGAGCTTTCCTCTATGTAATGCTGGCCGTAAGCCTTAAAAACAAACAACTTTTTTTTGCAGGGGAGAGGTTCAGGTGGGGGGTGATGGTGCTGGGGGTGGAAGGGAAGGAAGTCCAGGGATGTGGGTGTGAGTAGTTTACTTTGCCTTTTGCAGATTGTTAGCACTGTTAGAATTTGCTGAAGAGAAGATGAAAGTGAACTATGTCTTCATCTGCTTCAGGAAGGGCCGGGAAGACAGAGGTGAGGGTCAAAACAACTTGAGACCTACTGTCCAGACAATGGGGCACTGGGAAGGAGAAAAGGGGGCTTTTGTACAGTAAGATGGGACTCTGGGTTTGCCTTATAAACTTGACAGAAGTGGGGTGGGGTGGGGGTGCCTGCCCCAAGGGTTCTCTTGATTTGAGCCTACCCCTTTGTTCCTCATCAGAATCCTTTTTACACTGTATCTTCTGCAGCTCCACTCCTGAAGACCTTCAGCTTCTTGGGCTTTGAGATTGTGCATCCAGGCCATCCCTGTGTCCCCTCTCGGCCAGATGTGATGTTCATGGTTTACCCCCTGGACCAGAACTTGTCCGATGAGGACTAATGGTCATGGAGGATGCTTTTGCCCAAGAGCCACGGTGGGGGAAGAGGGGAAGGTCAGGCAGCCCTGGGACGGAGGAGGGGGCTCCTCACTGTCTTAGGGGAGGACACTGAGGGGCTCAGGGTGAGGGCTGCCTATTGTGTTCTCGGGGTTGACTCGTTGAAATTGTTTTCCATAAAGAACATTATAAACATATTATTCACATGTAATCACCAATAGTAAATGAAGATGTTTATGAACTGGCATTAGAAGCTTTTTAAACTGCGCTGTGTGATATGCTCTATCTAGCCTAGGGGAAGACATTGCCTAGAGGGAAGGGCTGTTTGGGTCCAGGGGCAAGGCCTGAAGTGCTGGCAGCACTGTCAGGCTCAGGTTCCCCTGCTGTTGGGCTTTCTTTTTTTTTTTTTAAGACTTGTGTATTCTTTTCTTTCCTTGCTTCCTAGCACCCCAGGGGCTCCTGGGTATAGGCTTTTTTTCAGCCCCTGGGCAGTGTCTTGAGTTTTCTGACACTCTACCTGGGCTTCTCTGTGTGCATTTGTGTTTGGCCTGGAGTTAAGCAGGCCTGACCCCTCCTCCTTTACAGCTTAGTGTTATTCTGGTATTTGGTTAAGCTGGCTTAATCTGTTTAATGTTATCAAAGCATTTTTAAATAGGGGCATTGAAATTCACTCCTACCACCAGGGCTTTTTTGGGGGCACCTGGGCCTTAAAAAATACTAGCCAAATTCCAATTCTCAAATCATTGCCAGAATTTCTTGCTTCTGGCAGCAGGCCCAAGGCCCCAAGTTCTCTTTCCTAGGGTCAGAGCAGAGAGGTGGAGGAATAGCAGCTCAGGGCCTGGGATTTGTGGGAGAATCTATTCTTAGGGACTGGATGCCTCTGGCTGACTGAGCATAGTGATAACTGCCTCCCTCCCTCCCTAATAACAGGTTCTGAGTAGTGCCTGAGACCCTGTTCCATGGACCTAGGGGTGGGGTGGGGGGTATAGAAGTGGCTTGCCCTTTTCTGTTTTCACTGAACAGCTTATTTTAAGTGAGGAGGAAGGGGGAGAGATCTAGATTGGGTGAGGGGGGTGGGGGAGGTAACAGGGAGGCCAAGTGTGTTGTGTTACTATGTCAATAAACTGATTTAAAGTTGTGGTTGGTTTGTTCTTTATTCCTGTACCAGGACCACCTTCCTACCACTTGTCTTTTGAGTACAGAGCCTACCTAGTAGGCATACTCCCCAGGAAAAAAGCTGCAGTGCTGCAGGGCAGATAAACTTGCCATAGTCTCTGGAGTCACATTACACTGAAATGTGGGGTTGCTAGGAGTCTGGGACACACTGCCAGAGCCCCCTGGAGGAATGGGTCTGCACATGTCAGCTTCATCCAGAATAGAGGCTATACCCAGGATCCAAGCTGTTCTTAGTGCTGAGCATGTTCTCCTTCTACAGCTTTGGAATGGTGTACTTGTTGAGCTGTGGCTGTCCTTAGTTTCTCTAAGGGTTTTTGGCCTATTTTCATGTTGTTCTTGGAGCTTGTGTTGCCATCCTGGGCCAAGATACCAACCTTGGACTCCACCTGACAGTCATTCCTAGAAGTGAGTGCACTTCCTCCCACCTCAAGTATTATTAGATCAGGTCTGGGCCTAAAGATGTTCACAGTTGAAATCAGAAGGGCTTGAACTGGCGGCCTACTGAATAGCTGTCTCTGAGAAGCAGCCTACAGCTAGTACTAAAAAGTGGCCCCTACAGTGAGATCTTTACAGTGGAGACCCATATGAATGCTGACAATGGCCAACTGATGTAGGCAATTTAGGATTCAGATGTTAAACCTCAGGAATCTATAAGACAGGGATAAAAGAACACGACAAAACAATCTTCTCCAAAGCAGAGTAGATATGGAAAACACACCTGAGACTCTGCTGCCATCTGCTGGTGGCTCCTCTTCAATACAGCCAGAGTTGGAATAGCTGAATTGGTGAAAGCAAGGCACTGAGGCAAGATTTCTTTTAAAAAGGAAAACTTGCTATTGAAGACAGGAAAGAAATATGGCACCTAAAATCTACACATTGATTTTTAAAAGCCACTTAAAAGTCTTTTGGTATTGTGGAGTAAAAGGGGGGGAAATGTGAAAGGCAAACTAAGTCTAAATTTAAGAACAGGGACATTAAAAACTTTATTCAATAAATACAACAAATAATTTAAAAATATACTTCAATTCCAAAGCCAATTAAGAAAGGGAGAGAAAGGGCAAAAGGAAGAGAGGAGGAAAGTAGAGGAAGAGAGGAAAGTTAAAAAAGAGGCAAAACAGTAAGTTTGGTTGGGTTGTGTTTCAGAATGTTGCCACCCTTTGAAATTCGGATCAAATGCTCTTGAACCTTAGCCCTTGTTCTGAAGGAGGAGCCAGAGAAGTCCACCCACCATGAATGGGTCTCTGGGCTCTGGGATCAGAGTTCTCTGGAGGCTGGACTCAGGGGAGAGTTGGGGACAGTTTCCCACTCTTGCCTAAAAACCTTCCATCCTAATCAGGTTTTCAATAATGCAAACTCTTAGGCAGAGAGCTCTCAGCTGCATAGTTTCACAGGTGAGTGTTCAAAGCCAGGGCCTCCAGGAAGGAGGCAGTTCCCAGAGTACACAGGTCCAAAGCCACTTCGGTGAATGGGATCTAAAGGTAGAGAGAGGAAAGGCCAGGGCACAGGATAAAGGTCCTGGGCTAAGCCAGTAACCAGGCCAGGAAGTCTGGACACTGGATTCAACAGCTTTCCATCAGGGAAGGTGAAGCTGAGGATGTATATGGAACAGGACCACGAAGATCAGGAAAGCTGAGGGAGAATGGAAAAGTTGAGAGGAACGGGGAGGCAACTCAGCAGCAAACTCCAGGAGAAATAACCAGCAGCCCTCACAGATTTGTGATTGTCTCTTAAAAAGATTTATTTTCTCTTCTTGCCTGAATGTACAAAGGCAAAAAGAGTACAGTTTGTGTATATATATATATATTTATATATATATATAAAAAAACAAGGAACTTGGTAATGTACACTTTACAGAAGGGAAGAATCAGGAAGACAAATTAAACCCAACAGAGCATCGCCAAAGGAACAAAAGCTATGAACAGCAACACTGCCCCTCCAGCCCGGGCCTCCAGCTCGCCCCAACCTGCTCCCAATGGGGGGCTGAGCACCAAGGCAAGCGGGTGGACTGGGGCAGGAGGGGCTGGGGACAGGGCCTGGGAGGGGTTCAATCCCGGGAGGGGCCCATGGCAGGGGGATCATTGGAAAGCTTCCTGGGATACCCTCATAATAAAAAAATGACAAAGTACCAGAATTATGGGGCCAACTAGCTGCCTAGTTAAATCTTGGAGCATCAGATTAGATGCTGGGATGGTGTGATAGGGTAATAAGGGACGTCAGTGGCCTCAGTCTGTATATAATAATTCTTTAGCCCTTCTGCAGTCTCAACCCCCAACTCTCTAAGCAAAGTCCTCCCACTTTACCTTAGAGCCTGAAGAGATTCAAGAATCACCCTTTTGTTTTATGGGATGTCTGTCCTCTTACCCTTCTGCATGTGGTCCTTTGACCTTGGGATGTGTGGAGAGGACGGGGTAAGAGAAAGAAACTTTTTAAAGCCCAAGGCAGGGAAAGGGGGATAAAGGGAACTGGCACACCTTAAATGAGGATAAATAGATGAGAATCCTAAAGTGCAGCTTTCCTCGAATCCTTAACTAGCTTATCTGGGGATAAGGCTCTTTTCCCTTTCCCTTCTCCTCTAGGGGGAGGCCCAACCAATGAACTATAACTATGAAGGCCTGAGCAAGGGTGCCTCAGAGCCTTGGTCTGATGGTCTGGGCCCTTAGCAGCAATTTTATTTTCAGCCCTTGCTTCTGGTGTGAGGTGGGGATTCTTGTTGAGTGCCTCATCCTTCTGAATAGGTCATGGGTGCTACATGTACCCTTCACTTGTGTCCCTCCTCACCAACTGGAAAGGCTGACGGTAGACAGCCCTTGTCAAAAGTCTCCATTTCTATTGCTGCTGCTGTTTTGTATTTTAGGGAGGGAAGATTGGATCTGGCAAGGATCAGGGACCAGGAAAAGGCAGTGCCATTCTGCCATTTTTGCTTTCATTTCTTCTGAGCACCTTCTACTCTTCAAGGGAGAACTAGATATAAAAATCAAAGAGCCAAATGTTTTTTAAGGGGGGGCGGGGAAGGAAAAAGCTGCTCCCTTCTGCACAACCTAAGGCTTCCTGCTAATACAGAAGCTTCCTCCTCTTTATGTTACAGAACAAAGTGGAAAGGGCAGGAATGTGGGGCCATGCCTGCCCAATGGGAAAGAAAATTACTCCAGTTTCTTTACAATATGTACAGAGCACACTGTAGGCCAGTGCCACAGATACAAAACATACAACAATATTTAAAAACAAATAGGAACAGGGATGGGCCCTTGGCTCCACCCCACAGGAGCCTGGGGGGCATAATTAGGTTGAAATGCAGAGTCATCCCCTTGGTGGTGGTGACTCAGGTTAGGTGGGGCGAAGGTGTTCACATCAGTTACTTCCATGGATGAAACGGAAGTCACTGCTTAGAGCACTGCCCCCTGGGGCAGCAGGAGGCAGAGGGAATGATGGGTGAAAGGCTGTTTGAGGATGTGCCAAGAGGTCTAAAACTGTTTTTTTTTGTTGTTGTTGTTGTTTTCGGTGGGGGGGGGGGGGGAGTGTCTCAGAACCCAACCTGAACAAAAACAAGAACAGAGAAACCTAGAGGAAAGGTATGCAGGTCAGAGGTGGCTCCTCTTGGGGAAATGACCCTATGTCCCTACACCTTCAGCCTATTTATACCCCAGACATAGATACTGCTCCAGGCTCCTTGGAAACCAAACTCTGCTGGGAATTGTGCTTATGGTCTCCCTCCCCCCTCCCTCCATTCTCCAGATTGAGTCAGAGCAAAGTCCCTCCCCTTAAACTTTTTGTATAGAGAATAAAGAATAAACACAGTTCTCTGGCCTAAGCTGGTTTCAGTCTTTCTCTCTCTCTCAATCCAGAGGCTCAAGGAAAGATAAGAGGGGAGGGGAACAAAGGGATGAAACCAATGGTAAGGTAAGAGCAAGAGCTTCCCACGCCTTGGGGAAGAAGTGACTCTAATAAAGCTACCAAATCATCGTCACTTTTTGAGTCAAAAGAGCATAAACTTGGACTGGGAGACTGCATTTCTTAGGATAGCAGGGAAGTGTCAACTGCCACAAAGCACAGTTCCACTGAGGATACTCTGTGGCTCTAAGTAGTAATGGCTTGGATGTATCATCCCAGGATCAAAGGAACAACCTCCCATGGCCAGTGGCCCCTAAAACAAAACCATGTGTGTTACATATAAACAAGGCTTATATTGGCACAAACGGAGGTTACAGATTGAGCTATAAAAAATCATGTACTTGTATACAGAGGAGCTTGGGCTCTATATATTTGTGGACTTAAATGAGGAAAATACTCAGATGGCTGAATGGACAGGATATCTTTAAGAACTGCTGGGTGCTTCCTAGGCCTTGCTCTCAGACTCCAAAGCTCCCCATGCTATGGGAATACTATTTTATCTGCCTAGATCTTAAGAGCAGTGGAAAAGAAGAGAGAATCAGTGTGGGGATAACCCCCTCCCCCCGTCCCCGGGAAAGGCACCAAGGGGTCAGGAGGGAGAAGGAATAGGATAAGAAGTTGAGGGATAAGAAGCAGCAGGACTTGGTGGGGATGCAGGTTTTACTTCACAGACTCCATTCATGCTCCAGCTCCAGCTCCAGCTCCAGCTCCAGCTCCAGCTCCAGCTCCCTCCCATATCCCTGGGGAGTCCTGTGCTGGGGTTGGGACCCCTGCTTTCTGCCTGACAGATGGCTCAAGGCCCTGGTGGGGCAAATGCCTTGGGGCTTCCTTTCCAGGCTCAGCTCTGAGCAATTATATGTGCTCATGTGAGAGGGGAGAAGTCTTCACATTTGAAGACCATGTTTTCACAATTACAGGGAAAACAGTCCCCAATTTCTTTCCTGAGATTCTAATTCCTCCACGTGCTGCCAGTGCCCGAGGCCCAAACTGCTGGGGAGATGCAGGATCTGGTGATGGTGGTAATGACAGTGAGAGGGGTATGGCTGCTGTGCTGTCTTCAGACCTTACCCAATGCTTGAGGATCCTCCCTGGGAGGTTGGTACTGCTCCAGCAGCTTACCAGGGACTTGGGGAACAAAGCAGTGACTTTTCTGGGCTGAGGCCATGTTCCCCTGGTTGCTCCCCATGCCTTCATCTCCAGAGAGGCCACAACAGTCATAACTATGGCCAAGAGAATAAATATTTTTGCTATGTACCAACAACTCTCCAGCTCCTGAGGAAGAGGGAGGGGCAGGGAGTCCAGGGGTCTGGTGGAGGTGAAATAGCCAAGGGTCTGCCTTCAGTCATGGTAGAAATGGCAAACAGGATGATCAACACCATTTAACTGATGTCTAAAATGGCACCTCCAGCACCTCCTTGGGTGAGCCAGTCCGGGCCGGTGAAGCTGACTTTATCCGGGCACTTGGTGTTCTGCAAGGGAAACATGGACAGATAACCAGGCACTCAGCCTGCTGGCGAAACAACCACAAGGTGGTGCTCCAAGAAAATAAACTGCCGCAGGAGACCAATATGGTCCCTAGGGGACATTTGTGTTCCACAGTTCTCTCAGATGCACATGGTTTCATGGGAGATTCTGGTATTAGGCTTAGCTGGGTCATCCCATTCCCATGCTGCTGAGCCCACAGAGCCATCCCACCACCTGGGCTCCACAGAGGTTCTGTAATCCAGGAATGGACTATCCCTGCTCTAGATGTTGCCCCAAATTAACAATAGTTACTTACCATTCTCACCTCCGGGGGGGTGGGTAGAGTGAGGGAGTTGAGCCTTGCTGGCTGGCAACAATGGCTGTAGAAGAAAGCCCTATGTGAGAAGGAGAACATGTTAGTGTAGTACTCCCAGGGCTCTCCTACCATGCACTTTTCCTTTAGCAGGGTATTGGGAAGGTGTTATTGGGAGGAATTTTCCCTTAAATTCCTAGCTCCATTGAGTTTTGGGACACTAAGAGAGAGAGAAAAAAATCTGATATTTGGCTGGGGATAGATAGTAAGGTTCTATTTTTCAGTTGCATATTTGTTTTGGGTCGTAAGAATACCTATTCTTTATTCTTTTGAATATCAAAGCCAATATTCTGGAGGAGGTTGAGAGTCCCCAAGCTCCAAGGGAGGCAACAAATGCCATATGCTTTAATAAGTGTCTGTAGGAGGCTAGGACTCTGGATAGGCCTGAAGCTCCAAAAAATTTGAAAGCATTTTTTTAAAAAGGTCTCTTGCCTGGGGCCCCTTGCTGTGGGCAATGCTACTAGGATAGAGACAAAAAGATAGGAGGTGGAGAAAAGAAGCTTACCTGCTGCATAGGGTAAGTTGTACTGTGCTGGGAGCAACGAGTACCCCAAGTGGTGGTGGTGGTGGTGTGTGGACATCAGGCGCTGGGAAGGGGAGGTGCGGGGCCGATCTACACTCCTTTCACCCCCGCCTGCTCCCCCGACGGTGCTACAGCTGCCACCACCCCCAACCACCCCACAGCCTCCCCGATCTCTCTCCTGAGGAGTTTTATCACTTATCTGGAAAGGAAAGCAGACACAAAAGCACTATAGTGAGACACACACATAGAAGGGAGATGCCCAGGATCCACATTGATTCCCTAAATATGCAGGACACCTAAGGATCAAGGAGATTCCCCTAGTGGGGTCAATTCAAGCTAGCCAAGCTGCACTGTGGTCAGAGCCTGAACTTGCCCACTTTCTTCCAGACCCTGGGTCTCGCCTTACTGGTTTTTGGATAACAGCTAGCATCATTGCACTTCCCTTACCGTGGGAGACTTGCTCTTGTAATGACTGGCATGCTGCTGCAAGATGTCCAGGGCTTTAGACTCCGAGCTGGATTTACAGCTGACACTGGGACTGGCTCGTGCCTTGTCAACATCTTCACCCCCTGAGACTTTGCTGCCATATGGGGAGAAAGAGTAGCTGGAAGGCAGGTATGAACCTGGGGAAGGAGAAATAAAAAGCAGTGAAGGAGATGGGAGAGGTGGAAGAAACTCTGCTTTAGTGTGCTTGGTTAGGTGGAGATATTTTCTACCATGGTATCCTCCGGCTGAGACTATTGGCTTGTCCTTTCTTCCCTGTGTAGAAACCCAGAGCCTTAAGAGATGTTAGGGACATGACTCTGTTTCCTCTAGCCAACTTCCACTCATGTTCTTTGTACCAGGCTCAGAAACTCACCTCGGAGAGGTGAAATAGTAAAGTGGAAAGATCACAGTATTTGGATTCAGATGGCTCTGGGATAAACTCCTACCTCTGAAACGTACTAGCAAATTAACTTTTTGAGCTTCAGTTTCCTCACCATCAAAATGAAGATACCAATACTTATTTCATGGAGCGATGGGGAAGATTAAATAAGATAATGGACACCAATCACCAAGTACTGTGCTTGGCACAAAGCAGGCTTTTGGCTTTTATATAGATGGAATACCATGAGGTAAGACAACTTCCTATCTTTGTTTGAAAAGTTTACCAGTCCTATTTAGAGTTTGCCTTATAATGTTACATCAGAGCATCAAGACTATTTAGGTTGCTTTCCTATAGGGAATTAGGAACTCTTAGGAGTGAATTAAGGAAGTGCCCTTCCATCCCAGAAGCATCTGCATGGCTCCTCTGGCACATAAATCAGGGAGCTAAGGTTGAGTAAGAACATTTTCTTCTAACATGTTAAACATTTAAACCCTTACTCCACCTGCACTCCCTTTGCCCTGCCCCAAAACTCATCAACAGCAGCATAAAGAGCTTATCTTTTCTAAGCTGAACCTTTTCTAACTGGACTTCCCCCTATGTGATTTTAAACTACTTTTCCCATCTCTGACTGCCTTCCAACATTACAGCTGAACATGATCTTGCAACTGAATATACACATTGTCCTGGTTTGAATTTTTATTGTTCCATGTGTCTCTCCTGCTACAATTAAGTTGTAAGCTCAAGTCTTCAACTTTTTGTATTTTCCACAGTGTCTAGAACATTGCAGAACTTAGAGTAATGCTTTAAAAAAATCCATGTTAAGGGAAGATAGCAGTGGTAGAAAGTTTTACCTTCAGTTAACAGTAAAAACTGATTGTAGAGGGAACCCTCTAGCTGGCACAAGGGAGGGAGAGGCTGTCCCAAAGATTGTAATTAGTGTGGCCATTTTCCAGAGAAACATATTCAAAAAAAGGTTGTCATCCTAACTGAGCCTCAACAAACTTTATTAGTGCTGAGCAAGAAAACTCTGGATTTGAAATAGGTGCTTAATTTCCCTTCCCAGTTAATGGAACAGCAACTGGCACTCGGGTGCTGTACCTGGGTAGTTCTGCATCATCACAGCAGGCATGCCCCGATAGCTGGGGTGGTTGGGGTCATAGGACTGGCTGTAGGAGTAGCCATGCATGTAGGGGATGTAGGACTGGTGCTGGGTGAGGGGGGAGGACACAGGCACATGGACACTTGGTCGGGGCTCCTTGCTCCCAAGGCGAGATTCCTCAGACGGGGGCAGCTTGCAGTCACTACTTGTGCTTTCCTTCCCATCCTCTTTGGGGACAGAGTCCTTACTCCGACTCCTTTCCTCCTTCAATTTGCGGTCCCGCTCCTCTTTCCACCGCTCATCCTCTGACTTGATGTCTGAGTATTTGGCAGGATAAACATATGTCCACATCCGGGGCTCTGCCTCCTAGAACAATCACAGAATGAGGGTTGAGTGTTGTACAGATAAGATGTTTCAACCCCAAGGTCCCAGTAGAAACACCAGTGCAAATAATTGAGACACTTGGGGCAGAGTATTATCTCAGCCTCTACTGATCTTTATTTACAACCCAACCTGGGTCTCTCTTGTTTAAATTGTCCCAAAAAGAAAAGGTGGGGAGTAAGAAAAGGAAAATCCACCAGTGGATGTTCTCTAGGCGAGAACAAGCATTCTGGGAAACAATTTCTTGAACTGAAGAGGCTGCCCTCTTTCCAAGGATATTTAGTTGTTTTTTTTTTCACTTCTTCAGGGCAGGCTCAGAGGGTAGAAAGCTGTAAGTGCTGCCCAGGTCTGAAGGGGAAGGTTTAACTGTGGAATCAAGAAGGGAGGGAAGGGAAACGGATGTGGCTCAGGAGGTTCGGCGTCCGTCTACCATATCGAGAGACTGGGGTTCGATCCCTGGTACCTCCCGGTAAAAAAAAAAAAAAAAAAAAAAAAAGGGAGGGAAGACATTCTGCATCTTATTCCATAGGAACCAAACATTGGAAGAAATACTGGACTATGAATCAAGGTACCTGGATTTTAGTCCCGGATCTGCTAGCGAAGTCCTGAGTAACCTTAGGTAAATCAAGCTAACTTATCTGGGCCTTTTTTGTCAAATAGGAAAATCCCCTTTTATTGATATAAAAGTGCTTTTAAAAAACATTGAAATTATTTACAAAGGTAAAGTATCCCTAAAATTATAGATTCTTTCTACTAATCTCAGTTCTGTTGCATCCCTACATAAGGATAGCCCTGATTTGTGATGAAGAGAGATTATCAAATACTATTTCCACTTCCTCCCAGGACAACAGTTACCTGTCGGTACCAGAGTATTGGATCCACCTCTGCCTGGCGGCCACACTCGGCACCTGCCTTAGCCTCAGAGGCCTCCTTGCCTAGATGGCTAGCCTCACTTAGCTTCACTTTAAGTCCTTCCGGGGTCTGGCTGGAGAGTTTTGAAGAGTCATCTAACTTGGGAATAATGACAGACTTGGTAGGGTCAGCCCCTGGATCCTTGGTTTTGCCAGGTCCTGACTTCACCAAGTCTGTCAGGCTGGGGGCCTTGGTGAGAGTTGGTGGAATTGATGGCTTTTGCTTCCACTCTTCCTTGAGTGCTGCCTCCCGCTCCTTCAGGCCCATCTCTGCCTTCTTGTCCAGTCCTCGCTGTTGCTCCAAGCTCTGCCGTTTCTGCTGTTCTTCATATTGCTGCCGGTAAGCTGTGTTAGTGCTCAGAAGGTGGGTGTGGTAACTCTGGTCACTGTAGCCATAGGGCGGCACGTAGGCATACTGATTGTAGTACAGGGACTGCATGTACATGTTGGGACGCTGCTGGATGACAGAGGGCTGCTGACTGGAACTGCTCAGTTCTGGTTTCTTCTCCTCACAGACATCATTCTTCACTTTCCCCTCTATGCTCTCAGGCTCCTCATCTTTTTTTGTCTTCAGGGACTGGCTCTCCACTACTGTCTGGCTGCTGGGGTTCAGAGCCCCTGGGCTGGACTGTGCATAACTTGGAGAGTAATAACTCTCAAAGCCTTGGTAATATGGTGAGTCTTTGCTCTGTGGCTGAGGGGGGAAAAGAGTTTTCTTAGCCCCTTCCTTAACCAACTGTTCAGGGTCCTTTGATTTGACACTGTCCACCTTGCCCTCCCCATCCTCCCCAGCATCGGAGATGTCAGAGTATGCAGGGCTGTTGGTTTTGACAGAGCTGGCTTCAGCTCCATTCTGGGTCACTACATGTAAGGGAGTCATGGGCTGGGCAGGGGTAGTGCTATCTAGGCGGCTACTACCTCCAATTGAAGGGCTGGGGGCATTGTCTGTAAAGCTATAGATCTTGTCAGCTTCAGCCTTGATGCTAGCAAGTCTGCTCTGGTGAGGGTCTGATGAACCATTTAGGAGCCCCTCCATTTTCATCCCATCTCCTGATGATTCCCTGAATGGGCTTTTGCCTTCTTCTGCTCGACACACCTTCCCAGGAGTCAGAGGACTTTCAAGTTCTTTTGAAGATTCCTTCTTTTTTTTGTCTTTCTTTTTCTTATCCTTGGCTGGTGTCAAGGCAGGGTTGACTGTGAAAGGTTCTCCCATGACAGTGGGCTTGGGCTGAATGGGCTTGAGTTGGGGGCTGTTGGGCATGGCTTGGACCACTGTGGTGGTCAAGCCTGGGGAGGAGCCTGGGCTTGCTGCTGTGAAGGTGGCTGTCTGGAAGGTGTATATTTGCTGAGGAGGGATGGCAGGGGCAATAGGCCGGGCTGACTTTAAGCTCTTGGAAGGAATTTTTTCAGGTTTCAAACTAGAGGGTTTTTTACATTTTTCTTTTTCCATACACTTCCTATCCAAAGAATCAAAGGCATCATTACTTGTTTCATCCATTACTGAAGGTCCATCATCAGAGCCATCATTGGATAAGGCCCCGAGGTCTGTGTCCCCTTCCCCACTCAACTTTTTCTTACAGAGGCCTTTTGTGCTAAATTTGCTTGAAGGAGAGGGGCTATGGGGCTCTATGAGCCGAACTTTGGGGGTAGCTGAGCGGGCAGGGGACAAGGAACCTTTCTGTGAGACAGATGCACCATTGCAGCTTCCGAGGTCTGCATGGATGGTTGGCTCCTCTCCGTACTCACTGTCTCCATCTGCTTCTGGCTTGCTGTCATCATCTGTATGGGCATGAGCTTGGTGGTACTTAAGTCCATTGATGTGCTTATACTTTTTGTTACAGTTTGGGTGGGGACAGTCAATCAGGACTGGGGAGGGACAATTTCTGTCCAGAATAGTGGGTTCCACCTTGGTCCCAGGGAGGGGGCCAGTGGTGGAGCCCATGGAATTTGTACGGACACGCTTGCTCCCTTTGGAGTCCTCTGAGCTAGAATTCAGCTCCATGTCTGAAAGGGGTTTGTTTTTCCGCTTATTAGCTGAGGAAGGGCTGGCCTTGACATCCTCAGAGTTGCTGCTGGCAGGTGGGCGATGCTCTGAAGAATTTTGGCTGCCCCGACGGCCTTTGCTATTGGCTCCTGCCCGGGTTTTGCTACTGCTGCCGGTCCCTTTGCTGTCAGAGGCTGTGGCTGTCTCATTGACAGGTGTGTTACTGTTGGGACGCATGCGTTTCCCTCTACCCCGACCATTGCGCATTTCCAAGTCGCTGGTGGGGGAGTCACAGAACCTTGGCAAAGGACAAACACAAAAGGATATTATTATAAGAGTAGAAAACATCATCAAACCAGTATAGCCCCAACCTATAGAAGAAATATCCAGGTGGATATTTTCATTTTCAATGAATATGATTTGTTAAAGGAACTTTTGAATGCATGGGAACTGTATTAAGTGATGAGCTTCCAGGATCTATCTGCATGCTAGTTGTAAATTATTCCCTAACATTTACCTCTAAATCATGCAGAGTTTGTCCCATAAGACAAAGAGCAGTCGTCTTTGTATTTCCCATATACAGCTGCAGTCATGGTTTCAGGAAAGACTTCAAGTATCATCCAAGAAACAGGCCAGGCATGCTAAGTGACTTGCATAGTTGATTAATGGCAATGTCTAGACAAGAATCTAGCTCTATTTTCAGCCTAATGCTTTTCCCCTACATACCTCATCAAGAATGTGTAGACAGGTGGAACAAAGCACCCATCTATCTGCATTATGAGGCCTCTAAACATGCCTTACACACCAAATTCATGAGTTCTTTGAATTTTTAGAGATTTGCACATAGGAGTTGTTCCTCATGCTTCTCATGGAGCTCAAAACACTGCCTAGAATTAAACCCTCAGCTGAAGTTGGTTCCTTTGTAGACTTGAAGACTGTCCTGACTACCCTGTTCTGGGGGCAGCTAGAAAGGCTGTTTCTAAGAGAGTAGGAGCCACAGCTAATGGCAGAAAAAAGGCAAATTTCATCACATATCTCCTTTGGATCCCCAGAGGAGTCCTATATGAAGTGACTTACTATTTTCCTGTTATCACTTACCCTCTCACCTCCTGTGTCTCTGGATTCTAATGTATCCAAAGCAGAAATAAATCCTTCCTACAGGTTTCCCAGACATACAAAGGGAAAATGTGAAGAACTTTACAAACTGGTCTTAGCTCATCTGCTTCTGAGTCTTGTCAGGGCAACCTCTGTGATAGTTTGACTATAGTCAGACAATACTCTAAGCCTCTAGAAAACCTGGTCCAGCATCTCTGAAAACTGTGAGGAATAAATAACTATATATCCCTAGGTAAAGCATAATCACATCTGAGAGAAAGAAAGTGGTATGGAGTCAAGAGCTTTAAAATACTTTTTCTTGAACATTCCTGCCCATCTTTATTCCACGGGAACAGTAAGCAGGTGAAGGTTTATGATAATTTTTCCAAAGACCCAAACCCTGGCAAACTGGATACTAATATTAGGAACAAGTTCTAAGGTACCATGGACTGAAAAGTCAATCTTAAGGTCAATTTACAACTTGAAAAGGTTCTTGTGAAACCAACATGGTCTAGTGGAATTCATAAAACTGAAAATGTTTTTGAGTTTAATTTCTGAGAAATACCTATCATCAAAAAGCATCGTGAGCTCTTCCAGGAAGATGGCGGACTAGTAAGACACGGGAATCTCTTCTCCAGAAAAATAGCTAGAGGACAAGCTGAAACAGCCCCGAAACAGATATTCTAGGATTTAGGACAGCAGGTGAAGGCTGCACACCGCCCAGAGGAGAGAGGGACAGAAGAGGGAAATCGCGACAACAGAACTGAGTCTGCTGCTGCCGGCACCCTCCCCCACACTCTTCAGAATTCTCCGGCCTCTGGGCCTGCGACCACAGACAAAGGGGGCTCCAGGAATCTACCACTCCTGGAAAGGAGAGAGAGAGGGACACAGCCTTAGGCTGACTCAGGTTCTGACCTGTAAATATGGGCTGCGGAGCCCCACAGACCCTTCCACATGGCGGATTGCCCTGGGAGCCTAGGAAGGACTGGAGAAATCCGACCCTCGCAACCTCCCTCTCTTCTAGCCTGGACTAATTGTCTCAGAAAGTTTGAATCACAGGGCTCTTAGCCCCCCAGACAGAA
>JAKSZT010054396.1:15660165-15855915 GCA_026826555.1 Tolypeutes matacus
TGTCCTCTAGCTATTTTTCTGGAGAAGAGATTCCCGTGTCTTACTAGTCCGCCATCTTCCCGGAAGTCCCCATGAATAATACTTGATTGATCACTTTCCATTTTTAAAAATTTTAAACTTTATTAGTCATTATGTTTTAGGTATGATTTAAATAAAATAAAATTTGTTATTTTAGCAAATCTAACATTACCTATATATTTAAATAAGTAGACATATTTGGATTTATTTCAGCCATCTTATTTTGTTTTGTATTTCTATTATGTTTTTCTTTGTGTTTCTACTCCTTTTTTGACTTCTATAAAATTGATTGAACTTTTGATATTACCATTTCCCCTTTGCATTTTTAGATGTTACATATTCTGTTTTTTGTACCAGTACTTAACGTTTTCTACCTCTTTATGAAGTAGATCACTGTTAATTGCACAGCTTAATGAATTTCCATGAAGTGAGCATGCCCATGTAACCAGTCACCAGATTAAGAAGCAGAATATCATGATTGTCCCCGAAGACTCCTCATGCTCCCAACCAATCACTATCACCATCTGCTTAACTTCCTGCATGACATGCTAGTGATTTCTTTAGATCTCCCAGGTCACTAATTCTCCATTTAGTTCTGTCTTAGTCTGTCCATTGAGTTTTCAGTTCAATTATTATACATATAGTATTCACAAATTTTACTTCATTTTTTCAAATCTACCATTTTCTTCCATTGTTGGCGCTTTAATAGTTTTAAGCATATATATTTAATAGTTTCCCCTCTGGTTACTCTATTATTTGTAGTTTTTAATGTTAAATTCTGTTTATTGCTTCTACTAACACTCTTACAGAGGCTCACTTCTTATGTTTTATAACCCAGTGGTGTGAGCTTATTTTCATCTAACATTTGTTTTCTATGATTGCACTCTTTTACTTTCCTTATTTCTGACCAGGTTATATGGGTTTCAGTTGTGTTGGACAGCTTTTAGACAGATATTATAGGTTGGAAAGTTATTTCAATTCATGTTTGGGCCTCAAGGCTTTTGATTTTTCACTGCTGCTTTTTTTCCCTTTATCCCCAAAACCTTAAATAGAAATTTTATGTCCACTTCTCCTTGTTTGTCTTTAGACCTTTTCTAGCTCACTTTTAAAATTAAAAAAAAAATTTTAGAAGGCACTGGGGATTGAACCCGGGACCTCGTACATGGCAAGCAGGTGCTCAACGACTTGAGCTGCATTCCCTAGTTCACTTTTTCTTTTTTTTTTGAGGTACCAGGGCCAGGGATTGAATCTGGGACCTTGTATGTGGGAAGCTGGTGCTCAATCACTGAGCCACATCAGCTCCCCTGAGTTGATTTTCTATTTGTTTTCTTGTTTTTTAGAAGGCACCGGGAACTGAACCTGGGACTTCATATATGGGAAGCAGGTGTTCAACCATTTGAGCTACATCTACTCCCCTAGTTCACTTTTTAAAAAGATTTTATTTCTCCCCACCCCCTCAGTTTGTATTTGCTGTGTCTGTCTGTTGTATGCTCATCTTCCTTTTAGGAGGCACCAGGAACTGAACCTGGGATTTTCCATGTGGGAGGGAGGCGCTTTATTTATACCCCCTCATTTGTGGTTGCTGTGTGCTCTCTGTGTCTGCTCGTCTTCTCTTTAGGAGGTACCGGGAACTGAACCCAGGACCTCCCATGTGGAAGAGAGGTGCTCAATCACCTGAGCCTCCCTTGTTTGTTGTGTCTCTCATTGTCTTTCCTCTTTCTATCTCTTTTATTGCATCATCTTGTTGCATCAGGTCACCGTGCCTTCCTGCCCCACCAGCTTGCCTTCTCCAGGAGGCACCAGGAACTGAACTCAGGACCTCCCATGTGGTAGGTGGAAGCCCAATTGTTTGAGCCACATCCACTTCTCCCCTAGTTCACTTTTTTTTTTTAAAGATTTTATTTATTCATTCATTTACACCCCCCCTGCTGCCCGTGCCCGCCGGGTCAGCCAACCACGCCGTGCGGGCGGGCCCGCCCCCACCAGGAGGCCCCGGGAACCGAACCCGGGGCCTCCCACATGGCAAATGGGAGCCCCACTGATTGAGCCACAGCCGCCTCCCCTAGTTCACTTTTAATGAATGGAGAATCTTTAGGAAAATGTGTTCTTTATGCAACATTAGAAAATCCAGTTTACCCATCTGCAACACCTGAGATCATCTCTCTTGTCTTCCCTCAGAAGCCTAGGTCTCAGTACTTAAGCCCTAAGACTCCAGTGTAGAAATCACTAATGGACTACTGTGCCATCAACTCTATTTTAAATTTTACTATATTTTGTTGGTGCCCCCTGAAACTTTCCTTTCATTCCTTGGTGTTTGAAAAAATTGTTTTAAACCATCAAGTTTTGAGGTGATTTGATATACAGAAATAGAAAACAAAAGCACTGTATGTTCTTATTATTTTGGCTCTTACTTTCTTGTTAGAGGCTTTCCTTAGCTGTCTGATCATCTTTGGATATCTGCTTATATTTAAAAATGGGGGAGCAGGTGTAGCTCAGTGGTTGAGCGCCTGCTTCCCATGTACAAGGTCCTGGGTTCAATCCCCGGTACCTCATTAAAAAACAAAAACAAAAAAAAATGGGAATGGGGGCCTAAAAAGTTGATTGGAAGCTCACAATGAAGGTCAATAACTGTGACCTTCATAGTTCTGATGTAGCTAGGTTATTTATTAGGGAACCCTCTGTGATAGGATCTTTAGGCCTTTCCTTTTAGGATGCTTAGCCCAACTCTTCTGCATTGAGAGTCCCAGAATTCTCCAAGTATTCAGGAACAGGGAGCCAAAGGACATACACATTCACTTAATTCTCTTGTTTTCTTTATTTTTAAAAGATTTATTTATTTATTTATTTCCAACTCCCTCGTTTGGGCTCACTGTCTGCTCTCTGTGTCCATTCACTGTGTGCTCTCTGTCTGCTTGTATTCTCTTTAGGAGGCACTGGGAACCGAACCTGGGACCTCCCATGTGGGAGAGAGGCGTTCAATCACTGGAGCCACCTCTGCTCCCTGCTTTATTATGTCTCTCATTGTGTTTCCTCTTTGTGTGTCTTTGTTGTATCATCTTGTTCCATCAGCTTGCTGCACCAGCCTGTTGTACCAGCCCATTGTGGCCAGCTCGCTGTCTTTCTCGTCTTCTTCAGGAGGCACTGGGAACCGAACCTGGGACCTCCCCTGTGGTATGCGGGAGCTCAATTGCTTGAGCCATATCCGCTTCCTCTCCTGTTTTCAATAAATCCTCAATTAAGTCTAGTGACTATCAGTGTAGGAAGCCTGTTTTCCTCTTTTAAAGAATAAACCAGTCCTATGCTTGGGTTGGGCAGGGGAAGTTTCCTGGATGTATGAAACTGGGGAGAGAATCTGGGGGTTTAACTTTTTTAGACTTTTAACTAATCCGCTTTATATTAGATCTACCCTGACTTATTCCCTCTGCACAAATAACTGGTTGTCAATTCCTGAGCATTTTGGGGATTCTGTGATATGATTCTGCTGGCTTAAAATTCTACTAGGAGATTCTTTTTTCTTTGGTCAGATAAGTTATTTACCACTAGTTGAAGCACATTCCATTTCTAACATTTTGTTGCACTTGACTCTGTTCCCATTTTCCCTGACTTTATGGGTTCATGCCTTTAAAATTTTTCTTTGTCATTTTTAAAAGGAGTATTGGGGAAGGAGCTAAAATATATGTGAGTGTTCAATCCGCCACCTTTACCCAATAGCCCTGCACATTTTTTTCTTTTTTTAAGAAAGTAGTATCTGGGGCTGCTTCCACCTCAACCCCCTCACCCCCTGTGCAAATCTGTCTTAGCTGTAGATTAGGTGACTAATTCTTTTTCTTTTAATTTTTATTGTGATAACATAGATACAGCACAGAAATTTTTTTTTTTTTTTTTTGCAGTATAACTTTTAATTTTTATTATACTTTATAATAAAAGTAATACACAGAAGATAAAAGCTTAGTATAAAGAAGACCCAGAGATAATGCTATTAACATTTTAGTCATTTCCCTCTGATCTTTAAAGTACATACAAACATAATTTAATAGAGTTGATATCATTCTGAATATACAAACTGGTATCTTGTTTTGCTCAATTATTTTTTTTTAAACCATCTAAATTTAATTTTAAATTTTAAAAAAAGATTTATTTACTTACTTTTATCCTTTTTTACCCTGCTACCCCACCCCCGTTTTTGCTGTTTTTGTGTCCATTCACTGTGTCCTGCCCTCTCTTCTCATCCTCCTCCTGTCTTCACTGGGATTTGATCCTGGGAACCTCCAATGTGGGAGAGAGGTGTCCTACCACCTGCACCACCTTAGTTCTTGGGTTTTGGTGTGTCTCGTTTTGGCTCTCCCTTGTGTCACTCTTCTGTTATGTTATCATCTTGCTGCATGGCTCAGTGGGGCCTGACGGCACACCTGCTCACAGGGACTGATGGCAAACCCATGCAAGGGGACTGGGGGGGCTCACCCGCTTGCCGGGCCTGGTGGCGCACCCACATACAGGGCCTGGAGGTGCACCTGCTCACGGGATCTGGAGGCCCATGTGCCTTCTTTATTTTTACCGAGAGGTCGTGGGGATTGAATCCAGGTCCCTCCATATGGGAGATGGATGCCCAACCATTTGAGCCACATCCACTCCCCAATCTAAATATAATTTTAATGTACATTATCTCAAACGAACAGAAGATAATTTCTCTCCCTTACTGAACATCATATGGAACTCATTTCTTGATATTAAAAACAACTTGGAAACAGACATTTTAGTGTATATATTTGTCTATTTTCTGATTATTTTGCCAGGATAAATTCCTAGACGAATTTTACTGGATCAAAGGATATAAAAATGTTACCTATTGGGAAGCGGCTGTGGCTCAATCAGTAGGGCTCCCGTTTACCATATGGGAGGCCCCGGGTTCGGTTCCCGGGGCCTCCTGGTGAAGGCAAGCCTGCCCGCACGGCGTGGTTAGCTGACCCAGCGAGCACAAGCAGCAAGGGGGTGATAAATGAATAAATAAAATCTTTAAAAAAAAAAAAAAAAAAAAAAAGTTACCTATTGCCAAGTAATCTTCCTTAGAGGCTGCACCAGTTATAACCTCCCACCACTTTCATCAGCTTTCAATGTTATCACTTTAATATCTTTTCTAATCTAAAACCATTTGTTTGTCTATCTCATGGTTTTTCATTTTCATTCCTTTGATTATTAAAGGTATAAAACATTTAAATATATTTACCAGTCATTCTTCTTTAAGGACCTGTACATATTAAGTCCCTTTTTTATTTTTATATCAGGCTTTTGATATATATATATATATATGTATGTTTTGTTTGAAGAAGACTGCCAGCATTACTATTTAGTTATACTGCTAATTAACCTTCAACTATTTGTATAACAAATAGCAATGCTCACACAAAAGAAAGCAGGTCAATGAAATGTGCAAAGAAGTTCCCATTTTAACCACCTTCATGTGTACAATTCAGTGATTTTACATTCACAATACTATGTCAACATCACCACCACCCATTACCAAAATTTTTTCATCACCCCAAAGAGAAACTTTGTACTTATAAAACAGTAACTTCCCATCCTACCCCTATCTCCCACCCTGGCCACTGGTGACCACCTGTAGTCTACTTTCTTTTTTTTTTTGAGGTACAGGGGCCGAGGATTGAACCTGGGACCTCATATGTGGGAAGCTGGCACTCAACCACTGAGCCACATCGGCAACCCCGAGTTGGTTTTTTCATTTGGTTGCTTGTTGTTTGCTTTTTTGTTTTTAGGAGGCACTGGGGACCTCCCATGTGGGAAGCAGGCACTCAAACCACTTGAGCCACATCTGCTCCCCCATAGTCTACTTTCAGTCTCTGAATTTACTTATTCTAAGTACTTCATATAAGTAAAATCATACAATTTTTGTCCCTTTCTGTCTGGCTTATTTCACTTAGCATGCTGTCTTCAAGGTTCATCCATGTTGTAGCAGGTATCAGAATTTCATTCCATTTTATGACTGAATAATATTCCACTGTATGCTTATACCATGTTTTATTTATCCATTCATCTGTTTATGGACACCTGGGTTGATTCTACATTTTGGCTATGGTGAATAATGCTATGAACACTGGTGTACAACTTGCAAATTTTTTCTTTTTTTAGGAGGTACTGGGGATTGAACCCGGGTCCTTGTACATGTGAACTGCATGCTCAACCATTGGGCTACACCCACTCCACAACTTGCATATCTTTAGATAAAGTTATTCTTGGATTCCTTATTTTCTTTTTTTTTTTTACCAGGAGGTCCCGGGGATCGAACCCGGGTCCCTCCATATGGGAGATGGACGCCCAACCAGTTGAGCCACATCCGACCCCCCTTATTTTCTTTATTGCTATTACCAATGAGATTTTTAGAAAATTTTCTAACTGGTTGTTATTGAAGCATAGAAAAGTCCCTGATTTTCACAAGTTCATCCTGCATTTAAACAACCTTGATGAATTCTCTCTCTCTCTCTTTCTCTCTCTCTTAGAAGTTGTGGGTATACAAAACAATCATGTGGAAAATATCAACTCTCTTTTTTTAGTTGCAATAGTGTGTGTATTTTGAATTTAGGTAAATAAGGCCAGTTTTATCTCTTTTTTTTTTTTAAAGATTTTATTTATTTATTCATTTATCCCCCCCTTGCTGCTTATGCTCGTTGGGTCAGCTAACCACGTCGTGCGGGCGGGCTTGCCTTCACCAGGAGGCCCTGGGAACTGAACCCGGGGCCTCCCATATGGTAAACGGGAGCCCCACTGATTGAGCCACAGCCGCTTCCCATCTCACTTTTTAAAAAATGTTAGTTCATGCCTTTTATTAACTGATACACAATTACTTATCACATTTATTGAAACAGTAAGTCGGATAACAGTTGCCACAGTAATATCTTTTAAAGTGGCTGGCCATAAAAATTCTAGCACAACATTCATCTGAGGGGCACTCCTGACGAGAATTAATTTTGCCATTCTCATCTACCTTCTAGTATTTCCAACATCCAGCATAACCTTCTTTCTCTTATGCTTATTCTTTTTGGGGTAGTGTAAGACTTCTTCTTTTTCTTAGCACCACCATGAAGACTTAACATAAGATAAAAGTAGACTCCTTTTGAATATTGTAGTCAGACAAGGTATGCCCATCTTCTATTGCTTGCTGGCAAAGAGCAATCTCTGATGATCAGGAGGAATTCCTTCCTTATCCTGGATCTTGGCTTTCACATTTTCTACTGTATCTGAGGGTTCAAACTAGAGAGTGATGGTCTTCCCAGTTAGGGTTTTAAAAAAAATTTCCATCTTGGTGGTAGGTCCATCACAGATGGAAGATTGGAAAGGAAGAGTGCGGTGCCTGCCCATGGGGTTTCCCAGAACCCATCTTACTCTTTTTAACTCTTATAATTCTTATTTCTTTTTCTTATCTCCTTAGATTGGCTAGAAACTCCAGTAAAATGTTAAACAGAAGGGGTGAGCCATGCATTCTTGTCCTCTTTCTGGTCTGAGAGGGAATGTTTCTAAAGTTTCATCTCTAAGAATACTAGATGCTTTAGGTCAGGGGTTGCAAAACCAGAGCCCCTGGGCCAAATTTGGTCTGCTGCTTACTTTTGCATATAAGCTAAGAGAGGCTTTTACATTTTTAATGGTAGAAAAAAATGAAAGGAAGAATAATATTTCAAGATGTGTGAAATTATATGAAATTTAAATATCAGTCCCATGAATAAAAGTTTTACTGGACCACATCATGCTTATTCATACGCATATTGTCTATACTACCTGTTTTCTATGCTATAAGGCAGGTTGAGTAGTTGCAAGAAACTGTATGGACCACAAAGCCTATCTGGCTCTTTACAGAAAAAGTCTGCCAATCTCTGCTTCAGATCTTTTTTTCTATAATAATAATATAAAGGTATAAATTTCCCTCTAGCACTACTTTAGCTGCATACCACAAGTTTCTGATATGTTTTCATTGTCATTCAGGTCAAAACATATTCTAGTTTCTTTGGTGATTTCATTTTTGATCCTTTGGTTATTTAGAAATATGTTGTCAAAATTTCAAATATCTGGGGATTATGCAGATATCTTTTTGTTACTGATTTCCAATATAATTCTATTATGGTCAAAGAACATACACTGTATGATTTCAATCCTTTTAATTTATTGAGAGTTATTTTATGGTTTAATACATAGTCTATTGTGAAGAACATTCCATGAGCACCTACCTTAAAAGAATATTAATGAACGTGTATTTTGCGGCTGTTGGGTATTCTGTAAATGACAGGTCAAGTTAATGGATAGTGTTACTCAAGTCCTTACTAATACCTGTCCCTAACTAATTTTCAGTATACTTGTTCTTATCAATTACTTGCCCTTTGTTCTTGCTTTCTAGAGCTCTTATTTATCTGAAAGTGGCACATTCTAGACAAATCCTCTAACTTTCTTATCTCTTTGCCTCTGTTTCCATTTCTATGTTTTTGTTCTAAGGAATTTCCTTCAACTTAATCTTCTAAGTTATATATTGAAATTTTCATTTTTACTATTGTATTTTTAATTAAAAAAAGAATCTTGTTCTTGTTTCATGGATACAATATTTTATTTATTTGAAGATATTTAATTATAATATTTTTTGAAATCTACTGCTCTCTGAATAGTGTTTTTCCTCTGAGCTCCTTTTTCCTGTTTGTTTTGGTCTATATTCTCATTTCAGGTTTTCCTAAAAACTTTGGCGATCCTTGGATCTATTCACACATAAATGTGAGGTACTAAAAACGGGATTGGAAGCACTGTGGATGGACTATACCATTAAGTCACAACTATGACCACCTGTAGGTTTTCCCCTTCCTTTCATTGTTTATCAATTCCCCCAGAGTGAATTCATCATTCTTTTACTAGGCTGCCAGTTTCTCTGTGTTTTATAGGCTTTCACTTAGTCCTCAGTTCAGCATCTTGCCTTTTCTCTACAACCAGTGTCCCTGAATCTATAACTGCTTTGGCTTATACTCTCCACAGAGTAAACATCAGTTTTCTGCTGTAGTGGCTTGTATTAGTCAGGGTTCTCTAGGAAAACAGAACTGACAGGAGATATCTGTAAATAGCATGAGGTTTTATAAAATTCTCTCACGTGACCATGGGGATGCACAAATCCAAATTCTGCAGGGTAGGCTGAAAACCAGGGGTCCTTGATGAGTTCCCAGGAGACACTGGCTGTCTGAAGTAGAGATGGGAGTTCTCTCTGAATGCTGAAATCACTTCCCCTTTTAAGGCCTTCAATTGATTGGATGAGATGTCACTCATTGCTGATGACAATCTCCTTAATTGATTGTAATTAGCTATCTACTCAATCAACTCACTAATGATAAAGTCCATGAAATGCCCTTGTATTACAATTAGCCTGGTGCCTGCTTGACCAGACAACTGGGCACCATTACCTAGCCAAGTTGACACATTAGCCTAACCATTACATGGCTGTGTAGGATGGAGAAAATAATGTATAGGTACTACTTCTTATATAGACTTTCAACCAGTCCTCCTATTTTCCTGTGTTCAGAAGTACCCTGATGCTTCCAATTCCTGAATTTTTCTGGAAACCTGTGGTTTAAAACTCATTTCTTGGCTCTCCTCTGCCCCAACCTTGGGGGAAAAAATAGAACAAACTCAAAAACTTAGCTTTTGTTTTTTCATGTCTCTTAAATCAGGTATCACTTGTGCATCTCCTGTCTAGTTTCCAAAATTCTGATTATATCTGTCTGCAGTAGCTTCTCCTGTTTTCTTTACCCACTTGTGAAATTATGCCTTAAAAACAAAGCCTTTTTGTCGACATTTGAGGGGCTATAAGGAGGGAGCGAGAAGGTAAAGATGCACTTTTATTATACCATATTGAACCACAATACTAGACTTACTTACTTTATTTATTTATTTATTTTAAAAGATTTTATTTATTTATTCATTTATCCCCCCCTTGCTGCCTGTGCTCGCCGGGTCAGCCAACCACGCCGTGCGGGCAGGCCCGCCCTCACCAGGAGGCCCCGGGAACTGAACCCGGGGCCTCCCATATGGTAAACGGGAGCCCTACTGATTGAGCCACAGCCGCTTCCCTAGACTTACTTTAATAGCTACTTCTCATTTCCAAGATTTTAAATTGGTTAATTTTTCCTATCTACCTGACATTATTTAATTTCTGTCTGTTTGATTCGTAGCTTTATTTTATTTTTAATAGACATTATTCCATTGGTCTCCTTAATATGTACTTATTACAGTCTTTGTACCATAAAATTAATTTCATTAGGATTGATAGTTTGAGGCTTTATGGACCTCAGAAAAGTATGTTCTTAGAGTTAACCCATTCCTATGGGTATGGACCTATAGTAGGTGGGACCTTTTGATTAGGTTACTTCAGTTAAGGCATGGCCCAGGGTGGGTCTTAATCCTTTTACTGGAGTCCTTTATAAATAGGATGAATAATAATCTCTTTATAAATAGGAGACAGAGAGAAAGCTGCAGAAGCTGTAAGACAAAACCATGGAAGAAGCTGGAGGAACAACAAAACCCGGAAGAGAAGGGAGAGAACAGCAGAGGTTGCCATATGTCTTGCTGTGTAACAGAGGAGTCCAGGATTGCTGGCAGCCAGTCTTCGGTAAGGAAGCATTGCCTTATGATGCCTTGATTTAGACATTTTTCTCAGCCTAGAACTGTAAGCTTGTAAGTGAATAAAACTGCATTGTAAAAGCCAATCCATTTCTGGTATATTGCTTTTGGCAGCCTAGCAGACTAAAACATATTAGGTGTGCATTCAGGTCTTGATAGCTAATTTTTAAAACTTAATTTTTACATTTTGAGATAACTGTAGATCCATATACAGTTGCAAGACATAGAAAAATCCCATGTGCTCTTTGGCAGTTTCCCCCCAAGGTTAACATCTTGCAAAACTAAAGCATAATATCCCAACCAGGATAATGACATTGATACAGTGAAGAACCAGAACATTTCCATCACCGCAAGGATCCCTCATGCTGTTCTTTTATAGCCACATCCAGTTCCTTCTCACCCACAGAGCCCCATCACCTTGCAAGGGATTGTGTGGGGCTTGCCAATCTTGTCCCCAGTAACTGCATTGCACAAGGATGATGGACAGCTTAGCCAGGATGATTGCTCCACTTGTGCATCTGAAGAAGGCTTGAGTCATGAGCCGGACAGGGGAGAGGGGAGAGAGCAGGACAAAGCAACACTGTGAAAAGCTTCCTTCTCCCAGGACTAGAAAGGGTAGAAAAGAAGGCAACATTAAGTTAAGGCCCTGTGAGTAGTCTAGGAGGTCCTTAGCAGCAGCTTCTCCGAAAATGAGCTCTCTGCCCCATAGAAAGAGAGCAGAAAAGTGGTACCTTCTGACTCTCCTGCCCTGGTAGCCTGAGTGCAAAGTCCATTTGGAAGACAGGCAGTCTAGGGGATGTCGTCAATGTGCAGGTATTGATGTCTTTGGTGTGGGGTGTCCAATGCAGGGATACCCCAGAAGCACTCTGAGTGATTTTTGGTAGAGAGTGTTGAAACAGCTTGATAGAAGACAGAATCTGGGGGTAAGAGGTCTTTCTTCCTTAACTTTCTTCACACAGTTGGCTACAAGTCTCTTCATTGCTTTGGGGCAGTTCTTATATAACTTACTGAAATCTAGGGAGGCATACCCTCGGCCCACCATGAAAACGATCTCATCCTGGTTTTTGATGTTTGAATATGGAAGCTCCCTTGTCATCAGCTCATATAATACAATGCCATAGGAGTATATATTGGACTGGAACCTGGATGGGTTATTATCCTACATTTGGATCACCTCTGAGGCCATCCACAAGATGGAGCTAATAGGTTGTTCAAACTGCTGAGAGCCACTCCAGTGCAACTTGACTTTTGCCAAACCAAAATCTCCAATTTTCACTGTCAGGCCTTCATGGAGAAATATATTGTTGGATTACATGTCTTTGTGGATGGTGTTCTTTGTGTGCAAATAGTCCATTCCCTAAGCTGTCTGCTGGGCAATGTCAATTAGCTGGAACATCTGAAATTTGGTCTCCTGGACATGCAGGTGTTTGCAGAGGCTGCTGCCCTTGCACCACTGGGTCATGATCACTAGGTTGTCCTTTCATACCCCATGAAGAGAAGGATGTTAACGTGTCATATTTTGCACAGGATAAGCTACCTCAGTCCTGAAAGCCTGGAACTGCTTTGGTATTGGGTTGACAACCTTTAAGATCTTTACTGCAATGTCTCCATGCCACCTGTCCTTATAAACAGTCCCAAATAAGCCTGACCCAATCTGAATGGATAGCATCACTTCACTGGCTTCTGTTTCCCAGTGACAGCTTGAATCTCTCTGCCCACAAGGTCTGATTTTCTTTTCCTTTTTTCTCCTGGGTCCTGGATGCTGGTGCCTGCTTTCACTGTGCTCACACAGTGTTTTTGGGCTGTGACCAGCCCGTTGGACTCAGACTGTTGGGGCTGCTGGGCAGGATTGAAGGTGAGGCTGATTTGCTGACTTTGAATTGCATCCTCTATCATCCTGCTGTCCACAGGTGCTGACCATGTGGATACTAGGCATGGACATTGACCTCTGCCTTTGGGAGAGTGAATTCTCAGAGGAGGGGCTGGAGGTGTTGAAGGTGCAGGTGTGGGGTGTGGGGTATCTGTGTTGGGAACTAACAGGTGTCTGGAAAATAGACCCTTGCATCTGATGCATTATCAAAGAAGAGACCCCACTATCACCAATAGAAGAATGAATGAATGAATGAATTTATGTATGTATGTATGTAAGTACGCATGTATGCATATATGAATGAGGTGCTGGGGCTGAACCCGAGATCTTGTACATGTGGAGCATGTGCTCAACCACTGAGCTACACCTGTTCCACGACAGAATTTAGAAACAATAGGAGTTTCTGTATTACTCCAGTCCACACACATAATAGGTTACTTTTTTTTTTTTTTTTTTTTTTACCGGGAGGTCCCGGGGATCGAACCCGGGTCCCTCCATATGGGAGACGGATGCCCAACCAGTTGAGCTACATCCGACCCCCATAGTAGGTTACTTTGATGCTACAGTGCTCATGAAATTTGAAGTCACAAGTCCGACATCAAAACCCATTTAACAGGAAGTTCTGACAGATTTCACAGAAGGCAAGCTTCATGGCAAAGCTGCATGGGTTGATCGAAGTACAATAGTGGGAAAGGGTAAAATTTACCTCCAGGACCCTCATTTTTACTATCTCTGCTAGTATACACTTTCAGGAATCTGGTACCTTCATGCTCAGCAGATCACTCTCCTCCCTGAAATACTTCCTTCACTTGGTATCCAGGATACCACATACTCCTGGTTTTCCTATTTTTCTGCTCATTCTTTCAAACTCTTTTGCTGTTACCTCCTCATGTGTACCTGATGACTGTCAAATTTCTATCTCCAACCCCAACCTTTCCCTTGAATTCCAGATTCTTATATCTAATTGCATACTCAACATTTCCATTTGATGTATAAAGAGAGATCTCAAACTTAACACGACCCAAACTGAGCTTCTGATATCCATCCCACCATAGAAAAACAAAAACTTGCTCCAAGGTTATTTTTTTTCAGGAGGTACCAGGGAATGAACCCAGGATCTCGTACATGGGAAGCAGGCGCTCAACCACTGAGCTACAGTGCTCCCTAATGAGAGTTTTTTTAGTTTTTTTAAAGGAGGCACTGGGGATCGAACTTGGGGCCTCATACGTGGTTAACAGGTGCTCAACCACTTGAACTACATCTGCTCCCCTGAGGTTTTTTTTTTTTTTAATGTTTTTAAAAAATGTTTAATTCCATTATTTTTTTTTTTCACTTTAAACATTTTTTAAAAGATATTTTGATTACATAAATGTTACAGAGAATATATAGGGGATTCCCATATTCGCTGCTCCCCACACCTCTCACATTTTCCCACATTAGCAACTTCTTTCATCAGTGTGGTACATTCATTGCATTTGATAAACACATTTTGGAGCATTGCCACTAAGTATGGATTATAGTTTACATTGTAGTTTATACTCTTTCCCATTCGACTCTGTAAGTTATAGCCTGATATATATAATGGCCTGTATCTGTCATTGTAACGTCATTCATGATGGTTCCCAAGTCCCGAAAATGCCCCTCTATTACACCTGTTTTTCCCTCTCCCTAACCCCAGAACAACCGTGGGTCACTGCCTCCACAACAATGGTATTTCTTCCATTGCTAGAATCACAATAAGTCTACAATAGAATACAAGTAAGTTAATTTTAATCCATAGTTCATTTCCCAATCCTGAGGACTCTGGGATGGTGATGACCACTCTACTATTAATTGAGGGGGGCTTCGATCCCATACATCCCATGGATGGGACTCTCTTGCTTGCGGTTGTAGGCATTCTCGGTTCCTTAGTATGTTGTCCATCATCTTCTCCCTGTTAGTTGTCCTGGGTGAGTCCATTGAACAATGGAGAATAGGTGTTGCAACTCCATTGAGATTCAGGTGGTACATGGACAGCCCAAAGATTTAAGTCTCTTGGATGTACACCTACCAACTCTGGTACTAATTATAGGTTCAAATAGAAGGACAGAAGAGTCATGTATAGGGAAACCACTACTGAATCTAACTCAGTCACACTGGGGAGCATAAATACCAGATTAGACCCCACTGGCAAGGGGCCAAATTCCTGAGCTGTCTGCCCTGACTATAGTGTCTGGATGTCTCCATATCCCTGAGGAGCTTTGCTATTTGGGGTCGTAAAATATTTATTTATTTATTTCTCCCTACCCCCTAGTTGTTTTTCACTTGCTGTGTCTGTTTGTCTTCCTTGTTTCTTTAGGCACAGGGAGCCAAACCTGGGACCTCTGATATGGGACAGAGGTGCCTAATTGCTTGAGCCACCACTGCTCCCTGCTTTGTTGTGTCTCTCATCATGTTTTTCCTCCCTGCATCTCTTGTTGCATCATTTTGTTGCATCAGCTCACCACACCTGCCCATTGCGTCAGCTCACTGTCTTCTTTAGAAGGCACTGGGAACCTCTGCTCCCTGCTTTCTTGTGTCTCTCTTTATGTTTTTTCTTCTTGTGTCTTCTGCTGTGTCAGCTTGCTGTGCCTGCCCATTGCGCCAGCTCGTTGTTTTCTTTAGGAGGCACTGGGATCTGAACCAGTGACCTCCCATGTGGTAGGCAGGAGCCCAGCCACCTGAGCTACATCTACTCCCCCCCCTCCCCCGCCGCCTCGAGTTTTCTCTATCCTTCCAATTGTTGAGGTTAAAAAAAACCTCAGTTTTACTTGACTCCTCTCTTACTCTCATGCTGCATATCTGACAGTCAGAAAATCTTGTTGGCTCAACCTTAAAAATATAGATTTTGACTGTATCTTAACCACCTCCACTTCTACAGCTCTTAGCTACCACCCTCTTTTTCTTGGATTACTGCAGTCACTTCCTAACCTACTTGAATCTTATCCCTCTTTGATCTATTCTCAAGGCAGAAGCCAAAGGGATCCTGCTAAAACTTAAGTCACTTCCTATCATTCCTCTGCTCAAAACCTTCTAATGGATTTCCATTTCACCCTAGATTAAAGGCCTAAATTCTTACTGGGACCTTCAATGACCCACATGATTTGGCCCTGCATCACCTCTCGGACTGACCTAATCTTCTACTATTCTGCTCCTCACTCACTCTGCCCTAGTACAGTGACCTCCTTATGGTTGCTTGAACAAAAGAGGCATGTTCCCATCTCAGGGCTTTTGTACTTGCTATTCCATCTACCCGTAACACCTCTCCCTCCATGCCTCATGTTCTCAAGGCTTATTCCTTCACTTCTTTCAAACCTTCTCTTAAAAGTGATCACAATGAGGCCATCTTTAATTCCTATCTCCCCAATATATACTCCCTAGACCCCTCTCCTATTTTTTTCTCTCCATAGCATTTGTCAGTGTATAATATAAAATATATTTATCTTTTTTATTGTCTGTTCTGCCCTATTAAAACAAGCTCTATGAACATAAGCTCTAAAGATTTCTGTCATTCTGTTCACTGCTGTACCTATAGCTAGCTACTAGAAACATATTTGGCATATAGTAAGTGCTCAATAAATTTGTTGACTGAATGCTCCCTATTTCCTCCAGACACTCTATTAAAGGAAAGAAAAACATTAGTAGTTCCTTCCATCTTTATGAACACACACATAATGGGGCTAAGGAGTCTTACTTGTGTTTGAAGAGAATAATGGCTTATTTTGTGGGTTGAGTAAGAATCTAATTCACACAAGTGAGCCAGTAACTAGCTGTATATCTTTAGGCAGGCCACTTTGTCCTCCTGCATTTCATTCAACAAATGAATACCTACTCAAAGCGACACTGTTCTAATTGCTGAGCTATGGCAATGCACAAAACTGACAAAGTTCCTGCTCTTATGGGAGGGGACAGGTAATAAATAAATGAACAAGTTACTATATGTCAGATAAGCTCTATGGAGAAAAATTAGCTGGAGGAATAGAGAATGCCAAGGATGGGGATGTTGCTATTTTATAAAGGGTGGCTGAGTAAAACCTTATTGAAAAGGTGACATGCAAGCACAAAAACCTGAGGGAAGTGATAGAGTGAGCCATGGTAGAAATCAGAAGGCAGAACATTTTAGACAGAGGAGAAAGCAGGTGCAAAGGCCCTGTGGTGGGAATGTGCTTGGTATATTCTGAGGAATAGTAAAGAGGATAGAATGGCTATAGCGGAATGAGGGGAAGAATAGGAAGAAATGAGGTCAGAGAGATAAGAGTTTAAGGAGGGTGGTCCAGATAATGTAGATCAGGGTTTGGCAGACTTTTAATATAAAGGACAGTTAATAAATACCTTAGGTTTTGTGAACCAGATGGTCTCTGTTGCAACTTCTCAACTCTGTCATAGCATGAAAAGAGCCACAAGACAATTTGTAAATGAATGGGTGTTGTGTTCCAATTAAAAAAAAAAAGAAAAAAAAAAAAAAAAAGAGGCATGGGCTGAATTTGGCACCTGGGCCATAGCTTGCTAACACCTGTTATAGGCTAACCTTGCAGGGCAGATGATGGAGGGCAGAGGGTAACTATACATGTCCAATCTTTGGCTTCGGGCCCTTAAAGCCATTCTTGCACTGAAACAAAACTATAAATGAGAGCTAGGTAAAACTGAAATACTTCTATTAATATTAGATACTCAAAAGCTGTTTGCTGGGTTGATAAAAAGAAAAAGCAAGCTTGTCTGGGACCCAAACAACTGATTTGAAAATTAACTTAGGAAGACAAGCTATTCATAAGTTGGTGATTTCCTATATACAGAGGATATTTTTTAATCTTTTCTTGATGACTCAGGGATATAAATTTGGGTATGACTATCTTTTGTTGTTTTGGTAAAGAGATGTTCTGTTAAAGGTTACTGAGGTGTTAAGGGTTTAATGGCCCTCTATTAATTGAGACCAAACTGTTCTGTTGAGTTTTTGCATTTTGCTCTTCAGGCTCCTCTCTAGCTGCCAGTAGCCACTTTTTCTTGTCATTTTGTAGTAGTCTTTCTCTTATCCCAAATCTTTGTATCACACACAACTTCTTTCTTCTCATCTACTCTAGTGAAGAAATCAGGGATTCAACACTAATGTAGGCTTATAGGTCCTCTTATTGGATTTCATGGTCATATTTATTTCATATCTATTAATTCCATGACTTTCTTAAGATTCTGTTATTTGGAACTTAAAGTCCTTGGGGAAAAATGCTACAGCTCATAGCCAAAAGTATCAGACAAAACTATTTTGGGCAGTTCCCCACAATTATAGTTTACCAGTGAGCTTTGAATCCAGTGTATGGGTATGTGTGGTTAATTGTCCAATAAACAAATTTTTAAAAATCAAAGACTTGCTTTTATTCCTCTTTTGAGCATATTTTTCTACCTCTTGGTAATACGGGTCTCAGTATAGGTGACAAGAACGAATAGAATAGCTACAGTTTGAAACATAGATCTTTAAGGCTTTCTGAGAGAAACTGAAAAGTACTGCTCAAATCAGTGGTTCTCAAAGTGTGGTCCAAGGACCCCTGGGAGTCTCCAAGACAATTTCAAGGAGACTGTAAAGTCAATTTTCCTAATAATACTAAGTATTTCCAGGTCTTCTATTAAGCCAGACATTAAAGAGATATGTAAAAATGTGAAATACAGATTTTCTTGCTAAATATTTTTTGTTTGGAAAAAAAAATTTTTTTTTCCCATAAAAATGTTATGGTAACATGTAATAGGTTTATTATTATTTTTAATGAATACATACTTAAAACAATTTCTCAGTTTTAATTCCTAATAGGACATATAACAACTGATATAATCCAAATAAACAAAAGCTCTTTGAAGTCCTCAATAATTGTTAAGAGTAAAAAGGGGTCCTCAGACCAAGAACTCTGAGAACCACTGACTTAAGGCATAAAATCACAAGCACCGTTTTAGTTCTTTTTACAGAGACATTAACTAAGCTGCTGCTACCTTCATGCATGAGACAGAAAGTTGGGGACCAGTCAGTTTCGTATTCTTGGTATCTTCTTGCCCAATTGGAATTCTCCTAAATTATGAGACTTCTGGATCTCAAAGACAGGCTATGATGATCTATAAAGGAAACAGGGAACTTTGGGCATAACCAGGAAGGATCATGGGCTGAAAGAGGAAGAAGCAGAGCTGGCTTTCTGTGACATCTGGATAAGAGCCCATCACTGTGGCCTGTCCATTCTGTCTTTGAAATCTCTCAGAATTATGTCTTACACCACATCCTCACCAAAACCACCAGAGTCCTAGCACTCATTTACACACCTGTAGACTATTCTTAGGGTCTTTAATTATGCTCCCTAACTCCAGGCTTTTAATTCTGTCAATCCAGCTAGTAAACCCCTGTCAGATTAATCTACCTCAAACACTGCTTTCATACCGCTAAACTTGTATACCAAAGTGGCTAAAATGAGAAATTTTATATTGTATAAATTTTACTACAATGAAACTTAAAACAAAACAAAACAAAACAAAAAACACCTATAATAGAACTGTATAACACAAAGAGTGAACCCTAATGTAAACTATGGACTTTAGTTAATAATATAATTATAATCGTAACAAATGTACCACCTAACGTAAAATGTTAATAATATGGAAAACTCTATGTATAGGGACATATGGGATGCTGTACTTTTTGCATGATTTTTCTGTAAACCTACAACTGCTATAAAATTCAACAACAACACATAAAAACCACTGTTTTCATGCAATTAATCAGCAAATATATGGTACGTTTCATACTCCATCATCTTGCCAAGTGCTATCAGGGATTCAAAATAGAAAAGAAATATGGTTACTTAACTGGGGAATGGATATACATTAAATCATTAGTAAAAAAAAATATATATGTATATTATATACTGTGGTATAGCCATGTAGTGTAGTAAGGTAAAAAAGAGATAATAGCTAAAACTTTGTAAATCCTAAAAGGATTTGGGATGAGAATGGCACACATAAAATGAAACCATAAGATAATGAGCGGAGGCTGTAAGAAATCAGGAAGGAGAACTTGAAGAAGTTAGTCTAATACTTGATGCTAAATAAAACTTAATAGTTGTACTGAATGATGAACTAAAGCATTAAAATAAGTTGAAGAAAGAAAGAATTTTTGATTGGTGTGCTTTGTTGCTTAATTCACCACCCCACAACAGCTGCTGCTCATCCACCCTGTTTTCTTAACCTGATAAGAATAAAGATCACTGGACTCACCCGGGGCAACTCAAAAAATGATGATGAATGACAATGCCCATCCCAAAAAAACCCAGAGAATCTACATCTGCAAGCAACACAGTTCCTTCCATCTGCCCCATATATCTAAGCCCCTCTCAATCTGAAGCAGAGTGGGCATCACAATCCCAAAGTCATCAAGTTTGAGGAATGAACAAACATAAGGGGGAATGCAACCATGGACCAAAGTAGACTTATTATTGTAGTAATGGAAGAACTTGTAAATTTGATATAAAGGTAGTGGTTACCAGAAGTTCTGAGGGGAAGGGGAGGAAGAACAGGTGGAATACGCGGTATTTTTGGGGCATTGGAATTGTTCTGCATAATATTTGCAATGACAGATACAGGCCATTATATATTTTGTCAAAACCTATAAAATTGTACGGTGCAAAGGGTAAACCATAAGGTAAACTACAGACCATGGTTAGTAGCAATGCTTCAATATTTGCCCGTCAACTGTAAAAAAAAAAAAAAAGTACCACACTAATAATGTTATTAACAGGAGAAAATGTGAAAGGGCGTGGGGGTGGGATATATGGGAGTCCCCTATATTTTCTTTTAATATTTATTATTTATTTATTTATCTCTCCCTACCCCCTCATTGTTTTGCACCTGCTGTGTCTGTCTTCCTGGTTTCTTTAGGAGGCACCGGGACCTCCGATGTGGGAGGGAGGTGCCTAATCGCTTAAGCCACCTCTGCTCCCTACTTTGTTGTGTCTCGTGTTTTTCCTCGTGTCTCTTGTTACATCATCTGCCCGTCCCGCCAGCTTGCCGTCCTGCTTGCCTCTTTAGGAGGCACTGGGAACCTCTGCTCCCTGCTTTATTGTGTCTCTCATTATCTTTTTCTTCTTGCGTCTCTTCCTGTGTCAGCTTGTTGTGTCAGCTTGCCATGCCTGCCCGTCGCGCCAGCTTGCTATCTTCTTTAGGAGGCATGGGGAACTGAACCACGAACCTCCCATGTGGTAGGTGGAAGCCCAATTGCTTGAGCCACATCCGCTTCCCCCTGTATTTTCTGTAGTCTAAAACTTCATTAAAAATAAAGTTAAAAAAAAAAAAAAAGAATAAAGGTCGTTGTTTTCAGCTTCTTTTTGTTATCTAATTACTTATTCTATTTACACAATTCCCCATTCCTGTGCCCCTCCCCCAAAGCCATTCTTTATATTTAATATACACATTTTTGTTTTATATATTCTTGTGAAATGTATATTACACATATTGTTTTTATTTTGTGTGTTTTAATTTATATACATATTCTATTGTGTTACAGATCTCATTCTGCTTTTTATTTCCCCACTTGGCATTAGGTTTTTAAGAACGATCCATATGTTGCTACAGTATATCTAACCATAAGCTTATTTGTAATGTCTACATCTGTCATTTAATAATCAATATTTAATGAATTTCTATAAAGTAGTTAGGGCCTGTGAAGATATGCAGAAATAGAAGACATGGTCCTATTCCCATGAATTTTACAGTCCAGCTAGAATAGGTAATGCAAGCATGCAAAAAGATATGCTATTAGGCAAAAGATGATAAGGGTAGAGGAAAGTTTGGTAGAAAGGCTGAGTGAACTACACCTTACCATACCATGACATATTTAGTAACAAAGGAGAGATGAGAAGGATAACATTTTAAACATTTCTAGAATTTCCTCTAGATGGTGCCAGAGCAAACATAATATTGTCTGGTTATAACTCAGGTTTCCTGCAACCTTTAAAAGAATAAGATAATTTATGACTCATTAGCAAATTGATGGATCCTCTATTGATTTTATATCCCTTTGGCTTCCAGTCTAAGAGAGTGTGTAATCCTGGACATTGCTAAGATATTAAAATCACACAACACAGAGAACGCAGATACCAGTAGCTTCCCATCTAATCTACCAAGAGCTATTAATTCAAAGCAATGTGCTATTTGTATGTGTGTTTGGGAGTGGAGGAGTGGAGATGAATATATTTCAGTCTCTGCTTCAGAAAATTTATAATCTACAATGAAGTAAAAGTCATCAAACTCTAATATATAGCAGAAGACATTATTACCAGCAATGCTTACTACTACTAATCCAAAAGATCAAAGGGATGCAAAAGGTAGGTGATGGATATTTTAACCCAAAGAAATAAGGTGCTTCTTTTTTAACAAACTAGTAATGTCTTTAAAGATTGGTTTAAAATAAATTTACTATTGCATATCCTTTAATTAGCTACCCAAGACTACTATATCAGGCATTTGGAGCCAGATGGAAGAAGCCTTGGTTTCCAAATGGGGAACAGCGCTGGAAGCCCTGTTTAGAACAGTGCTTATTCTTTAGACTTGCAGAATGATAGATATATGTGGACTAATATAATGATAGAAAGATGTGGACTAGGCTCTGAGATTTCATGTTACAAAGGTTTTTTGGCTAGTTTATTTAAATTTCTGAAAAACTAAACAACTGGGATGCAGAAGAGTTGGGGATGGTGGTGGTGCAGGCAGGGCTTAATGAGAGTACAATGAGAGAGCTAAAATGTAACACATGAATAGAAACAAAACAGACAGCTTCTCCTTCCTCACCAACAGGAAGTATTGGGTTCTAGGGAACATCTGTGAGAAATCTCCAAACAACCAGGCCTTCTCTATCAATGCCACAGCAGCTTCCAAACATTTAGGTCACCTTACATCCTTGCTGTGTCAGAAATACTTTCTCCCCACATAGTCCTCCTAGTAGCTCCTGTCACAATCTCTTTCCTACAATGTGAGTGATGAACTGGGCAGGGAATCTCCATATCAAAGAGGAGCTGGAAAAAAAAAAAAAAAAAAAAAAAAAAAGGAGCTGAGTGATGGCTTACTGCTCCAATCCAATCCCTCATAGTAGCAGATATCTATTGTAGTTACCTGGTCTTCTAGTCAAAAATAAGGAGGTCAAAGTAAAGAGTTGCTATGGTCTGCTACCTTATATAAAGAATCACCCATTCAGGAAAAGCTGAAAACGAACTGAGCTCTACAATTTTTTTATAGCAAAAAGCAATCTTTTTCAGTTCTCAGTTATATGGTATTTGCTGACTGCATCATTAATAGGGCTCTTCTTAGACCCTATTTGATGGTGTAGTTATTTGCATATACTTAATATGAAGATATCTTGTGTGGCAGTTTGATATTATTTATGAATTCCAAAAAGAGATATTGATTATGTTTGTAAACTGGTCTGTTCCTCTGGGCGTGATACCCCTTTGATTGTATTAAATTCAGAGGTTTCACTTTTACTTTATTTAATCAAGATTAGAGATTTGATTTGACCATGTCATTAGGGTGACTCAATTTGAGTCCTGCCCCTTTTGTGGGCTATATAAAGGGACAGTCACTCAATCAAGAACATAGAAGTAGACACACAGAGAAGAACACAGAGGGAAGAGAGACAACTCCATTGACAAGGCAGAGGCCCCGGGAAGAGAGATGAGCCTGATAGTTTGCAGCTGAAGAGAACAGAGCAGTTGAGAAGCCCTGAGAAATGAGCCTTATGCCAGCCTACAGCTGAGATGAGAAGAAGCTAGGACCACGGAGCCTTAAGACGAAGAAGCAAGGCTGAACCCTCACAGACATTGCTCACCATCTTGCTCCAACATGTGGCAAATGACTTTGGGTAAGAAAGTACCTCTTTATGGTACTCTGAGTTGGACTCTTTAGGACCTTGTAACTGTAAGCTTTTACCCCAAATAAATTTCCTTTATAAAAGCCAACAGATTTCTGGTATTTTGCATCAGCACCCCTTTGGCAGACTAATACACCTTGATTATGAAATTTCCTGAAAATGAAGCATCAATATATAAAGCAAATGTGAAAACAACTATACAAACCTTAGGAATCAAAACTGGCTATTTGGTATAACATGACAAAAATGTGGCAGGGTATAATTTCTTTTCATTCCATTCCATTTGAAAGGAAATAGGAGCAGCCTTAGACAAAGCTGTTTTTTGACTTCATAAAGTTTCACTTTTTTTTTTTAAATTTCAGATTTACTTTATTTATTTCTCCTCCCCCCTTGTTGTATGCGCTTGCTGTGCCTGTTTGTTGTGTGCTCATCTTTTAAAAAAAATTTTTTTAGGAGCCACCAGGAACCGAACCTGGGACCTCCCATGTGGGAGGAGGTGCCCAATCTCTTGAGCCACTTCCTCTCCCTGCTTGTTGTGTCTTTTCATTATGTCATCTTGTTGCATCAGCTCGCCACACCAGCCCGTCACGTCAGCTCTCTGTCTTGCTTGTCTTCTTTAGAAGGCACCTGGAACCAAACCTGGGACCTCCCATGTGGTAGGCGGGCACCCAACTGCTTGAGCCATATCCACTTCCCTCACATTTTTAATATAACAAAATCTATCAATCTTAGTGTAGCAGTTTGATATTATTGATGAATTCCAAAAAGAAATATTGGATTATGTTTGTAAACTGGACTTTTCCTTTGGGTGTATTAGAGTGTATTGCATTCAGAGGTTTTACTTTTACTTGATTAAATAATGATTGAGGCTTTGATTGGGCCACGTCAGTAGGATGTTGAGTTCCCACCCCCATAGTAGGTGGGGACTCACAGAGAAACCGCACCACAGAGAAGGTAGGTTGGAGTTTTAATGTGGAGCCCAGGAAGTAAGCACATAGAGGAGCAGAGCAGCTGAGCCTGGAGAGAATCGAGGCCTGGGGAAAGAGAGAGCTGGTCGCCTGATTGTCTACAGCTGGCCTTGTGGAGTGAGCAGGGCAGTTGAGTCCAGAGAGGAAAAAGCCCCAGGAAGAGAGGAAGCCTGAACTCTTGGCAGACATCAGCAACCATCTTGCTCCAACACATGGAAACAGACTTTGGTGAAGTAATTAACTTATGCTTTATGGCCTAGTAACTGTAAGCTTCTACCCCAAATAAGTACCCTTTATAAAAGCCAAAAGATTTCTGGTATTTTCCATCAGCACCCCCTTGGCTGACTAACACACTTGGGAAGCAGATGTGGCTCAAGTGACTGAGCTCCCCGCCTACCACACGGGAGGTCCCTGGTTCGGTTCTTGGTGCCTCCTAAAGGAGACAACGAGCTGATGCGACAGGCACAGCAAGCTGACACAACAAGAAATACAAGAAGGAAAACACAACGAGAGACACAACAAAAGCAGGGAGCGGAGGTTCCAGGTGCCTCCTAAAAGAAGACGAGCAAGACAGCAAGCTGACTCAGCAAGCTGATGCAACAAGAGACACCGAGGGAAACATAATGAGAGACGCAATGAAGCAGGAAATGGAGGTGGCTCAAGTGATTAGACACCTCCCTCCCACATCAGAGGTCCCGGGTACAGCTCCCAGTGCCTCCCAAAGAAACAAGGAAGATGAACAGACACAGCAAGTACAAAACAATGAGGGGATGGGGAGAAATAAATAAATCTTAAAAAAAAAAAAAAAAAAACAACTATCAATCTTTTTGCTCAGGTAGTTTTTTCTCATCTAGAAATTCAGATATTCACTTACATATTAATTGAATGGCTTTAAAATTGTGTACCTTTTTAGTCAAAATGGAATTTATTTATGTGTATGTATATATCTTTATATATACATGCCTACATATATACATATACATACAAATAGCTTGAGGTGGACTTCTAAGTCATTTTTTCCCCCAACAGAGGGTTTCCCCAACATCTACTGCAAAAGTATTTCTATTTCCACTGGTTTGCTTATAAATCAGGGCCTGTTTCTGGACTGCCACATTGGTTCAACTAAGCCAGTACCAGACAGTATTTTTACAATTTTACATTAGTTTTAAATATCTGACAAAGGATCCTTCCTTGCCTCCCACACATATACTCTACATTAAATGATTATTCTATTTTATAGTCATGTTTGCTATTCTCAGTCTTAGGTGAAGATGTAAACTCTGCAAGGTTTTTCTCAAAGTTCTGCAGCCTCCTTTTTCAATATTCTGCTTTATAATCTCTCCCTTTACTTATACGCCAATCCCCAGCACCCTACTTTTCAAAAGTGTGTCTGAGACGCTAAAGACATAGTTATTGGAGTTGGGTAGATAGGAACTCTTTTAAACAAATTTCTGATACATTGGTTGCCCTGCCCTAGTACAGGTATTTTTTTATCTACAGATTTTCTGTACCTCTTCTGATCTTAATCAAACCTCAACCCTTTCTTAAGCTCCAAGACCTCCAGATACATATTTTATGTTGTCTATCATGACTGAACTTACTTGATTTAGAAATTAATGACTTACTTTACCTGATTTCTTATTTGATATCCTGTACTGTATCCTTATATTTGTTATATTATTTCTTTTTCTAATTTAAAAAATAATATAAAAATTCTACTTTGAAATTTTAACTGTAGTTGCCTCAAGGGAGGGGAAAAAGGTGGGCTAGGGAACAGGGAAGGAAAACTTACTTTTTACTGTCTACTCTTTTTGTACCTTTAGAATGTTGTACCATTTTGCTTTAGTGTACACAATAAAAAGTAATACCTCTCTCAAAAAATAAAACAAACAAAAACAACCCAACTCTGCTGTATTATCAAAGATAACATTTTCATTTTTTCTTCTTTCTACCTAACAATTTGGCACTAACAGGCACTCAGTAACTACTAAACAGAGTAAGTAACCCAATACTAGTTTAACCCATCAGGTAGGTTTTGGAGAGGCACCAGATCTCATCTCTAGCTAATGAACTGACAGTAGAATAGAAGCTCTTTAACCACTTACTCTTCCTTCTTTTTTTTTTTAAATTTTTTTTTATTATGGGTAAAAGTAAAAATTCTCACAATACATATAAACATTTGCAAAATGATATATAAATATATATGCATATATGTGTATTTGCTTACAAAAATGTTGTTTTTATATATATATATATATATATTTATATACATATATTTTAAGAGGTGCTTAGATTACCCAAAATATTACATGGAACCCACTGGGATTCCCATGTTGCCCACCTCCCACACCTCCCATCACATCCCACACAAACATCTCCCACAGTGTGGCCCACCACCCTCAATGAACTTACACATCCTGGAGCCTTGCCACCAACCATAGACCACAATTCACACTGTAGACCACACTCTCTCCCACTCAGTTCTGAGTGGTGTGTGCTGATTTAAAATGGCCTACATCCATTCTTCCTTCTTTTAAAGGTAAGAAAATCATTTACTTTCTGATTCTTAACTCTGTGTAGTTCATCAAATTTCCAGCTGCATGGATGTGTGTGTGTGTGTTGAGGGGAAGGGGTCTAATAAGCCTAAACGACTATATTCTAAATAGCAATAATGAATTTAAAGTATTAAAATAAAGTGTAAAGATTTTAAAAACCATAAATACAGTTAAATTCAGTCCTATATTTCTGATGCTTCATTTAAGTTACAACAATTCTACTTTTTCAAAATGTATCTACGTGTTAACAGTGACTGTTAAGACCAACCACCATAGAAACATCTAGAAATTAACTGCTGTCACACATCAAATCTGGCTGCTCAGTTAATATTTAGATTTCGTTATATTCCCACTAAAGTTGTAGAAGAGTTTTCCCAAGTCCTAATGATACAAAAAGTAAAGATGCTTTAGTCCCAGATAGAAACATGGGTTAAATTATTTGTTGCATACTCTGATTTTTTTTTTTTTTTTTTTGGTGGTAGGGGGGGTGGGAGGAATTCCTATTTCTAAGAAGCCTTGTTGGCTTTCAAGATAATAGCTACCATTTATTGTGCTTAAGCACTTTCCATATATTATTTCATATTTAAACCTTCAACAAGTTTCTAAAGTAAGTAATATTTCCATTTTACAGATGAGGAGACAGAAGCTCAAGCAACCTATTCCAATGTTACAAAGATAAATAAGACAAAAAACTAGGATTTGATACCAAATAAGCTTGACTCTAACCTAAAGCCTGCATTTTTAACCACGTTGGCCTCAAACGATGAGAATACACTTTCTTGGTTCAGGAACTCACATTCCCAGGTGTAAAATACTAAACAGTCCATGTACTGCACTTGAGAATAAAATTGCGGCCTAAAGTGAAAAACATCAACACCTGTAGGGTTATTTTTGGTAGAGCAGCAGGGTATTGATTTTATGTTTGACCTCTCTCTACTAGAAAAGAAATAGAAGCATAAATAAAGCTGAATACTGGTGGCAAAGGAAAAGGAATATACAGCAGAGGAGGCTAGAAGCAAAAAAGAAATGTCAAAGTAAGCAAAAGGTAGGAAGGAGCTAGAAAGAGGAAAAGCAGGTGACAAAAACACAAAAGTGCAAAAGCCGCAAACACATTATGAAACATAATGTTTACTCTTTGTCTGTGAGATACTGATGATACAAGAAACAAAGCTCAGTTCTTGAAGAGCTGGAAAATTTCAGAAGTATTTTTTCAAACCATAAAAAAATAGGATGTAATTTGATTAAATCAATCATGACATTCTATTTTAAGGAATACTATGCAGTCATTTAAAATGTTATAAAATGTAACAGAAGACCATTCCATGTCATGGGAAAACATTCATTATATATTCCTCCATAAAGAAAGCAAATTACGAAATAAACAGAGAAAGGTCCCAATTTTTAAAAAATAAAACAAAAATGTATGCATACTATAACAAAATTGAAACAGTGGCTGTCTCTGGTTGATTGATTTTCTGCTTTATGGTTTCTTCTTTTTCTTTGTTTCCCAAATTTTTAACAATAAACAGGCTATATTAGTCAGGTTTCTCTAGGGAAATCTATCTATATATAATGTAAATATTATGAGATTTTTACAAGAATTGTCTCATGCAACTGTGGGGATGGGCAAATCCAAATTCCATAGGGCAGGATGCAAGCTGGGAACTCCAATGAAGGTTTCTGATGAATTCCACAGGAGAAGTTGGCTGAAGTAGAGCTGGAAATTCTCTTTTGACTGCTGAAATCATTGCTTCTCCTTTTAAGGCCTTCAACTGATTGGATGAGACTTCTCCCATTGCTTAAGGCAATCTCGTTAGTTGATTGTAGATGTAATAAGCCATAGATGCAACCAATTTACTGATGATTTAAATCCACAACATATCTTCACAGTAACCATCAGGCCAGTGCTTACTTGACCAAACAACTAGACACTACAACCTGGCCAAGTTGACACATGAACTTAACCATCTCCTAGGCATTTTTTTTTAAATCATAAAAAATGAAAGAAAAAAAAAATCAAAGAAAAAATAGTCACTAGAGGTGGGATAAAGGATGTAGGAGGAGATAAGAGTTCATTGCCTCTTGATCTGAATTCAAAGCACGTTTTAACACAGTAGCTAACAAAGTCTGTTTTAATCACCTACATTCCTCCTCTTACTAGAATGTGACCTAGCAGAGGATCTCTGGGTCCAAAGATACATATAAAAGCTTCTTTCTTCAAACTTTCTACTTATCAACTTTTATAATGAAAACAAAGCTACTGACTGCATTAAGAGCACATCAATTTTGCCCACCATTTACAGATGGCATTGCAGAACACTGGCATAACATCTGCTTTGGATTTAAAAACTTAAAGACAGCAACAGTCTTTTGGTACAACAAACCATTTTATACAGAGGAATATAAACTGTTACAATTGACACCTGAGACTCATCTCTAGGCAGAAGTTCTGGTGAAGGGATTCATTCATTTCTTGGATGTGCAAACATCAGCTCCATCATCTGGTATTTTAAAAAGACGTCTGTTTCTTTTTCTTTTCTTCTCCTCCTCCTCCACTTCCCTGCTTTCTCTTTTACCCCCTTCCTCTTCTTCCTCCTCCTCCTCCTGTTTAAAAAAAGTTCCCTTCAAAGCTGTATTTTCTTAGCTTGGTCAGAGAAATATAAAGTGCTAAGCATAACCTCCATTGCTAATGGGAGTGGTTAACAGTAAACACTAATTGTTGTTGCTGACACAGTGCCAAATTGTTCAATTTAGTCCTTTCCCTAAAAGTTGAATACACTTTCAGCTGTACTCTTCTCTTTGCTTTTCTAGTAAAGTCCTCTTTTTTTCCCCCAGATTTCTCAAAATGGCCAAAGTTCCTTTTAGCTACCACTAAATGATAAAAAACCTGTTAATGGCATCTGCTTAGTTCCAATTTCTTTCTAAAGGAGAATAACAAACATGTTTGTCTACTGATGTTGGGGGGGGGGAGTAAGAAGGAGGATGAACTGCAACTATTTCAACTCTCAGTTAATACTAGTTGAAACTAGTGTTGAGTATTGAGATCTCACCAACAAGTTGAAATCATTAGGAAAGTAAATATGTGGGAAACGGATGTGGCTCAAGAGGTTCTCTCCATATGGCTCTACCATATGGAGAGACCGGGGTTCGATCCCTGGTACCTCCCGGTAAAAAAAAAAAAAAAAAAAAAAAGAAAAGAAAGTAAATATGTTATAAGTGTCTTATCCTGGAACAGTATACTACAGGAAATTGGCTAGGATTGAGAGAGGAGGGAGAGTAGCAAGGGGATGCCCATGAGAAAGGCTGATTTGGAACTCTGGGTAGTTTCTCTGTAGAAGCCCCAACTGGGAGAATGAAGGAATGTTTACTTCTACAATTTGATCTCTGGTTATGTTATTTTCTAATATTTAATCTTGCCATGTAATTAGAAATTATGTTCTTCTAGGACAAAAGTTCAAACGAGATGTAGGGAAAGGGTGACTATAACCAGAAATTCACAAGAATGAGTAGCTTTTCAAAAATGAAGACACAAGGAAAATTAGGACCACATATGTTTTATCTACTAGCTAAGAGTATTTCCTCCCCCCTAAATCAGGTTTATAGTTGTTATCTGTAAACCATTTTTTTTTTCCTTATGGTTTTTATAATGGGGTAATGTCAGAAAATTAGCTAAAAATTCTGCTATAGTTCAGGAAAAACTCTACTCCCAAATTTGTCTAATGCAATTAAAATTATTAGAATACTCTTGCCATACGATTAATTCCTATGTCCTACCAAACCTCATGCAGGCTGAACCTCAGATCAGCTTAACAGTGACATGAGGTATATATCCCACATAACCTGGCAATCCATTTATCCACAAGTCATGGATTTGACTGTAGGGAAGGATCAACTCATGTATGGGTCTTCCAAAACTAGAAACCCAAAGGAAGGAGTGTGGATATTAGCTCTTTTTCATTTTTTATTTATTTTTTGGTTATCCAGCATTTATTTCACTTTTTACTAAAGATTTTTTATTTATTTCTCCCCACCCCCTCGTTGTTTGACCTTGCTGTCTGTTTGTGGTGTGCTTGCCTTCCTTTTTTAGGAGGCACCAGGAACCAAACCTGGGGCCTCGCATGTGGGAGGGAGGGGCCTAATCACTGGAGCCACCTCTGCTCCCTGCTTTGTTGTATCTCTCGTTATGTTTTCCTTCTTGTGTCTCTTGTTGTGTCAGCTTGCCGCGCCAGCCTGATGCGTCAGCTTGCTGTCTTGCTCATCTTCTTTAGGAGGCACTGGGAACCAAATCTGGGACCTCCCATGTGGTAGGTGGGAGCTCAATCGCTTAAGCCACATCCGCTTCCCTATTAGTTCTTTTTTGAGGATACTTCCAAAGAGGATCTATACTGCCCAAGATCTCTTTATTAACATTCTAAGTATAAATCTCTGAGTTGATCCAATAAAGCAATCTGGGATAATCTTTTGCAGAAATGTTTGAAGCACCTGCGGATCTATTAAAAAAAAATACTTGGGAAACGGATGTGGCTCAAGAAGTTCGGCATCCGTCAACCATATGGAGAGACCGGGGTTCGATCCCCGGGACCTCCCGGTAAAAAAAAAAAAAAAAAAAAAATACTGACACCTGGCTCCCACCCAAAGATATTGATTTAATTTGGGTGAGATGTGGGCATCTGGATTTTAAAATCCCTACCCTCACATTCTAACATGCAGCAAAATCTGGGAATCATATCTATAGAAAACAGTCTCTTCCAATTTTTCTGCCCTCAGGTCTGGGATTGACAGAAAATAAAGATCCTAAATTCTTATTTCTGGGATCTTCTGGGACTAATGGGCCATAGAAAGAACAAAAGGTAACACCAATTATCCTGGAACCATTTTCATATGACCATGGTATTTTCTCTCCACAGAATTTCAGCTGAAAGTATAATCAAGAACCAGGTGAAACCATTATCAAGCGAGAACAATTTTGGGAGTAGTTAGGTAGATCTGTTAATGCTAAAACTGTAAGTAGGGAAAGAACTGTTACAGGATAGAGAAGTAAGACCAAAGGAGAACATGCACCAAATGTGAAGCATTCTGGGGTAGGGGGAAAGGCTGGGCAGGACCATTACTAAAGATCTGATACAGTTCCTCCTCTCATCTATAAGTTCCTGCACCATGGAAACTTTGCATATGTGCAAAAAAGATTGGTTCACCAGACCCTTAAGTCATACATCCTCCCTTTCCTCTTGCTGAGGGAATGAGGAGGTGGACCAGCAGAGGTCATTATGCCTTTGGCTGTACAGTTGGAATCCTTGTCTGGAAACCACTGGGAACGAAAAGGATATCATCTCAATGGATTTGAGCAAATACCTGCCTGGGGTTGAGATGTAATCATACTTGTCCACATCTTTACTGCTTTATGACCTAGTAGGAAGAACTAGTATAGAACATGGCTAGGGACTGGCCTATAAAAGGTACTTTTCTTTTCAGTCTTCTTCAGCCAGAGACCATGAGATATAACCAACTGCTGAAGCCTTTTTTTCTTTCTGGTAACCTCTAGTTGGCATTTTCAGGATTAGCAGTGCAGAAGTGAACTACACTGTGGCTTTCAGTGCCAAGGAAGGGAAAATAGTAATGTAGAGCAAGGAAATCAGTAACAGTTGGGATTTGAGGGTGGATGCTCTCCTGGCTTTGGCAAGTAATGCCTCTTATTATGCACAGTTTTAGATTTCTTTCCTTTCCCCAATTTGTGACAATAATTATGCTGAAGGGAAATGGATGTGGCTCAAGTGGTTGGACTCCCATTTACCATATGGGAGGCCCCTGGTGAAGGCAAGCCGGCCCGCGCAGTGCAGTGAGCTGATGCAGCAAGATGACACAACAAAGGGAGACAAGCAAACACAGAAAAATGCACAGCAAAATGGACACAGTGAGCACAAGAAGCGGGAGGGGGGGGATAAATAAATAAAATAAATCTTAAAAAAAAATGGCTAATTAAAAAAAAATAGTTATGCTGGAATTTTTGTTGATCCCAAAGTCAGGCCGGTGGTGACCAAATCAGATTTTACCTTAAGTATCCGCAATGAATTACAGTTGGTAGTCAAGGAGAATAGTCTAGATCAGTGGTTCTCCATCTTGAACCTATTGATTCAGAACTGAGAAGTGTGGAATAGCTAATGTATATTTTAAATAAGTTCGGCAAGTGTTTCTGATATCACTAACCTGCTCTGACCAACATGGCCCCTTCCCCCCCAACTCTCCCTCAGTAACTGAGAATCACTGGCTCAAGAAAAAGGATAACTTTGGGTCCTCCCCAAGTTGATCTGTAGAGTCAATTTATCCCTATCAAAATCTCAGCAGGATTTTTTTTTCCATAGAAATTCATAAGCTGATCCTAAAATGGATATGGAAATACAAAGAGCCTAGAATAGCCAAAAAAGTCTTGAAGAAGTAGTAAAACAAAACTGGAGGACTTACATCAAAACTTACAAAGCTACAGTTATTAAGACAATTTCATACTGACACAAGGATAGACAAGAGATAAATGGAACATAAGAGAGAGCCCTAAAATAGACCCACACAGGGGGGCGGATGTGGCTCAAATGGCTGGGCGTCTGTCCGCCATATGGAGGGACCTGGGTTCGATCCCCGGACCTCCTGGTAAAATTAAAAAAAAAAAAAAAAAAAAAATATGAAGGCTGCTGGGAAGTGGCTGTAGCTCAATCGGTGGGGCTCCCGTTTACCATATGGGAGGCCCCGGGTTCGGTTCCTGGGGCCTCCTGGTGAAGGCAGGCCTGCCCGCACGGCGTGGTTAGCTGACCCAGTGAGCACAAGCAGCAAGGGGGGGATAAATGAATAAATAAATAAAATCTTTAAAAAAAATAAAAATAAAAATAAATAAATAAATAAAATAGACCCACACATATGTTATTTGATTTATGACAGATGTGACACTGCAGTGCAGTGGGGAAAGGATGATCTTTCCAATAAGTTGCTGAGTCAATTAGATATTCATATGAAAAATAAAGAATTTTGACACCAACTCATACCCTAAACAAAAGTTAATACCAGATAGAATATAGATTTAAATATGAAAAGTAAAACAATAAAAAGCTCTCAGCAGAAAACATAAAAGAATATCTTTATTATTTGAAATAGGCAAAGCTTTCTTATATAGTATACAGAAAGCACTAACTATAAAAGAAAAAAGAATTTTAAATATTCCATTCATGAAAAGATACCATGAAGAGAATGAAAAGGCAAGACATAAAATAGAAGATATTTAAAATATATATATCTGACAAAGGACTCATAACCAGAATATACAAAGAACCCTTACAAATCAATAAGAAAATGCCAGGGAGCGGATGTAGCTCAGTGGTTGAGCTCCTGCTTCCCATGTGCGAGGTCCTGGGTTTGATCCCTGGTACATCCTAAAACAAACAAGCAAATGAAAAAATAACTCTCATTTGGGAGCAGATGTAGCTTAGTGGTTGAATGCCTGCTTCCCAAGTATGAGGTCCTGGGTTCAATTCCCGGTACCTCCTAAAAAAAAATAAAGAAAATGTCAGACAATCCAACCCAAAAACAGGAAAAGATATGAACAGTCACTTCATAAAAGATGATTTCCAAATGGCTAATAAACACATGGAAGATGCTCAGTTTCATTATTCATCAGGGAACTACAAATTAATACCACAAGAAGATACCACCATACATATACCAACCAGAATGGCTAAAATGAAAAAGACAAATAAGGTCCAGTTAGGATAAGGATGAAGAGCAACTGAGACTTCAATACATTGGCAGTGGGAGTTCCAATACTTGGGAAAACTGGCAATATCTATTAAAGCTGATCATATGCGTGCCCTATGACCCAGGACTTCCATTCCTAAGTATATATACAATAGGAATGTATACAGATGTTCCCCCAAAAGACATGTTCAAGAATTTTCACAGCAGTACTATTCATAACAGCCCCAAACTGCAAACAACTCAAATGCCTGTCAACAACTGAATAAATAAGTAGTGGTATAGTTGTATAATGGAATACTATAAAATAGTGAGAACAGAATATAACTGTATGCAACAACATGGATGAATCTCACTGAAATAATATTGAGCAAAAGATGCTAGGAAAAAATACCTACGTAATGATTCTACTTACATAAAGTTTAAAATGGGTAACACTAATCTACAATGACAGCAGGGAGAACTGGTTACTCTTGTGGGGAGGGCAAATTAGCATTGGAAGTGTGGCATGAAGGGGTTTTTGGTAATACTGTATTTCTTTATCTAGGTGCTGGTACCATGGGTGTGTTCACTTTGTGAAAATTCAATAACCCGCACACTTACGATTTATGCACATATTTATATTTATAGTATTGTTCAATAGGACATGTTAAAAATAAGACACTACAAACCCAAACCTTTGGTTTTGTGACTTCTGTAGATCAGTAGCAGGGAGGATAAGAAAGTGGGCATCGCCAAGATTCTCTGAGTAAAATGCCGAGCTAATTCTATACTTGAGGCAGCCTGCCCAACCTCTAGGGCAGCAGACCATAGTAGTATGTAATGCAACAACACTTGGTGGTGGGGTGCGGCGTGCCGGCCTACTTTTTTCATCTGTTCCTTCTCCATAATGACTGACACAAGGTGATTTTTTTTATTCAGTCAGAAAATTCTAAGGAGTGACCTAAAAGCTGAAAAGCAGAATGGAGCTTGGTAAATGGAAAGATACATAGTATTTGAGGTGTACTGAATGATATGGGACATTTTTCAAAAGATGGGAATAATCAGAGTCAAATAAGGATATGGCAGGTTAGGTTGCTCACTGAGTTAGTTCAGGATTAAGTTTCATTTGATTATGAATTTTATGGGGGTAGAAAATTATCTGATAGCTGTTTAGTTGTTTTTTTTTTTTAAGACACCCTAAAGAGAATATAGAGTACAATTTGGTGACTATGAGTGTGTATGTGTGTGGCGGGGGAGGTACTCAATTTCTCATCCCAGTCTTTTTGTCATATAGCTTGTTGCTATGGAGAAGGATATGAAGGCTACCAAAGGATCTGGCAGGAGCAGGTACAGGGATAGTGGATTAAACTAAAATTCCCTGAGCAATTAGTGAGTAGCAGGATCTAAAAATGATACTATTGTCCATGTTTTTCCTAACCCCTACCTCTCTGAAAATACATGGGGGTCTGTTTTGCCACTATAATTTTTTTTTTTTTCTTTAATGATTTTTTTATTTACTTTATCCATTTTAAACCCCCGCCCCCCTTCCCCATTTGCTGTTTTGTGTCCATTCGCTGGGCAATTCTCCATGTCTGTTTCCTGCCATCTCTTCTCATCCTCCTCCTCCAGTCTTCACCAGGATTCGATCCTGGAGACCTCCGATGTAGGAGAGAGGTATTCTGTCGCCTGCGCCATCTCAGCTCCTGGCTTCTGGAGCTTTCGGAGCATCTCGTCTTATCTCTCCCGTTACGTCATCATCCTGCTGCATGGCTCCCGGGGCCTGACGGCTCAGCAGTACACAGAGCCTGGCAGTCCATGCGCCTTCTATATATATATTTTTTACTTTACCAGGAGGTCCCGGGGATCGAACCCAGGTCCCTCCATATGGCAGACGGACGTCCAACCATTTGAGCCACATCCGCCCCCTGGCACTATAATTTAACTCATATTCAGAGAAGCCTGAATGGGCCTAACAAAGCCTAAGCCTGTCAGACAAAACCCAAGGCCATTTTAGCATGCTGCCTTATGCCAGGAGGAATCGGCTACCTAATCACCCTATCATGGGGAAATTATCTCCAGCTGCCTAAATTATAAAGTTGATGTCCTGTGATTTCTTTGTTCTGTAGGGCCCGAGGGAGATGGGATAATGAGGTACCAAAAAGGGTGGCAAACAGCCCCTTCTTTCATAGAGTAGTCAAAGACAGAGAAACATACACACACAGAGGTGGCAGTGGCTGCAGCAACAGCAGTGGCAGTGACCTAGGAGCAAAGTTCTGCCTGAACTCATCTGAAACTACTGCTGTGGAAGAAAAGGCTAGTCGCCAAGTTTGTTAATAGCTTCTGCTCATGATTGTTACAGCAGTTTTATCAACCAAGGGAGGGTCAGGACCTGTTTTTAGCAGTGTAAGCACCGAGACCACGGGGTTCAACAACATCTTCCAGCAGCTCTTGCCACAACCAATGAATTACAAAGAGAGCTCTCTCTTCTATTCCACATGGGATCTTAAATATGAGAGCTGGAAGAGATCATAGAGATCAAGTAGTCCAATATCCTTTTTTACAAATGAGGAAATTATGGTCCAGACCAGTTAAACAATCAAGAAAACACCAAGGCTCTCAAATGGGGCCCTTTCCCTCAGAATCATATTTCCTAAAGCTAAATTTAATCTTAGCTAGCTATTAGCTCCATTTTATCTCAGAATTATATTAATTGCTTAGCTATCACTCACCTGGCTCCTACATAAGCCTCAGGAACTAAATTGCTAAAGGATGACTTTAGTATTAAATTAAATATGTCTTTGAACCCATCTGAGAGAGTTTTGTTACTGAAAGATTAAAAGGATCTTGTTTTGAAACCACCTTACCTATCTGCAAGCCTACACCCTGACCCCCCAGTCCTGTTTGTGCCTTACTGGGGGAAAGGAAGAGGTGGGTGAGAGTGCACAAAAGGAAGACAATTCTTTTCTTTGGAGATTAGTTTATTTTGCAATCTGTAAAATGAAATTAAAAGAAAAAGCCTGTGACTGAAAATTTACCTTTGAGTTTTAGGATTTAAATATATGACAGTGGACAGATAACAATATACAAGGGTATATCAATACATCCCTGGCCTAACCCATCCCCTGGAAATACACTGCTTGGTGGAAAGAATGTGTTGGCTGTTTTCTTGGTGGGGGAGGGATGAGAGAAAGTAGGTATTGATTTCCCTAATGTTTCCTTTGTGTGGCTGCTGTTGCCATGTGGTGGTCTGTTGCTATGAAGATCTGTGGTGCCAGACAATGGCTGCTAGGTGCTTTATAACTGTGCTATTGGTAAAGCTGTTTCTAAGAGAGCCTGGCTAGTATGCAATTGGATAAGCAGTGGAGAAAGCTTGGTCACAGTGCACCATCTTTCCAGGTAAGCAATGCCTGGGGCAAGATTGAAGGTGAAGTGGTAGTAATTATAGCCAAGGAGAAAGAAAAGTACCACCTTACTTTTCTAGATAAATATCTAAAATTAGATATTTCACAATTCACACACATACTCTCCTACCTCAGAATCATATTGAATAAACCAAGGGTAACAACTAAGATTATCATTTCCATGAATGAAGATTAATGGATAGCACTTTCCCTTTAGTGAGAAGGATAAAGACTCACAGAAGGGATCTGCAATCAGATGAGGATGAAGAACCGCTGGGGCAGGTTCTCAGCTGAGCTACCACCCGCAAACTAATTTCCTGCTAAGCTAAACCACTACCTATTGCTATGATAATGAGAAAACTGCAACCCACAGACCAAAGCATAGGGGCTCGACTGCAGTTTGATACAGGGCCAAACGTTCTCCTGGGTAATAGGAGCCAGATACACAGAAGTCACCCTGGGTCTCTATAGATGTTAGTTACTTGCCCCTCCACTTCATCCTCCTACCCAATTACTCTTTTTCGCATCGCTGAGTATATACACACTTTTAAAGATGAAAGGAACTTTAAAAATCATCTAGTCCCTGTGCTGTCCAATATCATAAGCCATTAGATAAATGTAGCTATTTACATTTAAATTAAATTAAAAATTCATTTCCTTAGTCCCACTTGCCACATTTCAAGTTCCCACTAGTCACATGTGACTAAAGGCTATCAGTTTGGGCAGTGCATTTCCACCATCACAAAAAGTTCTTTTGAACAGTGCATATCTAGCCTAAGCCCTTTCTTTTATAAATTAAAAAACTAAGACCAGGAGGGTTAAGAGCCTTACCTAAGATCTCACAGCTAGCTATAAGTAACCTGTCCTGATTCTAGTTCTGAGATATTTCTATTATATTACTTTGCCTTTTAGGTACTCTTATTCTTTGAAACAAATGTTTTCAAATAGTTCTGGACACTTTCGGTTGTTGGAATAAAAATGTATATACCCTGGCATGGAGATGGGGATGCACAGCCTTCCTATATTTGCTTGTAAGTATGTAAGACAAAACCTTAAAAAGTGCAGAAATTGAAAACTCCCTCGTCCCCAACAAAGTTAGAGTTCCGCTTCAGAAGACAGATCAAGCTTATCCTATAGCATTTTATGCCCCCGACATATAAAGGGGTTGCATTCACTTCTTCAGAAAAGAAACATGGCCTTAGAACACTATAATTTCTTTCTTTCTGCAATTCTGGGAAAAGAAAACCAGGCTATTTTCAGAGATATTCTAAGAGGGATTTCTACATGCTGTGGGAGATTTAACCTGAATAAATAGTCATAAAAACCTTCTTTTAAAGCAGCAGAATCTTTTTCAAATAAAGCTTTATAAAGGAGCCTAACATGTAAGCTGTTCAAAAGTAGAACTGTTCTAGTTGAAATTGGTGGGATGGCAGAAGTGGGTGCTGGGGCCTGTCTACTCAGCACCCCTCATTTCTTATGGCTGCCACTTTTTATGGCATGATTCCGCCATGCTAAGGTTACTCAGGGTATAAATTGAAACCATTACTCTGAAAACCTCTGAAGGTTCTATCTCTAACTTATAATTTCAGAAGACTGGTGGTAGAAGCCACTGTTTAAAAAAAAAAAAAAAAAAAAAAGGCAAGAACAATACAAAATCTCTCATTTATAGTCAATACAAAGCAAATAAACCCAAGAGGGGTTACTAAAAAATTACCATGTTCACCTACATGCCTGAAACACATGGGTACAAGGCACAGTCAATTTTATTAATCAAACTATTTACTGATTTACTTTGCTTTTGGTGTGAAGACTGAATTAGGGAAGCGGATGTGGCTAGAGTGATTGGGCTCCCGTCTACCATAGAAGAGGTCCAGGGTTCAATTCCCGGGGCCTCCTGGTGAAGGCAAGCTGGCCCGCGCGGAGTGCTGGCCTGAGCGGAGAGCTGGCGCAGCAAGATGAATCAACAAAAAGAGACACAGAGGAGAGACAATAAGAGACACAGCAGACCAGGGAGATGAGGTGGCGGAAGAGATTAAGCGTCTCTCTCCCTCTCCGGAAGATCCCAGGATCAGTTCCTGGTGCTGCCTAAAGAGAAGACAAGCAGACATAGAAAAACACACAGCGAATGGACAGAGAGAGCAGACAGCGAGTGCAAACAAACAAATAACAAATGGGGGTGGGGTGGGGGATAAGTAAATAAATAAATAAATCTTAAAAAAGGGAAGCGGCTGTGGCTCAATCAGTAGGGCTCCCGTTTACCATATGGGAGGCCCCGGGTTCGGTTCCCGGGCCTCCTGGTGAAGGCAAGCCTGCCTGCGCGGCGTGGTTAGCTGACCCAGCGAGCACAAGCAGCAAGGGGGGGATAAATGAATAAATAAATAAAATCTTAAAAAAAAAAAAAAAAAACTGAATTAGTCCTTGGAGAAATAAAATAATGTATAAAACACATTTTCTGGCCTCTGCCTTCTTATAGTCTAATAAATGAGAAAAGACATAAGAATCCTAGGTGGAAAAAAATAAAAGAACTGGTCTGACATTTATGTCATTGTAGTCCTAGAAGGAGGGAGAAAGAGTATGGTGCAGAAAAAGAAATTTGAAGAAATAATAGTGGAAAACTTTCAAAATTTGGCAAAAAACAAACTTACAGATTCAAGAAGCTAAGCAAACCCCAAGCAGGAAAAACCTAAAGAAATACATGCCAGACACACCATAGCCAAACTGCTGAATATGAAAATCTTTGAAAGCAACCAGGGAAAAATGACATATTACTTACAGAAGAACAATGATTGAAATGATTACATACTTCTCATGAAAAAACCACGGAGGCTAAAAGGAAATAGAACATTTATGAAGTGCTGAAAGAAAAGAACTGTAAACCAAGAAATCTGTATCCAACAAATATCCTTTAGGAATAAAGGCAAAATAAAGATATCCTCAGAGAATTCATATCCAGGAGACCTGATCTAAGAAAATTATGAAAGGAAGCTCTCAAGACAGAAGGAAAACAATACAAGGATTCTTGGAACTTCAGGAATGAAGGAAGAGCACAGAAATGTTAAGTATATGGGTAAATTTAAACTCTTTCTCGAGTTTTTAAAATTATGGCTGACCACTGAAAAGGAAAATTATAAAATAGCTTGACAGGGTTCTTAATGTATATATATATATATATATGTGTGTGTGTGTGTGTGTGTGTGTGTGTGTAAAACACATAAGCCCAGGGCTGGCAAATCTTTTTAGTAAAAGACTGGATAGTAAGTATTTTTGGCTTTGCAGACCATATGGTCTTTGGTCTAACTATTCAACTCTGCAACTGTGGCACAAAAGCAGCCCAAAACACAAACAAATGAGCTGCGTTCCAATACAACTTTATTTATGGACACTGAAATATGAATTTTATGTAATTTTAAAATCACATGAATTTTTTTTTTGATGTTTTTCAACCATTTAAAAATATAAAAACCATTCTTAGCTCACAAGCCATACAAAAATAGACAATAGGTTGTAGTTTTCTGACCCCTGAATAAGACAACTACAACTTAAAAAAAAAAAAAAAAAAAAAAAAAAGTTACGTAAAGATATGGTAGTAAGATTTCTACATTCTACTTGAAGTGGTAAAAAGCTCATTTTAAGTAGACTGTGAAAACTTAAATATGTATATTGTAATCCCTGGAGCAACTACTAAGAAACTATACAGGGAAGTGGATGTGGCTCAATTGGTTGGGCTCCTGTTTACCATATGGGAGGCCCTGGGTTCGATTCCCAGGGCATCCTGGTAAAGGCAAGCCGGCCCGTGCAGTGCGGTGAGCTGGCGTGACAAGATGACACAACAAAGGGAGACAAGCAGACACAGAAAAACGCACAGAAAATGGACACAGGGAGCACAAACAGCAAGGGAGGGATAAAAAAATAAAAAAATAAAAAACTAAAAAAAAAAAAAAAAAAAAAAGAAACTATACAATGAGATAAAGTAAAAAACACAATACATAAATGTTAAAATAATCCAAAAGAAGGCAGGAAAGGGGAAACAGAGGAATAATAAACAGAGGGAACAAACAGAAAACAATAAAATGGAATACCTAAACTCAAACATATCAATAATTACATTGAATGTAAATGGTCTTAACACAGATTGTCAGAATGGATTAAAAAACAAGACCCAACGATATGCTATCTACAACAAATTCACTTCAAATATAATGATATAGGTAGGGTAAAAGCAGAAGGATGGGAAAAGATATACCATGCAAACTCTAATCAAAAGAAAGCTGAAGTGGCTATGTTACTATCAAGACAAATTAGAGCAGTAAAAATTACCAGGGATAAAGAGGGGCATTACATTTTGATAAAGGGGTCAATTCATTAAGAAGACATAATAATAATCCTAAATGTGTATGCACCTAACAGTACAGCTTCAAAATATGTAAAGCAAAAACTGAAAGGAGAAATAAGTCCACAGTTATAGTTGGAGACTTCAATATTCCTCTCCCAGTAAATGACAGAATTAGTAGAGAGAAAAAGTGATGATATAGAAGAATTAACAACACCAAAAAACTGGATTTCACTGACATTTATAGAACACTCTACCCAATAATGGAAAACACATACTTTTCAAGTGCATGTGGAACATTCACCAAGACAGACCACATATCCAGGGTTGTAAAACACATCTTAAGAAATTTAAGCAACTGAAATAATACAAAGCATGGCCTCAGAACACAGTGGAATTAAACTAGAAATCTAAGACAGAAAGATAACAGGAAAATCTCCAAGCCCTTAGAAATTAATACATGGGTAAAAGAAGTCGTCTCAAAGGAAATTAGAAAATACTTTGAACTTGACAAAAATATAACAATGAAATTTGTGGGATGCAGTAAAGCCATGCTTAGAGTTAAATTTATGTCATTAACTGCTTATATGAGAAAAGAAAGTCTCAATTTATGCCTTCACATTAAGAAATTAGAAGAAGAAGAGCACAATAAACCCAAAGCAAGCAGATAAAAGGAAGTAATAAAGAGCAGAAATTCACATAATAAAAAACAAAGAAACAAAAGAGAAAAATCAATAAAACTAAAACCTGGTTCTTTGGGGAAAAAAATCAATAAAATTGAGAAGACAAATTACTCGCATCAGGAATGAAAGAGGGGATTATCACTATTCAGTATTCCACAGATATTAAAAGAATAAGAACACTATGAACAATTCGTACATCTATATTTGACAACACAGATGAAGTGACCCAATTCCTTGAAAACCATAAACTACCAAAATTCACCCAAAATGGCAAAGATAAATTGAATAGTCTTATTACTAAAGAACTGAACTCATAGTTAAAAAGCTTCTGAAAGAAATCTCTGGGTCCAGATGGGTTCACTGGTGAACTCTATCAAACACTTTTAAGAAATAACAATTCCATGATCCCTTCCAGAAAACAGAAAACACTTTCCAACTCATTTAATGGGGTCAGCATTACCCTGATACCAAACCTATACAAAGACAGTAGAGGAAAACTACAACAATATTCCTCATAAATATAGATGCCAAAATCCTCAAAAAAAACCAAACCAAAACAAAAAAAAAAACCAAAAACAAACAAGCAAACAAAAAACCCATAAGCAAACAAAAAAACGGAATATCAAAGCCAGAAATTAAAAAAATACTAATAAGCCACAATCAATTTATCCCATGAACACCACCATTTTAACAGTCTAAAGGAGAATGATTATTATCAACTGAGGCAGAAAAAGCATTCAATAAAACTCAATATCCAGTCCATCATATCATAAAAACTCTCAGCAAATAGGAATAGAAGGAAATTCATCAACCTGATAAAGAGCATATATGGAAAACCTAAAGTGAACATCATAATTGATAGTGAAAGGCTGAATAGTTTCCTCCTAAGATCAGGAAGAAGGCAAGAATGTCTGCTCTCACCACTCATAGTCAATATTGAACTATAAGTTGTAGCAATTGCAATTAGACAAGAAAAAGAAATAAAAGACATACAGACTACAAAGGAAAAACAAAAAACAAAAAACAAAATCATGTGCCTATTCATGATTGCCTATGTTGAAAACCCCAAGGAATCTACAAAATTTACTCCTAGAACTAATAAGTGAATTTGGCAAGGTTACAGGATATAGTTCAACAGGTAAAAGTCAATTGTATTTCTATATACTAGCAACAAACAATTGGAAACCAAAATTTAAAAAATAAACACAATATGCAATAGCTTCAAAGAAACATACTTAGACATCAATCTAATAAAACATGAATAAGATGGTATACTTAAAAACTACAAAACATGTGGGTGCACCACCAGGCCCCGTGAGCAGGTGAGTCCCCAGGCCCCGTGCGCAGGTGCGCCGTCAGGACCCGGGAGCCATGCAGCAAGATGATGACGTAACAGGAGAGTGACACAAGGGAGAGCCAAGACAAGAGGTGCCGAAAAACCAGGAACTAAGGTGGCGCAGGCGGTAAGGACACCTCTCTCCCACATCAGAGGTTCTGAGGATCAAATCCCAGTGAAGACAGGAGGAGAAGGCGGAGAAGAGAGGACAGGAAACAGACACAGAGAATTGCCCAGCGAATGGACACAAAAACAGCAAAAACTGGGGGTTTGTGTGTGTGTAGCAGTTTGGCAGCTTGATATAATTATGAATTCCAAAAACAGATATTGGATTATGCTTGTAAACTGGCCTTTTCATCTGGGCATGATTAAGTTATGATTAGGGATTTCATTAAGCAACATCAGTAGGGTGTTGAGCCCCGCCCCTTGGTGGGTGGGGTCTCAAATATAAAAGACATTGCAAAGGACAGATTTGGAGTAGTATTTGAGTTGGAGTTCTCATGTTGGAGTTTTAATGCTGGAGCCTCGGGAACTGAACACACAGAGGCGCTTGTTCATGAGGAAAGAGAGAAGGCCCCGGAAAGAGAAACAAGCCATTCAGTCGCCTGATAGTCTTCAGCTGGCCTTGTGGAGAGAGGCAGAGCCTAGAGAGCCTCATAGTCTACAGCTGACCTTATGGAGGAAACAGAGGAGCTAAGCCCAGAGAGAAATGGAGCCCCGGAAACAGAGGAACCCAAGAAGCCTGAACCCTGGCAAATGTCGGCAGCTCTCTTGCTCCAACACATGGCAATAGACTTTGGTGAAGGAAGAAACTCATGCTTTATGGCCTGGTAACTGTAAGCTTCTACCCCAAATAAATACCCTTTATAAAGACCAACAGATTTCTGGTATTTTGCATCAGCACCCCTTTGGTTGACTAATACAGGGGGTAAAAATGGATAAAAGTAAATACATACATACATACATAAATAAATCCTTAAAAATATATATATATAGGGGAGTAAGACACGGACTATAGTTAGTAGTAATACTTTGACGATGCTCTTTCATAATTTGTTAACAAATGTTTCATAACAATGCAAAGTATTTGTGGTAGGGTAATGTGTGGGAGCCCTGTATGATGTTATGCATGTTTGTTTTGTAAGTTCACAATGTTTACTGAACACTTATTGTTTACGTATATTCATATATGAATGATATACTTCAATAAATTGTTTTTTAAAAAATAAAGAGTGTAGGGAAGCGGCTGTGGCTCAATCAGTAGGGCTCCCGTTTACCATTTTTATTAAAAAAATAAAATAAAATAAAATAAAGAGTGTAAACAAATTCACCAAAAAACCAAAAAAAAAAAAAAAAAAAAAAAAAAAGCTACAAAACAGACTTCTGGGAAGAGGGAGGATTAGGGAGTTGCAGGGCTCACTTCTCTTGGGAGCTGATGCTTAACGTCTGTAGATTTTTATTAAGGTTGATTGTAAATGTTTGGAAATGGATAGAGATGATGGTAACACATTATAGTGAGGATAGCTAACACCACTAACTTATAAATGTGATTGTGGCTAAAAGGGGTAGTCTAAGGTTGTTAATGTCAATAGAAAGAAAGCTAGAGGATAATCAAGGGACTGTATAAACATAGTGAACTAGGTGGTAGATAAGGATTGTGGTTAATAGTGAAAATACAAGAATGTTCTTCCATGAAATAAAACACTATTACAAGGTATTAAGAATATGGTGTTATATGGGAAAAGTACAACTAATATAATTTATGGATGATAGTTAACAGTAAAACTGTGATTTTTTTGCATACATGGTAACAAAAGTACTCTATCAACCCTAAAGGTCAACAACAGGAGGGGATAAGGAGTGGGACTTTTCTTTTTGGAGCAAGGAAAATGTTCTAAAATTGACTTTGGTGATGGCACATAACTGTGATGATACTGAGAGCCACTGAGAATAAACTTTGGATGGATTGTACAAGGCATGGGATTATATAACACAATGAACCCTGTGGTGGATGATGGACTGTGGTTAACAGTACAAATATGAGAACGTTCTTACATGAGCTGTAACAAATGTATAATACTATTACATGGTGTTAATAACAGGGTAGTTTATGGGAAAATACACCTAATGTATGCTGTGAACTATAGTTAGCACTAATATTTTGATGTTCTTTCATCAATTGAAATAAATGTTCCATAACAATGAAAGGTGTTGGTTGTGGGGTGGTATATGGGAATCCTGCATGCTATACTCAATTGTTTTGTAAATTCCCAACTTCTCTTAAAAAAAACCTCACACACACACATTCTCTCAATCAATCAGTGGGTCAAAGAAGATATTGCAAGATAAATCAGTAATATCTTGAGATGAATGAAAATGAGAAAACAACATATCAAAAACTATCGAATAGGGCAAAGGCAGTGCTGAGAGGGAAATATATAACCCAAAATGCCTCATTAAAAAGGAAGAAAGAGCTAAAATCAAAGACCTAACTACACACCTGGAGGAACTAGAAAAAGAAAAGAAAACTAATCCCAAAGCAAGCAGAAGGAAAGAAATAACAATGATTAGAGCAGAAGTAAATGAAATTGAGAACAAAAAATAATAATCAACAAAACCAAAAGCTGGTTCTTTGAGATGAAGAAATTTTTTTTTTTTTTTTTTTTTTACCGGGAGGTACCGGGGATCGAACCCCGGTCTCTCCATATGGTAGACGGATGCCAAACCTCTTGAGCCACATCCGTTTCCCAAAGATGAACAAAATTGACAAACCCTTCACTAGAATGACAAAGGAAAAAAGAGAGAAGGTACATATAAGTAGTCAGAAATGAGGGGAGGGGGACACATTACTACTGACCCCACAGAAATAAAAAATATTATAAGAGGATACTATGAACAATTGTGTGCCAACAAATTAGACAAGTTAGATTAAACGGATAATTTCCTAGACACATAAATAACCTACACTAACTCTAGAAGAAACAGAAGACCACAACAAACCAATCACATATAGAGATTGGGTTAGTCATCAAAAATCTCCCAACGAAAATCCCAGGACCAGAGGGCTTCACAGATGAATTCTACCAATCATTCCAAGAAGAATTAATACAAATCTTACTGAAACTCTGCAAAAAAAAAAAACTGAAGAGAAGGGAATGTTACCTAACTTATTCTATGAAGCCTAATACCAAGACCAGAAAAAGATACTACAAGAAAACAGACCAATTTTTCTGATGAATATAGATGCAAAAATCCTCAACAGCATACTTGTAAATTAAATCTAATAGCACATTGAAAGAATTATACATGATCAAGAGGGTTTTATCCCAGGTAGGCAAGGGTGGTTCAATGCAAGAAAATCAATTAATACACCACCATTAACACATCCTAGGGGGAAAAAACACATGATCATCTTGATTGACATAGAAAAGACATTTGACAAAATCGAGCATCCTTTCTTGATAAAAACACTTCAAAAGACAGGAATAGAAGCAAAGTTCTATAACATGATAAAGGGCATTTATGAAACCCACAGCTAACTTCCTACTCAATGGTAAAAGACTGAAAGCTTTCCTGCTAAGACTAGAAACAAGGATGCTTGCTCACTGTAACTACTGTTTTTTTTTTTTTTTTTTTAAAGATTTTATTTATTTATTCATTTATCCCCCCCTTGCTGCTTGTGCTCACCGGGTCAGCTAACCACGCCATGCGGGTGGGCTTGCCTTCACCAGGAGGCCCCGGGAACCAAACCCGGGGCCTCCCATATGGTAAACGGGAGCCCTACTGATTGAGCCACAGCCGCTTCCCTGTAACTACTGTTATTAAACACTGTGCCAGAAGTTCTCGCTAGAGCAATTAGGCAAGAAAAAGAAAAGGCATCCAAATTGGAAAGCAAGAAGTAAAACTTTCACTATTTGCAGATCCTATACTAAAAAGTCCTGGAAATCTATAACAAAACTAATAAAGCTAATAAATGAGTTCAGCAAAGTGGTGGGATACAAGATCAACATGCAAAATTCAGTACTATTTCCACATACTAATAAAGAGCTATCTGAGGAGGAGATCAGGGGAAAAAAAAATTCCATTTACAATAGCGATCAAAAGCGCCAAATATCTAGGAATAAACTTAACCAAGTATGTAAAGGACGTGTATTCAGAAAACTACAAAACATTGCTAAAATAAATCAAAGAAGACCTAAATAAATGGAAGGACATTCCAGATTGATGGATTGAAAGACTAAATATCATTAAGATATCAATTCTACATAGACTGATTTACAGTTTAGCCATATTATCGTTCAACTCACTAATTTGATTTTGTGTGCATCTTGGTGATTAGTTATCTCAAATCCTGTGTCTCTTCTGGGGCTTTGATACATTCTTTTTCTTGAACTATTTCTTCCACTTCCTTAGTATGGCTTGAAATTTTTTGATGATGTCTAGGCATATGATCAGGATGGTGAGTTTACTCAGATACTCAATTTCTCTCTCTTTCAAAGGGATTTAGTGGCAGGAGGCTGTGTGTTACTGCTGTTCTTGGTTTAAACTGATCTGGGTCTTTAGGATTGCTCAAATCTGGGTCCTGGGCCCAGTAATGGGTTGCAGACCCGTTTCCAAGGGCCTTGGGGAGGGAGGCTGTAAAGGCCAGGAAAAAACCCCTCTTACTTACTTTTAATTTCTTCATGTGCACTTCCTTGGTCTGCCAGCAGCCCTCTCAGTTCAAAGCCCAGTCAGGGTGTGCTTCCTGCAACACTGACTGGATCAATGTGATAGAGGATCCTGCCTGGAGGCTAAAAGCCTCATAATTCAAACTTTCTCAGAGGCAGTTCTCCAACCTTTGCTGGCAGGTAGGGAATAATTCCCTTTTCCCAGGTAGGGAATAATTCCACTCCCCTCTGTGTCTTCAACAACCAGTCCTGGTCAGGAGTGAGGGAAATTGAGAAGGTTGGCTCTCTTTAGCACCTTGCCAGCTCCCAAGGCAAACAATGGTGCAGCCCCACACAGCCTGGAAGGGCTTGTGGGACAGAGCAGACACCAAATTTGTGTGTCAAAAGCTGAGTCAGCCTTAGGCTATGTCCCTCTCTTTCCTCTTTCCTGGGGAGGTGAATCCCTGGAACCCCCTCTGTCCGTAGCTGCTGGCCACAAGGCCTGAGAATTCAAAAGTGTCTATAGGGTAGGGGAGGATGCCAGTAGTTGCAGCTGTTACTTTCTCTCTCTCTCTCTCTCTTTTTCCTTTAGTTAGGCCAGTAAAAAGAATTTATTGAGAACTGGGAGAAAAGAACAGAGTTTACTGAGAAATGGGAGAAAAGAACAGAATTATGCATCTCCAGATGTAGGTACAGGCTCCTTTAGGCAGAGAGAGTTAGCTGCTGCTTTTAACTCACAGTTTTTTGCCATTGCAATTCTTTTCCTTTGCCCCTCTCTCTTCTGGGTGGTGTCTAGCCTCCCCTAGTGTCCTAAACCTTAAAATAGGGGTTCTTAAAAAGGGGTCCGTGAGCTTGAATTGAAATTAAAAAAAAAAAAACATTATTCTTGTGGGGATGTGTTGGTGTGGGTGTGATATATTTATTAAATAATACACAGTATAGTGTGGACTTAGTAAGGGGTCTGTGGTTTTTACCTGCCTGGCAAAAGGGGTCCATGGAACAAAAAAGGTTAAGAACCCCTGCCCTAAAAGATTTCTTTCCAGGCCATTTCTACATGTCCTCTAGCTATATTTCTGGGGGAGAAGAGAGTCCCATGTCTTTCTAATCCGCCATCTTCCTGGAAGTTCTCGGTCAATTTATTTTTGACAAGGCTGCCAAGTCCACCCAACTGACATAGCAGGTCTCTTCAACAAATGGTGCTGGGAGAACTGGATATTCATATCCAAAAGAATGAAAGAGGACCCCTATGACATACTTTATACAAAAATTAACTCAAAATGGATTAGAGACCTAAATATAAGAGCAAGGACCATAAAACTCTTCCTAGAAGAAATCATTGGGAAGCATCTTCAAGATCTTGTGGTAGGAGGTGGTTTCTTAGACCTTATGCCCAAAGCACAAGGAAAAGACAAAATAGATAAATGGGAGCTCCTCAAAATGGAATACTTTTGTGCGTCAAAGGAGTTTGTCAAGAAGGTGAAAAGGCAGCCTGCTCAATGGGAGAAAATATTTGGAAATCACATATCTGATAAGGTTTAATATCCAGGATTTATAAAGAGATGCTACAGCTCAATGATAAAAAGACAACCCAATACAAATGACCGAAAAGCACATTGTTTTAGTTTGCTAAAAGCTGCCAAAAGCAATATACCAGAAATAGGTTAGCTTTTACAATAGGGATTTATTAACTTATAAGTTTATAGTTGCGAGTCTGAGGAAAATGTTCAAATCAAGGCATCATGCAACTCTCTCTCCTAGAAGACTGGCTGTGGGTGAACTTGGACTTCTCTGTCACAATGGAAGGCACATGGGGGTGTCTGCCAGTCTCCGCCTTCTCCTCCGACCTCCAATGCTTTCAGCTTTAGGCTGTTCTATCAGTGGCTTTCTCTCAGATTCTGCCAATTCCTCTCTGAGCTCCTGTGCCTTTTCTCTCTACCTGTCTCTCTGTATTCATCCCATTTATAAAGGACTCCAGTAAGAGGATTAAGACCCACCCTGGGCCACACCTTATTCAAGTAATGTAATTAAAGATCCTTAACTGAAGTAATCAAAAGGTCCCGCCTATAATAGGTTCAAACCCACAGGAATGGATTAGCTCTAAGGACATGATCTTTTCTGGGGTCCATAAAAGCCTCAAACTACCACACACATGGAAAGATGTTCAACACCACTAGCAACTACTGAAATGCAAATCAAAACTACAATGAGGTATCATTTCACACCTATTAGAATGGCCACTATTTATTTATTTATTTATTTATTTATTTATTTTATTTTATTTTTTTAAAGATTTTATTTATTTATTCATTTATCCCCCCCTTGCTGCCCGTGCTCGCTGGGTCAGACAACCACGCCGTTCGGGCGGGCCCGCCCTCACCAGGAGGCCCCGGGAACCGAACCCGGGGCCTCCCATATGGCAAACGGGAGCCCCACTGATTGAGCCACAGCCGCTTCCCAAGAATGGCCACTATTTAAAAAACAAAACTACAAGTGTAGGAGAAATAGGAACATTTATTCAATGTTGGTGGGAATGTAGAATGGTACAGTTACTGTGGAAGATAGTTTGGTGGTTCCTCAGGAAGCTAAATATAGAACTGTCATATGAGCTACTAGGTATAACTCAGAACTGAAAGCAGGGACATGAACAGACATTTTCGCACCAATGTTCAGAGCAACCTCACACTGATGTTTGTAGTGACCTAATTCACAATTGTCAAAAGATGAAAACAATTCAAGGGTCTATCAACTGATGAATGGATCAACAAAATGTGGTGTGTGTGTGTATATGATGGAACATTATTCAGCGATAAGAAGAAATGAAGTCTTGATGCATGTGACAAGGCTGAACCTTGAGGACATTATGTTGAGTGAAATGAGTCAGGCACAAAAGGATAAACACTGTATGATCTCACTAATGTGAACTAAACATAATGCACAAATACATGGAGTTATTTTCTAGAATATGTGTTACCAGAAGATAGAAAGAGAGTAGAGAATGGGGAGCTGATACTTAGTTTGTACAGAATTTGTAATAAGGTTGATTGTAAATGCTTGGAAATGGATAGAGGTGATGGTTGTACATTCTATTGAGTGTAATTAGCAGCGCTGGTATGTGGGTGTGACTGTGTTTGAAAGGGAGAGTTTAGGGTTGTGTATGTCACCAGAAAGCTAGAGGATGAAACATGGGACTGTATAGCATACTGAACCCTGTTGTGGTCAATGAGTGTGGTCAATAGTATAAATATAAGAACGTTCTTCCATGATTAGAACAATTTTATGTTACTATGACAAGGTGTTAATAATAGCTTGGTTTATGGACAAAAATATACCTAAAGCAAAATATGGACTACAGTGAACAGTACTATATTAATATTCTTCCATCAATTGTAAAAAAAAAAAAAAAAAAAAGGCACAAAAAACCATGATGTTAAAGACACTAGATGTAAAGTACTACATACTGTTAACTCCATTTATAAAATATAAATGTAAATATAAATAAATTTTATATTTATTTATAAGAGATGGAATTAGATTAGCAGTTATATATGGCTAGAGAAGGATAGAGGCAGTAAGAAGTGAATGATAAGGAGTAGGGAGGGTTCTTTTTGGAATAATGAAAATGTGCTAAAATTGACTGTGGTGATGAATGCACAACTACAAGCCACTGATTGTACACTTTGGAAGGACAGTATTGTATGTGAATATATCTCAATTAATTTGCTTTGAAAAACAAACTACAAAACACTCATAAAAGAAATTTAACAAGACCTAAATATATTATTTATGGATTAGAAAACTCAGTATAATAAACATCAATTCTCCTTAAACTATCTATAGATCTAATACAATTCCAATTAAAACCTGAACAAAATATTTTGTACCGAGACAATGTGATTATAAAATTTATACAAAAAGGAGGAGGGAGCTAGAAAAGCATAAACACATTTTGAAAAAAACTAAAATTGGATTTTGAGACTTACTATAAAGCTGTAATAATCAAGACTGTGATACACCCTGTCTCCCCTAAGAGATCATTAAATCCTTGAAAACAGGAGCCATGACCTGTACTTGTATAACTTGGTATCATACACATAGTAAGTGCTGAGTAAATGTGTGTTGACTGAATGATTTCCTATTAATGATAATTTTCCATTGTCTCTTACTGACTTAGAAATAAACCTACCTGCTTTTAAAAAAAAAAAAGACAGTGGGATATTGGTGAAGGGATAGACACATAGATCAATGGATCAAAACAGAGGCCAGAAATAGACCCATATCAATATGCCCAAATGATATTTGGCAATGGAACAAAGGACAGTCTTTTCAACAAATGTTATTGGAACAAATGGACATTCATATGTAGAGGAAGAGAAGAAGGAAGAAGAGGAGGAGGAGGAGGAGGAACAACAACATACTCCTAAGTCTCCTACTGCATGCAAAAATAAAATCAAAATGGATAAGAGATCTATATGCAAAATGTAAAACTATAAAATTTTTAGAAGGAATCATAGGAGGAAATCTTCATAATCAGGAGTTAGGAAGGGGGTCTTAGACATGACCTCAAAAGCACAATGCATAAAAGAAAAATGTGATAAATTAGACTTCATCAAAAGTAAAAACTTTTGCTCTGTGAAAGACACTGTTAAGAGAATGAAATACAAGCTACAGACTGGGATAAAATATTTGCAAATCACATGTGTGGCAAAGGACTTACATTTAGAATATATAAGAAACTCTTTAGGGAAGTGGATGTGGCTCAATCAGTAGGGCTCCCGTTTACCATATGGGAGGCCCGGGGTTCGATTCCCGGGGCCTCCTGGTGAAGGCAAGCCAGCCCACGTTGGCGCGGTGAGCTGACGCAGCAGGACGACCCAGCAAGGGGAGACAAACAGCAAGGGGGGGATAAATGAATAAATAAATAAAATCTTTAAAAAAAAAAAAAAAAAAAAAAAAAGAAACTCTTTAGACCCTTAACTCCCTGCACAAAAACCAGCTCAAGGGGGTTGGATGTAGCTCAACTGGTTGGGCGTCCGTCTCCCACATGGAGGGACCCGGGTTCGATCCCTGGGACCTCCCGGTAAAAAAAAAAAAAAAAAAAAAAACCAGCTCAAAATGGATTATGGTCCTAAATATAAGAACTAAAATTATAATACTTTTTAGAAGAAAATACAGGAGAAAATCTTTGTGAACTTAGGCTAAGCAAAGATTTCTTAGATATTAAAAAAAGTACTCACAAATACAATCCAAAAAAGAAAAAAAGACCAAATTTACTGTATGTTAATTGAAATTAAAAAGGTCATATATTCCTTACAGCTTTTCCTATCAAGAGGCAGGATCTATTTTTCCCACTCATTGAATGTGGAATGGTCTTATGACTTTCTTTGACTAATAGAATGTGACAGAAGTGATAATGTATTACGTCCAAGCCTTATCTTCGAGAAGCTTTGCAGCTTTTGCTCTTACCTTTTTTTTTTTTTTCTCATTCTATAAAGATTTATCATTTCCAAATCACAGAAAGGAATTTGAGTAATTTACTAATTGTTTTCTACTATGTGCCTTAGAGATACCTCACTAACAATTGGTATCTGACACAACAGAAGACATTTGCAGAATGTAATATTGTAGTGACAGTACTGAGGTTGATTGTTACACACATTTTAAACTCTTTGAATTTGGTTACATCTTAATTATTTATACAGAACATTGGTCCAATAACGTAAAAATAGAGAACAGCAGCTGGAAATTTATCTCATTCAATGTTCAGTGATAAAAGGGTTAAACACTCTTTCCATTATTTTCTGTATATAGTCCTTTTTCATTTTGAAATCTGACTGCAATCAAATTCTGGCATTGTTCCAAGCTATTGTACTTTATTGCTAAAAAATGCTAAACATCATCTGAACCTTCAGTGAGTCATAATCTCTTTGTTGGTGGAGAGTCTTCCCTTAATGTTGATGGCTGCTTAATGATCAGGGTGGTGGCTGGTGATAGTTGGGGTGGCTGTGGTAATTTCTTAAAATAAGACAACAATGAAGTTTGCCTCATCGATTGACTCTTCCTTTTTCTGTAGCCTATGATGCTTTTTGATGGCACTTTACCCACAGTTGAATTTCTTTCAAAATTGGAGTCAGTCTTCTCAAACCCTGCTGCTGCTTTATCAACTAAGTTTACGTAATATTCTAAATACTTTGTTGTCATTTGAACAACCTTCACAGCATCTTCACCAGGAGTAGATTCCATCTCAAGAAATTACTTTCTTTGTTCATCCATTAGAAGCAACTCCACATCCATTAAAGTTTATCATGAGATTGAAGCAATTCAGTCACATCTTCAAGCTCCACTTTTAAAGTATGGTTGCTGTTTCTACCACATCTGCATTTACTACCTCCACTGACCTCTTGAACTCCTCAAAGTCATTCATAAGGGTTAGAATTAACTTCTTCTAAACTCATGTTCATGTTGATATTTTGACCTGATCCCATGTATCACAAATGTTCATATTGGCATGTAGAATGGAGAATCCTTTCCAGAAAGTTTTCAATTTACTATGTCCAGATCCATCAGAGGAATCACTGATCAATGGCAGCTATAGCACTGCAAAATGTATTTCTTAAATAATAAGACTTGAAAGTCAGAATTGCTCCTTGATTCATGGGCTGCAGAATGGACGCTGTGTTAGGAGGCATGGAAACAACATTAATCTCATTGTACTTCTCCTTCAAAGCTCTTGGGTGATCAGGTGCATTGTCAATGAACAGTAATATTTTCAAAGGCATCTTTTTTTCTGAGCAGTAGGTCTCAACAGTGGGCTTAAAATATTCAGTAAACCATGTTGTAAACAGATGTGCTGTCATCCAAGCTTTGTTGTTCCATTTATAGAGCAAAGGCAGAGTAGATTTAACTCTTAAAGGGCCCTAGGATTTTCAGATTGGTAAATGAACTTTAAGCTTGAGCTTAAAGTACCAGCTGCCTTACCCCTAACAAGAGAGTCAGCCTGTCCTTTGAAGCTTTGAGTCGAGGCACGACTTTTCCTCTCTAGCTATGAAAGTCCTAGGTGGCATCTTCTTCCAATAGAAGGCTGTTTCGTCTACATTGAAAATCTGTTGTTTGGTGTAGCCACTTTCATCAATTACCTTAGCTAGATCTTCTGGATAACTTGCTTCAGCTTCTACATCAGTACTTGCTGCTTCACCTTGTACTTGGAAATGGCTTCTTTCCCTAAACCTCATGAACCAACCTCTGCTAGCTTCAAACTTTTCTTCTGCAGCTTCTTCACCTCTCTTAGCCTCCACAGAAGTGAAGAAAGTTGGGGCCTTGCTCTGATTTAAGGCTTTGGCTTAAGGGAATACTGTGGTTGGTTTCATCTTCTATCTAGACCAACAAAACTTCCTCCTTGTCAGCAGTAAGACTGTTCAAGATCAAGTCTATTTTTTTTTTTTTCTTTTTCTTTTTTTTTTTTTTATTATGGGTAAAAATCAAAATTCTCACAATACATACAAACATTTGCAAAATGATATATATATATGTGCATATATGTGTATTTGCTTACAAAAATGTTATTTTTATATATATATATATATAAAGATCAAGTCTAGAGATAAAGTTTTGGGGATTGTTCATACAAGGGTGACAGCTGAAGCCATGAGCAGATAAGAAAGGATTCCTTACAAAGAAAGCCACTGAAGTACCAATTTTTGGGAGTCATGATGTTTGAAGGTTCTGCAGAGCAGAAGAAGGGCAAGGGCTGGTAATTGCTTCCCCTTCTTCCTTAGTAAGAGCTATATTTTGTGTGGGGAAGCAATGTATCCACGTAAAAAGCTATACACACTCCCACCTTCTTCAGGGGTAGCCAATGAGATGTGGGCAGAAGTATTAGGGTGTGGCTTCTGGGAAAACTCTTTAAAGGGACCGTATTAAGATGAAAGGCAGGTGCTATTTTGCTCTTCTCTCTTCTTTCTTCTTCAACTCTGGAAACTAAATGTGATGCTTAAAGCTAGAATAGCAATTTGGCAATAAAGTAGTCTGGAATATTGATTACATTGTGAAGCAATCACACCAACTCTAGAACTCTCCAGGATTCTTTTACATTAAATCATTACATTAAATCATTATTACTGAATTTTCTGATTGTAGAAGTCAATTGCCACTCCTAACTCAGTGTTTCCTCGGTTTTCCTTACTACGACATGGTAAATAAAAATATAAGGCTGCTTTGTTTGGGGAAGTGGGAGTGGAGTACCAGCTGCTTCAGGCCTTACTTAGAGGCCAGTAAGACAGTTGATCAATATTTCAGCATCATGAAATCTATCAGGAACCTCTGACCCAATGAATACAAGGAGGAAGAGGGACCAGCACAAAATAAAGAGAATACAAATTAGAAAGAGAATATGAGGAGATATAGGGAAGTATAGTTGACAAAGGCAAGAGAGGGGAGTTTCAAGAATAAAGAGTAGTTTCTAAAAACTCTTGGAAAGACTGAGAAAAGACCTTTTGAAATGAGATGATCATTAGTATGAGAAATGTTTCAGGTGATACAACAAATCTGATGGCAGCAAATTATGAGTGTGAACAGGTAGGAAGAGACTGAAAATGGCAAGTAGTGAAAAGAAGGGGTGAGGTCAGTAGTTCAAGGGGATTATCAGGGATGAGGAAATATTTTCACTGTAAGGAAGTGTTGCAGAGGGAAGGAGTTCAAATAGAAGGGGAAGGATTAAATATGAATAAGAAAGAACAGATAAAACTAATGGTATAAAGTCTCAAATCTTCTGAGTAAGGAGAGAAAAAAGGAAGTGACAGGGAAAGAAAAATACATATTATGAATAAGAGGAGGGAAGCTTGGTCCTGATCAAGACGGTGGAGTGATAAGCTTCTGGAATCTTGTCCCCCCACAGAAGCTCTGAACAACAAAAAGCTCTAGAAAACATTTAAAGGACTGCAGTAACAGGATGCATGCCCAATCAAGAAAAAGGCTACCTAAAAACAGTAGTATCTTGTGGGACCTTGCTGGCTCCATCCCACCCCTCATCAGCTTGGTGTGGAGCTGCCCCATATTCCCAATGTGGATCCCTGGTCCCGGTTCCTCGTGCATATAATGGGAGTATTTAATGTCTGGCTCAATCTATCTGGTGGTGCTTGAGGAACTCGCCATCCCAGAATTTACCCAGCTGTGTGTGTGGAAGGCAGCACACAGAGCACTCCTACAGAATGCTGTGGGACAGAAGTCAAATCATGCGCTTGGAGCAAAGGATTGCTGGCTAAAGGACATTCATATCTGTGTAAAGGGAGAAATTCCTAGAGTCAAATGCACAATCCAAGAAAGATAAGACATGTGCAGAAAGGTCTAGAGGGGTTCTCATGCTTTGGCCTGGAGCTATTCTCTAAAATTTTTGTATGGATAAACTCTGAAGGAAAGAGCTTTCTGTTGACTGAGGCCACATGAAGAAATAAAGATCTCCAGATCTACAAAAAGTAGAGTACAGGTTAGCAGTGGTGGAGGGGGATAAGCAGTAAAGATGAGCTAATCCCAATTGAGTACAGGGTTTCTTCTGGGGTGAAGTGAAGGTTTTATTTTTTATTTTATTTTTCTCACTTCATTTAATTTTACTTTTTGAGGTTCTGGGGCCGGGGATTGAACTGGGATCTCATATGTGGGAAGCCGGCACTGAACCACGGAGACACATCAGCTTCCCTGAGTTGGTTTCTTTGTTTGTTTTGCTTGTTGTTTTCTGTTTTGTGGTTGTTGTTGTTTTCAGGAGGCACCAGGAACCAAACCCGGGATTTCCCATGTGGGAGGTGGTGCTCAATTGCTTGAGCCACATCTGCTCCCGGGAAGGTTTTATTAATGGAAGGTGGTGGGGGTACCACAACAGTGTAAATATGAGTAATCCCACTGAATGGTATGTGTGGAATAGTTTAGATGGGAAAGTTTATGTTGTATATATGTCCCCACAATTAAAAAAAGGGAATGAGCAACTAAAGACACAATGTCAGTCAAATACAGTATGTGATCCTGGATGGTATCTAATAATGGAAGAGAAAAGGCCAAAAAGGATATTTTTGGGACAGATGAAAATATTGGAATATAGACTGTAAGCTTTATATCAATGTTAAGTTTCTTTAACTTAATAACTATTTAAACTGATTACATAAATGAATATCCTTGCTCTTAGGAAATATAAATGGCAGTACTAAGTATTCAAGAAACATGATGTATACAACCTACAGCCAACTGTTCAGCAAATGGATTGATAAATAAACAAAAAGACAGATAGATAGATTGATAGACTGATGGATAGGCATAATGATATGGCAAATATGGCAAAATGTTAAAATTGGTGGTTCTGGGTATTTGCTAGGACAGAGTTATGTTGGCGTTTTCTGTATTTGTATTATTTTTGTCACTGTACTGTAAATTTGAAAGTATTTTCAAAGTAAAAAGTTTTAAAAAGTAAACAAAAATGAATCACAAGAAAATATTTAGGGGAACAGACTCTTATTAGAATGACCAGAGTGATATGCCTGAATTTCCACAGGCAAACTGACAGAATAGTTTGTGGTAATCAGAGATAATTAGCTGTGCTCTTCTGAGCCTCTTAACTCCCCAGAGAAGGGAGGCTTTGAAAGCCTGCTTACTGATGCAGAGATCTGATGGGACTGAGGCCCAGCGTCCCTAACCACACACACTTTGACAAGGACTTGGATTCTTTATAAAAAGAATGTACTGAAATCAAATTGCAATCAGATACTACCAAGGGATCTGAAAAACCTAGTTAAGTCCCTTTGACCTCCTATTCAATTTTTTCAGGTTTATGGACTTCCAAAATAGAAGAACAGGAGCAAATGGAACATACAAGAAGTCTGGATGGTAGCCTTGGGCAGCAGCACCCTATTGTGAGCCAACTGCTTAGTGGATGCCTGGAAACAAAACCATGTAAAAATGTCCTCATTTTATAGGCCTAAGTGACAAATGCATGAAGTGGGGTGGGTTGTTGGGCAATGAGGCAATCAATGGGAAGAATCTCCTGCATCTTCAGGTTTTGAAAAAGATAAGAAGTGCAAATTCAATGAGCCAATACCACATCAAATTTAAGAGTGACTGTTCTCCATTTCCTTTACTCCCTCAGCTGCCCTTTTATTTCTTTTTCTCCTCAAACATGACCCAAAAGTTCATTTATATTCTAATTCTCCCATATAAAATGATAGAGAGGGCTATGGAGAGTATAGACACAGTTTGGCTTACTTGGCCAGCACCTATTAAATGACTGCTTAAGTACATGAACAATTATGAAGGGGAGATAATCTAAGAAACTGGCCTTGGCAATCTCTAGAAGCTGGGAGATTTTGCTAGGAAGTTTTGCTGTAATCCTCTGTGTGGGTACCTAAGACTCTTAATAAATACCTGGTATTATTTACAACAATAAGCCCCTGTAAGCTTCCCTGCAGAAGCAGGTTGAGAAGGGATGGGAACACCACAAATAGCACTTACCATCTTCAGTTTCCTGCCATACGATGCCTTCGAGGTTGACACTGGTCCCAGGTTCACAGGGGCCCAGGCATTCAGGTTCTGTGGCTAGAGCCACATCACATGTGTTCACCCCAACTGATCGGGTACGAACCATGATCTGCTCACATGGGGATGAGATGTCATTACTGACCACTGGCACCAAAAGGTGCAGTGGCAGCACTGCTGGTGTGGAGACAGGGGACTCCATCTGTAGGGGAAGAGAAAGTAGTAGCTGAGTTGTAAGGAGAACATTTAGAGGAAATACGTTCTTTGTATTTAACCTAGTTCTACATCTTTTCCTGCTACTGTGCAGAGAGCTTTAAATATAAGGCTTTGGTCTCTCCTTTTACTTTTTTGCTCATGATACTACTACCAATCTAGTGGTATAGATGAGTGCACCCTATGCTAGGAGAAGCTCTATTTCTTAGTAACGATCTTCCTTATAAACTACGTTTGGATAAAAGTATATATTTAAAAAATCTAATTTTTCTCCTCTCATTAAGAAACTTCAAATGAAAGAGAATTGGGGCCAGATTTCAAGAGTAACAGAGCACATGGGTTGATGAGAAAAAAAAAAAGGCCCTGTTTCTGAGCTATGTCTTACTGCTACCACTATTCTTCCTACCAATCTAACTTTCAACAAACAGTACATCAATCAGATATAAAATCCATGAATACAGATGGGGATAAAGAAGAAATATTCAGATTCTAAAAATGCCACTCAAGAAGACTGGGAGCTCTAATACACCTTTAGCTAGAGGGAAATCGACTTAAAAGTAGGGCAGGGAGTGACTTTATGAGAGTTTCTAACCCTTTTAAGGAAATCTACTTAAAAGTAGGGCAGGGAGTGACCTTATGAGAGTTTCTAACCCTCAGAGATTATAACAGTGGTTGGTTAATGAGAATGGCATTTTGGAATATGACTCTAATATCAAATTTGTCTGTAATAAACAGAAGGTGCTAATACTATGCAGAACCAAATCCACAGCAGCCAGAAGATGTAGTTGATTAAACACACACACACACACAGAGAAATAGTCAAACACAAGGACTAGCAATCTACTTCCAAAACTAGAACCTCACCCAAGAATCTAATTACTTAGGTTCCAAGAAGAACGCAACTTATCTAGAGACAGCAGAGAAATTCTAATGAAGAGAGCAATGATCTCTAACCCTGTTAATTCTAGCACTTTTCAGGATGACAAAATACCAACTCTGGGTCTAGTGTTTAATCCAAATAGACCATAGTGACTTGCATTTAGAAAGGTATTCAATACACGTTGACTGATTTTCCCTCAAGGCTAAGTTAGCAGACCTTGAAAGCAAGAGTCAAGGATTGGGACCCTCTTCTCCTTGTGAAAGACTTCAATTCAGGTAAAATGTAGTCCTTGAACAGATCTAAGTTCAGAGGGAGTCACACATGCATCCACAATCTGAGCTAACATAGCAATAGAACTTTGTTTCTGTGAAAGTCTACTATCTGTCCATCATACCACCTATAATCTACCCCTCATTCTAACCTTCTTCAAAACACACACACACACCATCCTGTCCTTGAAAATAGAAACTGAGATCTGATACTGCATCCTTCTCTGCAGTTAATAGCAGAATTGCTATCTGCTATTTGCAGATCATCACTGTCAGAGTCTATAGAATGCTCAGACTCTGATTCAGATTAATTCCCATTCCTGAAGAGCTGCCAAAACGTTATCCATGGCTGCTTGTTATCATACACCCCAACACTACTTCCCTAATTCTGCATTTTTCATAAAATGAAATGGAAGTAGAAGCTGGTATAATGAATGCTCAGCATTATGGTAAATGCCAAAAGGCATTTTTGCTTCCTTTTGTTCTCTTGAAAATCGGCCACTAACAATATAATTCGGCAACTTTCATGGGGTGTGGTAAATCCTTGAAAGACCCTTTAAAATTTCCATGTACAGAAAAGGTAAAAACATGGAAATGCTGGAAAGACATGGCTAGCAACACAGAAAAAGTACTGGGGGCTCCCTATTACTCTGATGCAGTGCTGGAACCTGGCTCTCAAAATTATGGCTTTTAGGAATGCTATAAGAAGGAAACTCATAACTCTTTGGAAAAAATGCTTCCTGGAGATTTTATCATTAATAGAAAGGGAAAATTTGAGACAGTATATACAGATCATATTTATTCTTGGCCTCACCTCTGCTTCTCTGTTCTTTCTCTTGGGGAAGAACTGAGACAGAAGCAATTTCGCAGGCAGTATGTGCATCTCTTTTACTTGGGTTTCTTTCCTTTTTTCTAATAATACCTGTAATAGCAGGAGAAATTCCTAAGGGTCTCCCTCTAAGACGCAGATCTTGACCTAAACAATCTAGGTCTCTCCTACGACCTTTCTGGCTGCCTTGCTTGAGTATGTCCTGCTGCCAACATGTTCCACAGCTGAGGCAGTAATCCCAGGCACAGAAGGAGGTAAATCCCCAGGGAGACACCTACACATTCTCTCTTGGCCATCACAGGTTTTTTTCTGCTAGGTTAATTCAATGCTGCTGGGAGGCCAGGGGGAAGATATGCTACTACTTTCTTGATAAAACCAAGGTCCCAATACTGCACTGACAAATTCAGAAAACTTCTAAGACAGAAGTTGGAAACACCACCATTGCATTCAAGTATTTTGCCAAATTAAACCGTGCTACAGAATATCTGAAGAGAAGAACCTTACTTAGCTGAATAACAGAACTAGCTAATACAAACGAAAATGTGATTAACATGTGTATGTACCAAACTATCCTTCACTGATTAGAGAATTCAGGATGTTTGTGTGAAGATTTAGTTATTTAGTTAAAGATTTCTGGGGGAAGAAGATGTGGCTCAAGCGACTGAGCTCCCGGCTACCACATGGGAGATCCCAGGTTTGGTGCCTGGTGCTTCCTAAAGAAGACGAGCAAAACAGCGAGCTGACGCGACAGGCAGACATGGCACACAAGATGATGCAACAAGAGACACGAGGAAAACACAATGAGAGACACAACAAAGCAGGGAGCATAGGTGGCGCAGGAGATTAGGTGCCTCCCTCCCACATTGGAGGTCCCGAGTCCGGTTCCTGGTGCCTCCTGAAAAGAAGACCAGCACACAACAAGCAGACATAGCAAATGCAAACAATGAGGGGGTGGAGAGCAGTAAATAAATAAATCTTTTTAAAAAATACAAAAGATTTTTGGAGGAGAAGTGAAGAAATCCACCTATGGGTTTGAAGCTATTTAGTTTCCTCCTACTTTGCAACAGAAATCTAAGGAGAAATCACAGAGCAGCACAATAATGTTTTTTTTTTTGTTTGTTTTTGTTTTTTTACCGGGAGGTCCCAGGGATCGAACCTGGGTCCCTCCATATGGGAGACGGACGCCCAACCAGTTGAGCTACATCCGACCCCCCACAATAATGTTTAATTACAGCTCCAGCTCTGCTAATTACCATTTGGTCACATCTATAATCTTCATTAAACCATAGTGCATAGTAAGCAGCTCTGTGGTATTCATCTAATAAACTAGGTGGCTTTATGGGATTTCATATTTTCCTCTTCATTGGAACAAACAAAGTTTCATTTATCACTCTCCAAGAAAGGATTGAAAAAAAAAAAAATCAGAAAATAAGTCATGTTGCCATCTCTTATATTTCTAGGCTATAAGGGCAGGGTAAGTCAGGAGAGTGGTTGGTGCCAATAGAGAAAAAAGGAATAGGAATATATAAAAAAAATTTAAGGTCATTAAATGTTTTACAGCTACAACAACAAAAAGCTGGGCCAATTCTCAGTCTCTGAAATGCTAAGAAGTGACAATATTTACTCCTGGGGCATATGAATGGGTCAAACAAAACAAAAAGAGACTTAAAGAGATATAAAGAGGGAAGCGGCTGTGGCTCAATCGGTAGGGCTCCCGTTTACCATGTGGGAGGCCCCGGGTTCGGTTCCTGGGGCCTCCTGGTGGGGGCAAGCCTGCCCGTGCGGCTCGCTGACCCAGCGAGCACGAGCAGCAGGGGGGGGATAAATGAATAAATAAATAAAATCTTTAAAAAAAAAAAAAAAAAAAAAAAGAGATATAAAGATGCGAATCTCTTAAGTTTCCCAACAGTATGTGCCCTTCATTTTATTTTAACCCAACAAATATTTATTGAATGTCCTCTATACTCCAGGTATTGGTTCTAGGTGCTGGGAATAAAATTGTGAACAAAAATGAGAAAGTCCCTTTCTTTGTGGAAGTTAAATTCTAATGGATAGGCAGTAAATAAAGAAATACATATTTGCTGTGATATATACTGTCAATTGGAGAGAAGCATTATCAAGAAAAATTAAGGAAGGCAAAGGGATAGAGAATGATGTGATGGTAGGGGATGACTACATTAGAATGGGTGGTCATTGGGCAAATTTACATCTAAATGATGTAAGAGAATGAACTGTGATGTTATCTAGGGAAAGAAAATTCCAGGGAGAAGAAAGAGCAAGTTCACAGCACAGAGATGAGAATATGATTGGAGTGTTCAAAGACAGCAAGGAAAGGACAGAAGCAACTGTGATAGGAGCTGAGGAAATTAGTAGTACTAAATGAAATGGGAGAGTTAGAAGTTAGGTCATGTAGAAAGTCTTACACGATAGTAAAGACTTTGGATTTTATTCTAAGCGTGAAGACAATTCACTGGAAAGTTTTTAGTAGGGAAGTATACAGGCTGGCAAATGTTTACAAGATTCACTCTGTAGCAGATACCGTGGTGCTCTGCCCAAGTACCTATGTCAGGACTGATGCATTCCTTCTCCCAGGTGCTGGAAGTTGGGAGACTGACAGCACATTGAAACTTCTTTTCAATTCACCTTTAGATATTTGTCTAACAGCACCTATTAGGGATCTGAGTACAGATAGGCAGGTGACAAAATTGGGGACTGGAGAAAAAGAAGAAAGGCCAGAATCATTAATCTTTCTACAAGAAGTAATTAATTATACATTGACTTCAGCTGCCTCCCACACACAATGTGGGCATTGGTAGAGAGAAATCATCAAGACTGCAACATAATTTTAGGGGTAGAAAATGCACTGAAGAAATGCACCCCCGCCCCACAAATATGAATCCAATATCTTCATCTTCACAGACAAAAGGCAGAAAGGAGGCTCATTCTATTGATAACTATAGAAGCTCTAAGAAACTCTCTTTTATCCAAGAATGAAAGACAATGGGGAGATAATGGTTAAATGAATGTTCAGATTTATTTCGAATTATCAGGTAAGATTGTGTAGAAAGTAGAATGTCATTAAATACACTAAATATTATATTAATAAGTTATCTTTCTTTGATAATTCCAAAGATCCTTCAAGATTTTATAGTGACTCAGCATTGATAATACTACTACTAATATAGGTAAATAGGGTATAGGGATTGGAATGAATGCTTATTGATTCAAGGCAAATATTTAAATATTTCCCCTGCCAACATATTATATAAAACTTGGTTTGCTCACAATTTTTTTCTTGTAGTTTATTAAAAGAAGAGGGGAATGGATGTAGCTCAGTGGTTGAGCACCTGCTTCCCACATACGAGGTCCCGGGTTCAATCTCCGGGTCCTCCTAAAAAAAAAAACCATAACAAAAACCAGTTTATTTAAAAAATTCCACTTATCAGTTTATTATGTTATTTATTTCTGTCAAATTAAAATACAGAGGAAAAATCCCCAATTATTTGAACTGCCTTCTATTGGCTAGAATTATGAGATGAAATAAGTTTACTTATATATATATTTTTTTAATAAATGAAGGATTATTTTTGCTTAAACTGAAAGATCAGCCATTCTTTGTAGTGAGGCTGGCAGGCAGATCACAGAATAATTGGGGGAGGGGGAGAGAAGTCTAAAATTTTCTCCTTTCCACAAAGTTCTTGCCAAAATGGAACAAGATATCCCAAGTAAATTCATTTGTAAAACAAAACAAAATTTAACTATTAGTGAAGACTGAAATCCAGCCCCTTTCAAATACCAAGTACACTGCCTCACCCATTAAAAAAAATTATATATATATATATATATATATATATATATATATATATGGGGGGCCGGAGAGGGGAGGCTGCTGGTTTGCTGAGCTTCCAGATATCCGTCAGGCCGATTTGAAAAAGAATTTGATTGTAACTTGTTAATTTCCAAAACATATTGTAGCAGAAAGCAAGAAAGAAAAAGAGAAAAAAAGATAGAAAGGGTAGCAGGCACCATAAGCATATATGAAAGTTCTTAGAAGCTATATATTCTATTATTCACAAAAGACTTACTTTAGGCACTCAATTTTAACAAATCAGCACCTGGTCAAGGTCAGCAGTGGAAGCTGTTCCAGTGTGCACCAGAAAATGCAAGTGCAGTGAATGTATAATTTGAAGATGACAGACTAGCCTCGGGGAGTACCCCTGCAGTTATTCCCATACTGTCTCAGGTTCAGACACTAAAGACCTCTTCTGGTAAAGAGAAGATAGCAGATCAAACAATCCTAATATTCAAATCTGTCTAAATTTTGAGTATGTGAGAATGGATAAGCTATGTTGGAACTTTAACAAAGTAACAAAAATCTCCTAAGTGAAATCCATGCATAACACAAATCACATGGCAGTGCCCATTCCTGTGGCAAAGGTTTTTGCTGAATGAACCATCTCCTCTGCTCTACTCTATCCTGCCTGCTTGAAATTCACAACGTTTTCCTTCAACAAAGCCATTAACTTTACAGCTGATGAGTGATGATAGGGACCTAAGTCTTTGAAGCTGACTATATATATTTTTTTCAACAGAAGGCTGGTGATAGCTCCTATTCCTGTATTGTTCCAATGGAAGCACTAGAATTAACTACTCCCCTCACCCCCCAAAAAAAAGGACCTGAGAAAAATTAATCCCTGGGTCACAACAATTTCCTCTCCTGATGATACCCCTTGTTGGGGACTCAATCATGTCCCCCACAAAAGGCAGGTTCATGTTCAGGTCCCAAGCCCTGGTCCTGTGGGTGTAAACCCATTAGTAAATAGGACCTCTAAAGATATTATTAAGATGTGCCCCAGCTGAATAAGGATGGGCCTTAATTCAATATGGCTGAAGTCCCCATAGGCAAAGAGTAGGTTTAGATTTAATAAAAGTAATGCTTTTAACTGCTTCATTAAGGACATTTTAAAAGTGAAACTGGCTTTTTAGTTTTTAATTGTTTATGTTTTCAATTATTAAATGTACAAAATAAAGCTAAAAAAAAAAAAAGTGAAACTGGCTTAAAAATTTTTTTTTTTTTTTTTTTTTTTAAACCAGGAGGTCCCAGGGATCGAACCCGGGTCCCTCCATATGGGAGATGGACGCCCAACCAGTTGAGCCACATCCGACCCCCCTGGCTTAAAAATTTTAAAAATTATTTTTTTAAATTTATTCTTTTACTGTGAGTGTATAATAGTGAAGAATGTGATGGCTACTAGTACAATTGGGTACTACTGCCTTGATTCATATCTAGGTGCCTGCCATTATACCCACCATTGCTTCTGCACTAGTAGTGCAAATATCAACAAAGTGAAAAAGGCAAATAGTCTTAGTATTATTATATGATGGATTGAATTGTGTACCCCAATATGGACACGTTCTTGGTCATGGGCAGCATTCTGGTAGGTGTGGACCCATTGTAAATAAGATATCTTCAAGGTGTTATTTCAGTTAAGGTGTGGCCCAAATAAACTAGGCTGGGCTTTAATTCAGATTACTGGACTTCCTCATAAACAGAGTGAAAGTCAGATGGAGAGAAAAGCTACAGGGAGCAGCCAGAAGCAGGAAGTCAAGGGAACCCAGAAGAAAAAGAAGACATTGCCATGTGCTGGAAAATCCAAGGATCCCAAAGATTGCTGACACCAATAAGATTCAGACCCTGGCAAGAAGAAAGCCATGTATCCTCTGAAATTGCTAGCCAATAAATTCCTGTTGTTAACTCATTGCATGATATAATGCTTAGCAGCTAGGAAACAAAAACATTATGAAAACAATTTTGACCTTACAGAACCCTTGAAAGGCTTCAGAGATACTTAGGGGTCCATGGGTTTTATATTGAGAACCATGTCTCTAAGCTATTGGTTCCTATGGCCAGTGACAGGAATCCAACCCTAGACAGGAGTGAAAGAATATGGTTGCATCAGCTACAGGGATAAGGGGATTCCAACAGTCGGAAAATAGAGGTAACTCTTCTTTTACTTCTCATCTATCTCTTCTACTAGGTTCTAAATTTTGAAAAGGCCTTTAGTGCGATATATACTAGTCTTGATAACTAGTATTAACTTGATACATAACAGGTATACAAGCATTGGTTGAATGAATGATGAGGAATAGGGTATATCGAAAAAATTTGGGATCTGGGTCTACACGGGAGACAAGAAGTAGAGTCTAGTAAGAATCAGTAGCAAGGCAAGTATTAATGTATGAGTTAGGATGTTTTAGCTAGCAAGACATCAAAGACCCATCTCAAATAACCTAAAAAATAAGAGTATTATTTTATATAACATGCATCCAGAAATAGGCAAATTCTCAGGGCTCAATAATATGAAGTTTCTATTTTTCCAAACTGCATGTAGGCTTTTGGTCTTAAACATGCTCCCTCATGGTTACAAGTGGCTCTGTCAGCTTTATGTATAATATCCTTGAACAACAGCTCTTCCTTTAGTCCTTTTCTTTTGCATTACACTATATTTAAATTTTTTTCTTTTAAAATAATTTTGGTTACAAAATTAATAGATGTTCACTAAAGGAAAATTATATACTACAGATAATGAATCTCACCAGGCCCTCCCCCCTTTTACAAAAATAGTATTTTATTGTCTCTCTCTCTCTCTCTCTCTCTATATATATATTTTTTTTTTTTTTTTAAAGATTTTATTTATTTATTCATCTATCCCTCCTTGCTGCCTGTGCTCGCTGGGTCAGCCAACCACACCGTGCGGGCAGGCCCGCCCTCACCAGGAGGCCCCGGGAACCGAACCCGGGGCCTCCCATATGGTAAACGGGAGCCCTACTGATTGAGCCATAGCCGCTTCCCAATATATATTTTTATTTTTATTTTTATTTTTTTTACCGGGAGGTACTGGGGATCGAACCCCGGTCTCTCCACATGGTAGATGGACGCCGAACCTCTTGAGCCACATCCGTTTCCCTTGTCTATATATTTTTAGAAACTTTTTTTTCCCCCTTCACATAATGATATAGCACCTTGAATTATCATTACATACTCTTCTACATCATTTTAATAACTAGGTAGTAATGAATCATATACTATAATTTAAAAAAAAAAAAAACATTTTTCCAATTGTTGGGCATTCTTACTATTATAGCCAACACTGTGATGAACATCCTTGTGCTAAATCTTTGCACTATCCTTGGCTATTTTCTTTTTGCTCTGGGTTTTTCCACTTCCTTTAGCTGTGTTCGAGCTGCCTTTTGTCCATTTTTAAGGACAAAGAAAACTTGTAAAATCCCTGCAGCAGACTTTCCTTCACTTTTCAATGGCCAGACTTCTAATCACACACTTTCTTAAACTAAGCACTGGGCAAGAGGAATAGCATTGTCTTTAATAAACCTAAACTAATCAAGTTTCATGCTCCAGGACTGGGGAAGAGATCAGCTTTTCCAGAAGCATATGCCCACCTGATTCCTAAATAAAACTGGGATTCTAGTAGCAAGGAAATTGAGAGAGACAGCCTGCAACAACAGGACAGTTTGGAAGGAAGGGTGAAGGAAAAAAAAACTGGAAGGCAAGGAAAATTAGTAGCAAGTGTGGAGTAGGAAGGAGCACTCCTGAGAGCCACAGACTAAGGATTTTATAAGTAAGGGATATTTACAAATTAAGTATTAACAAATTTCAGCAACTGTGTTATTATAAGTGGATATTCAAAAAATTTGGGAGAATGAGATGCTCAATTAAATTTTTATAAAATGGATAAATGAATGATGAATGGTCACAGGCTAAAATACTGACAAAATTGACCCTTAGGCTTAGAGGAGTAGGGGTAGTCATTCTCTCTAATACCTGTTAGTTTTGCAATTGCCAAGGATAAATAAAACTTCTCTGAAATTATAATTTAGTGGTTCAGAAATTAAACATGGCAGTATCTGAAAGAAATTTTAAAATGGGTCCTTTTTTAATAAGGAGCCATCATTTCCTACAGAAGTCTTCCCTGACCTTGCCATTTAAACTAAAGGATGTAGAGATAAAACTGTAAAGTGGTCTGAAGGGTGTGGTACAATATAAGTTCGCGCCTTATTATGAACACCTCGGCATGGTTGAACCTAGCAGGAAATGGCTATCTAATTTGATTGAGGGGATTTCTATGTTCTAGAAGGTCATAGAACACTCACGGATTTTGTATAACTTTCACAGAAGACGCATGGATTTGACATGAAACAATGGTGATTCCAATGAGAGGTCATTCTATCTAAAGAAAGCACATTAAGCTGCAAAGCAGATTTGGGTTCCTACAGAGCACATTTAAACAATAGCACATCTAATTTTGTATCATGTATAAAAAGATTCCTAAAAAAAAAAACAGGCACAAACAAAATCATAGTATCATAAGCGTGAAAGAAAAAAAGATCATCTAACTAGCCACTCGCACAAGAGTGGAATATTTTCCACGACAGGTAGAGTTCTCTATTTGAACTCTACCCCCACCGACCTGGCTGGGTGGAAAAAGTAACTGCTACTTTATTGCACTGGTTTGAAAGATTAAATTCTATAACATTTATTGAATAACATTTATTGAACACCTAGTAGAGTGTCTACAGTATTCTGACAATCTTAAAGAGGGACATTATTAGCTATTCTAATAATCAAGTTACTCTTCTTCTTCTTCTTTTTTAGGAGGTACCAGAGATTGAACCCAGGACCTCAAACATGGGAAGCAGGTGCCCAACCACTGAGCTATACTTACTCCCCCAGTCACTCTTAAAAGCTCACACTGAATTTCAAATCTATTAAACCCCCCTAAAGCTTTTTCCAGTCAAATTTTAATCAGCCAAGCTTCCCATATGTCTGTACTTTTACAGTTATTATTTTTAATTAAAAATACATATAATAGCAAAGGATATAAAATGAAAAGATTCTCTCCCATCCCTGACCCCCAGTTTCCTTTCTCAGAAGCAACCAATGTGATGCATATGTATTTGTTTATATGTCTTACCCCCCTCGTTTTTTTTTTTTTTACAGAAATGACATTGTACTATATACAGTATTCTACATTTTATTGTTCATATAACAATACATGTAGGTAACTACTTTAAACTTTAAAATGCTAATCTTTCTAAAAGACAAATTTGTTGAAATCTTAATAGCTGGGTGACCATATACATTATGTGATCTTTCTGAGCCTCAGTTTCCTCTTCTTAAAAACAAAACAAAACAAAAGAAAACCACCATGGGTATCCATATTTCATGAGGTTACTTTACCAATTAATGGAATGTAAGGTGCTTAATATATAGTGCACAGCACACAGTAAAAGTCCAGTAACTATTAGCTGATAATAACGATGATAGTAAAAACAGTATCTTAGACACTCAGTACTTGAGCTCCACCTGTAGTGTGTTCATGGTAGCACAGTTTCAATTATTCATTATCCTTTCCCTTTTCTTTTCTTTTGGTAAAGGAATCTCTCCTTCCTGTGGAAAATCTATTCCTCCACCCTCACTACACAGCAGGAACAAGCCCAGCTCTATCAAAACTACATGGCATAGGGGGACGGATGTGGCTCAAATGGTTGGGCGTCTGTCTGCCATATGGAGGGACCTGGGTTCAATCCCCAGGACCTCCTGGTAAAATAAAAAATAAATAAATAAAAGTGTTATAACCCACAGGTTATAACTGAAAAAAAAAAAAAAAACTACATGGCATAGGTGCTCCACAAGCTATAGAGATTCTTTCTTCTCTTGGTACCTTAAGCTAGAAGGACTAATTAAACCACTATGTCACCCACAAATTTATATGCATACCTTCTGTTTAGTCACTGAAGTTGTAATACAAATGTTGAACAAGATTGGATCAAAGGCAGAGTCTTGCGGTATACCACCTCTATCCCAGCTGACAAACATCTAGTAATCTGTACTCTTTAACTATAGCTCTTAAGTCAGCTACAAAATCACCCAACTATATCACCATCCAGTCCACATTTCACTGACATGTTATCAAGAATATCATAAAAGGCTTCTTTCAAATACCTTAAAGAAACTAAGGCACTACAATCAACCCACCTAACAACTCTACTGAAAAAAAAAAAAAAAAAAAAGGGTAGTTTAGCGTGCCTTGCTTTAGAATTAATTTGGTTCCTAATAATCTCTTCTTTTTCTGGATTCTTCATTTGGCAACACTAAAAATACCTAATATGCACTAAGCACTGTACTATGTTAAGTAATGAATCTAATATGGTACCTGCCCCTAGGTATCACATCTGCCCATGAGCAAGTAATTAAAGCAATTATGAAAATTATGTATAAAGGGAGCAGAATCACTTGTGCCCACCTTGGAGAGAGGCAAGTAACATTTCAGCTGAGTCTTAAGGGAAAGTTCAAGAGAAAGAAGAGAGAGATTAGATTACTTTAGTCAGTGGTAATACCAAATGCATGGGCTGAGAGGGAACCACAGATAATATAGCATGAAAGGGTTGGAGGGAGTGGTGGGAGAATATATTTTAACGGTAAAGAAAGTTACTGTGGAGTTTTAAGCAGGAAAGTGACATGATCTAATATGCTTTTTAAATGTTTATACTGGCTGTGAGGGAGATTAATCAGAAAGCAAAGAGACTAGTTAGAAGCCTGCTATAATAGTCCAAGTAAGATATGATAGCATGATGATGGTTTGAACTAAGGTAGAGATAGCTGTAATAGAAGGAAAGGGATGGGTTAGAGGTAGAATCAAGTAGGACTTGTTAACTGAGGTAATATCAAGGAAGAAAAATATGGACTGACTTCAAGGTTTTTGGTGCCATTATCTTAGACAGGAGATAGAAGAAAACAACAGCATCATCAACAACAAGAAATTGTGGATGGGACAGAATTGGAAAACAAATTCAACTTTGGATACAATGAGGTTTAAGTAGCTAGCTAGATGTTTATTCCTCAAACAACTCTCTTGGGTAATTACCATTAGTATTTTGTTTTAAAGATGAATATACAGAGGCTAGAGAGGTTAGGTAATTTGCCCATGGTCACACAGCTACTAATTCAAACTCAGGCAGTTTGGCTCTAGCACTGTGCAGTTTGATATTATTGAATTCCAAAAAGAAATACTGATTATGTTTGTAAACTGGTCTATTCCTCTGGGCTAGTGATATTAGGTTGTACTGGATTCAGAAGTTTCACTTTTGCTTGATTAAATTATGATTAAGGCTTTGATTGGGCCACATCAGTAGGACCAAGGGGGTGGGAACTCACAGAGAAAATGACATGGCAGAGGAGAAAGTGAGAGTTTGGATCCTGGAGCTGAGAAGTAAGCACACAGAGAAGCAGATACATGAGGAAAGGAGGAGGCTCCATTAGACACAGCAGAGGCCCTGGGAAAAGAGATAAGCTGTTCACCTGATAGATTACAGCTGGCCTTGTGGAGAGACCAGAGCAGCTGAGGCTGGAGAGAAATGAGCCAGGGAGAGAGAGACAAGACTTGTCCCAGCCTGAGGCTCAGATTGGAAGAAGCTGGGACCATGGAGCCTTGGGAGGAGAAGGAAGGCTGAACCCTTGCAGACATTGCCTGCCATCTTGTATCAACACGAGGCAACAGACTCTGGCTGAGAAAGTACCTCTTATGGTAACTTGAGTTGGACTCTTTAGGGCCTTGTGACTCTAAGCTTTTATCCCAAATAAATACCCTTCATAAAAACCAACAGATTTCTGGTGTTTTGCATCAGCACCCCTTTTGCTAATACAAGCACCTAGGCAGTAATAAGAGAAATGAGAACCAAAACTGAATGATGTCACAAGAAGCTAAAGGAAAATGGAGTTTCAAGAAGAAAATGGGCTAGTGTGAAATAACTTTAGCAAGCATTTCCAGTTGCAGGGACAAATAGGGCACAGAAGCTGAATTGCAATGGTTTTAAAGGAAAACATGCAGAGGTGAAGAGAAGATAATTAGAATTTATTGTGTGCCTACTGTTGCTAATTCTACATGTTATCTCATTAAATTTCATAACACTCCTATGAAGTAGATGACAGCTTTGTTTGATAGAACATAAACAGAGCTTCAGGAAGGTTACTTAACTTGCCTACAACTACCCAGTTACTAAGTTTGAGAGCCAGGATTTGAAGCAAGGTGTGTCTGACTCTGAAGCTTATGTTCTTTTCCATTCTATCATGCTACTCCAAAGAAACTGATCCATGACCTGACAGGAAAGCACAAGTAGCTCACAAACTATCTGTTTAACATTGTTTTCAGATTTTACTGAAGATCAATGTGAAGCTCAATAGTCTAAACAATTTTGAAAATTTGGACATTTGTCCAAGTGAAGCCTTCTGGTATGCTTCCATTTACCAGGATTCCCTGGATAACAGGTTATCTGACTAACAACATGTGCAAATCCTTTCAATATCTTCCAATATGATTAATTTGGACTTAGACACTTGAACTCAATCCTTAGTTTCATATTTTGATTTTTGCTTAAAGTTACATCATAACATGGTTCTAATTTTTCAATACAAATATTCTCCAAAGAAGAATTGAAACACCTGTCATAAAGCAGTCAGGTCTTGCTAACCTTAGCTCATCTCTTCTAATCATTCAGACCAAAAAAAACCCAAAATACCAAATAACAATAGTATATGAAATTTAGAATTTTACAGAACATACTTACACATATGGGGCTCAAAAAATCCTATAGAAATTGAGAGAGGCAAATTATATTTCAAGGGACAGAAAAGTTAAGTTTCCATAACTTAGAAAAACATTATAGCACCCCAATATTAGAAAGCGTTCTCTTCTTAAAAATCTCTTTAACCAAGGCAGAGCATTAGAAAAACCCAACAATGTAAGAGTTACTATATTTTAGTTAGGAGACTTTCATTGTCTTTACTACTAAATGGTCCTTATTCTAATACTTACAAAATGAAGCAATCCATTCAAAAGGGCTATAAAATGGGGAATCACTCAACTCTCAAGTCTCAGAAAAAAAAAAAAAAAGGATATCCTACATAACACAAATTTTATTTACTTGCTCGCAAAACTTCATTTTAGAGTAGGAGATGAAATTGGTAAATTAAAAAAATCACAACAGAGGTGAACAAAGTGCTGTAAATACCCTGCCCAGGGAGTAACTGCCAAAGGAAATAGGGAAAACTTCATACTGTAGTGGACTGAAAGGATAAGAGTTTACCAAGCAAAAAAAAAAAAAAAAAAAAAAAAAAGGAAGAAAGCATACTCTAAGCAGAAGGAACAGCCTGTTCAAAGGTGCACAGGCATGAACAAACACAATATATTCAAAGAAGTGCAAGTTGTTTGGTTAGATTAGTGCAAAGAGGATAGGACAATGAAGTTTGGATTTATCCTTACAGGCATTAAGAAGTCACTGAGGAATGATGTTATCAGATATGTATATTTAAAGGTAAAATCAGTGGAAGGCAGTAGACTAAAAGAAATTAAAAAATGAGGACAGGGTCGGATGTGGCTCAACTGGTTGGGCATCTGTCTCCCATATGGAAGGACCCGGGTTTGATCCCTGGGACCTCCCGGTAAAAAAAAAATAAAAAAAAAAAATAAAAAAATAAAAATGAGGACAATAGCAAGATGCCTGTTGCAAAAAACCTGATAAGTAACAAAGGTCAGAAGTAGGGGGATAAGACTAAAGCACTCAAGAGACATTCAGGCTGTATAAGCAATTTGGCTTTGTGAGGCATTAGACATGCAGCTAACCAATAAAAGAGGCAGATATGTTTAGAATTTCTGATTCATATGGCTGGAGGATGATTCATTCTACAAATATTTACTGAATACCTAATATATATAAGGCACTGTTCAAGACCCTGAGGATACAATTATGAAAACAGACAAAAATTCCTGTTTCTGAAACTTAAATTTGAGTGAATGGTATTTCATTACTGAAATTTAAAAAGAAAAGAAAAAAGGAAGAATAGGTTTTGGTTTTGAGGGAGATTGGGGAGAGATGAATGTGATTAGGTTATTTACTTTGCTTGCTGCCAGCCCTCTAGGAAAAGAAGGCTAGAAGTACAGGAGAAGTAGATAGGTTTTCAGTGTACAATCTGAAGGGGTCTTCTGAGTATTTTAAAGCACTTCAAAATAATACATAAATACAAATAAAAACACAATATAATTTTCCGCCTTTTGACTGGTAAAGATGAAGGAGTTGCACAATACCCAAGTTGACAAGGGTATGGGAAAAAACAATAACTCTTACGCAATATTTGTTGGTGGGAATATAAATTAGTAGAAACTATCTGGAGGGCAGCTGGCAATATGTATCAAAAATTTTAATGCACATGCTGTTTTGTCCTCAAATTTCATTACTAAGAATTTAGACTAAGAAGATAACAGGGCAGGTGTGCAAAGATATATGATGTATATGATGTTTCCTTCAGTGTTGTTTTTAATAGTCAAACAAAAACTACAACAAGAAATCAGAAACATTCTAAATGTCCATTCATAGATCTCTACCATCAAGGACAGATATCCATAACACCTTTTGGGTCAAAAAAAAAGGAAAAAAAAGTTATAATACAGCATGTATAGTAACAGCCCATTAATGTTAAATCTATTTATATTAATTAATATATTATTCTTACATAATATGTAGAACAGATAGAAATAGAGATTGAGATCTGGAATGGTATTCCAGCTGTCATATCTGAGTAGCGAGATTCTGAATGATTTTTATTTTCACTTTTTTATTTTTTGGTATTGATTTTTCATTACATTGATAATTTATTATTCCAGTAAAAGAAAAGCTAGTTTTTATTTTGAAGGAAGAGGAGGGCTGTTTACACGTTAAGATTTACTGTAAGAAAGGGACCTAGGTTGATGAAGAAATGGGCTGGTAGGTGAAGAAAGTGGCAACAGTGGGGTATATAAGTAGAAGGGGAGGCAGAGGGTAAGGACATTAAGTAAGAACATCCATTATATGGGTCACTGGGTGACAGGACTGACCCACAACAGCTGGGTAGTCCCTAAAAGCTGGGGATAGGTGCAATACTACACAAAATCTTTGTAACCTTCATAAGGCAGATATTCATATCCTGGAGACTGTATTCATTTGATTCTAGTTTTAGAACCAATGGCATCCCCACGCATGTGCACATATGCAGAATCTGGTGAGGAAAAACAACAATCCCAAATCCCTGTAGCAACCATAATCCTACCTGGAACAGGGCCAGGAAAAGCTGTGTCTCCAGCATTTCTGAGAAAACTGTGGTTGCTACTTTTCAAATTAAAATGCAAAGCAGCTCACTCCAGTGTCACTGGGAACTGTCAGAAAGGGATTATGGTTCCCACCCCAAGGATACAGGTCAGCTAAACAATACCCATCTTCCAGTGCTGAGAAGGAGGGAGAAGGAAAAGATTAGGCTTGTTTCCAAATAGCAGTCCCGCCTGCTTGTTACCGTGGTAACCTCCATTCCCTGAGCTGCTCTCATTTGTCTTTCTCTGCCTGACCTTCATGTTGCGCTGACAGTAACAGGGGAGGAAAAGGTGCCCGCCTGCCAAGCTAAGCACTCAAGCTGAGGGCACTGAGAAAAAAAAAGAGGCACTTAAAGTCCCTCTCATTCTAGACTTGAAACTGTGACCTTCGGATGATTAGAGTCCTGAAAGAGATTTCTGGTGGCCCTTGTCATTCCATCATTCCATCCTTCCATCCCCTGCTCTCAGGGCCACTTCACTTCTCTGATGTACCACTTAGTGTGAGGAATCTGAGTCAGAGTCAAGTGGGTAGGAGAAAAATCAAAGAGAAAAGAAAAAAACAAGGAATGGCAAACTGAAGAATAGAGGTAATAAAATATTAACTCAAAACTGCTTGGGAAAAAAACACCAAAAAAACTGCTTGAGACAACTATCAGTATATTGGTTAAGTACAGTTTTTAGTTTCTTCTCTCTTCCAGATTTGTGCCATGTGTTCAATCAGTGGAGGTGTGAGGGAAATTAAGTTACTTGGGATAGGGCTGGGGGAAGGATCCAAATACTTAGTGCTTTTTTTTTTTTTTTTTTTAGGTACTGGGGCCAGGGATTGAACCCGGGACCTTGTATGTGGGAAGCCGACACTCAACCACTGAGCCACATCGGATCCCCACTTAGTGCTTTTTAAAATTTTTCTTCAAATATATTTCTCCATGAAATTTAATCACTCAACCAATATTTATCCCCTACCTGTAGGTCCTGTGCTATTTAAGCATTGGGTATAGAGAGGTAAACAAAAGAGATCAGTAAATAAATATAAATTAGAAACGGCTATTAAGGAACAAACAAGGTATGTGATGAGAGAACAGGGATGGAACTACTTAGGGCAGTAAGGAACGGTATCTCTGAAGAGGTTAAATTTAAGATGAGACCTGAAAGAAGAGAAGGAGCATGCACAAGAAAAGCCTAGGGTGCAGACAGAGGGAACAGCATATGCAAACCCCTAAGGCAAGAAAGTGCTTAGCCTATATTTGAAGTCCATATTTCATTATATATTACTTGACACTCTTACAGAAAACTGAGTTTGCCAAATTTAGAAGTTTAGGAGGCCCAGGGAATGGGTAATAGTAGGCCAGCTAACCTTTTTAAAGTTTAGTCAAATGTTATCCATTGAGTTCACCAATGAATGAGTTACTAAGGTATCAACTACAAAGATGGTCTATGGACAGTTCATTCTGGGAAGTGGATGTGGCTCAAGTGATTGGGCTCCTGCCTACCACATGGGAGGTCCCTGGTTTGGTTCCTGGTGCCTCCTAAAGAAGACAGCAAGCTGGTGCAATGGGCAGGCGCCGCAAGCTGATGCCACAAGATGACGCAACAAGATACACAAGAAGAAAAACATAATGAGAGACACAACAAAACAGGGAATGGAGGTGGCTCAAGAGATCAGGCACCTTCCTCCACATCGGAGGTCCTGAGTTCGTTTCCCTGTGCCTCCTAAAAGACACAAGGAAGATGGACACAGCAAGTGCAAACAATGAAGGGGTGGGAAAAAATAAATAAATAAAATAAATCTTAAAAAAAAAAAACAACCAACCAATCAACCAACAAACAAATAAAAAAACCTGTAGTTTCTGTCTTTCCTGTAGGTTCATGTATTTCCCAGTCCCTGTGTTCCTACCGGCCCCCTAGCTATGGGAATTAGTTCAGCATCAATCTTTTTTTACATTTCTTCTAAAATAAGCTGCTGATTGAATATTTCTTTTTTGGGGGGTGGGGGAAGTGTCATCCTTAATATGCCTGTTCATGATATAAAACCCCTTGAATCTCTCTTGCATCTTCTTCAAACATTCAAACTTGAAAGGTTCTACCACAAAAAGTGTTAATAGAGCCAGGGAACAAACACCAATTCTTATCCATTCAATTCTATTACAGGAAGAATGAGTTCTGGTTAGTAAGAGAACTACATATTTTGGATTATCAGAACCTTCTGGATTATTCTTGAATATTGGTTCTTTCTTGAATACCAGTTGGAATCTTCAGATTACAAAAGGCCAGATTATTAGAATTTCACTGTATCACAAGCATTTTTCTGTGTCAATGAGCTATTAATTAAAAACGTAATTTTGGGAAGCGGATGTAACTCAGTGGTTGAGTGCCTGCTTTTCATGTACAAGGTCCTGGGTTCAATCCCTGGTACCTCCTAAAAACAAATTAAAAAAACCCATAACTTAAATGTTTGAATAATATTCTTTTGAAAGAATAAGCCATAATTTGATCAATATCCTATACATGAATGTTTACGTTGTGCATATTTTCACTTGTATAATAATGAGAGTATTGTCTTAAAGGCTAAATCCCTTGCAAATGCTTCCTATTTTCATAGGATAAAGTCTTGCATCTGAGATTAGTCAATAAAAGGGTAAGTACGAGGGTGAAGTCTACTCTGCAGACCGCGAGGACCTCTATGCCTAGATGTTTTCTCACCTGCTCCTGCTTCAGAACCCCCCCAAAAGCTGGAGCCTTTTAGCCCCCACAGACAAGCTGGTGACATTCAGCAGCTTGGCCCCTTTTCCCTCTATTTTGTGCATGTTTTTGTGTTGTTGACCTCTTGGTGGCTTGTAATCCTGAACAAAATGTAACAATAAATTTTGTATAAATAAGAAAAAAAAAAAAAAAAAGGGTAAGTACATTTTAAGAATTTTTGATGCATACTATTCAACCAACTTCCAGGCTTTCTAGAGTTTCAAAAAAGGTATGCAATATTACTCACATATGTGGACTAATTTTTTAATTCTTTTCAGGACCTTTCTAACTATTGCCAAAATGCAGTTTATTTGTCTCAACTCAAAGGATAACAACATTTTGTTTTTAATATCTTCCTGCCTATAACCCTGTAAACTGTTAACATTTACAATCACTGCTTGTCTACATTTAAGGAGGTCTATGCTGATTTCTGGATTCCTTTCATGCGTTACAACCGATACTCAAAAGCCAAAATATATGCAGTTCAGTTCATCCTGTTCCTCTCCCACATATGTATGACCTTACATTTATATATAGTGTAGTAGGTTGAATTATGTTCCCCAAAGAAAAAAAAAACAACTAACGCTCTTAAATCTTAATCTCATTTCTGTAGGTGTGAACACATTGTAAATAGGAAATTTTGAAGATGTTATTTTTAATTAAGGTGTGGCCTACTGAATCAGGATGGGTCTTAATCCTGGAGGCCTTATAAAGAGAAAACTATGGGTAGGAGATAGAAGTTGGAAGTCAGCAGGAACTTTCTGGGAAAGGAGAGGGCATTGCCAAGTGACAGGAAAGCCAAAGAACCCAAGTTGGTAGCCAAAATGCTACCAACCCCAGGAAAAAGCAAGCCTTCCAGCCTCTGAAATCATGACACAGAAAACTCCTGTTGTTTAAACCAACCCACTGTATAGTATTTGTCATAGCAGTCTGGAAACTAAGACACATAGATAATATTTAAATAAAGTAAGGCCTGAAGCCCAAGAGCACTGGTAGAGTCTGAATGCCTCTTGAGACAGGGCACAGAGGTTTCTTAAAGCACAGATTGGGAACTGCAATTTCTAATTAGCAAGCAGTTGGTGGCCAGGAAATATTTAAATTCATAAGCTAAATGGGGAGCCGTGCACAGTAAGTGTTTTTGATTCCTACCTCCAACTTCTAAAAAACTAGAATAGTGTATCAGCTTTTATCACAATCAGTATGATCAACCATGCAACATTTGAGAAATTATTTGTCAAAAGTCACAATACAGGGGAAAAAATCCAGGATAAAATATTATGGCACAGCTTTTACAGATACATCATAATAAATTGTATGGCCAAATGTTAAAAAAAATAGGGGATGATGTGGGAGAGAGAGGGGGTACATGGGAATCCCTCATACTTTTGGATGTATCTTCTCTGTAACCTAAAATCTCTTTAAAAATAAAGTTTATTTTATTTTTTTAAAGATTTAGTTTATTTATTTATTTCACCCCCCTCATTGTTTGAGCTCACTGTCTGCTCTCTATGTCTGCTGGTCTTCTCTTTAGGAGGCACTGGGAACTGAACCTGGAACCTCCCATGTCGGAGCCTGGTGCTCAATCGCTTGAGCCACCTCCACTCCCTGCTTTTTGCTCTTTCATTGTGTTTCCTCTTTGTGTCTCCTTGTTCCATCATCTTGCTGAGTCAGCTCGCCGCGCCCATTGTGCCAGCTCACCCCGCCAGCTTGCTGTCTTCCTTGTCTTCTCCAGGAGACACTGGGAACCAAACCTGGGACCTCCCATGTGGTAGGCAGGAGCTCAATCATTTGAGCCACATCTGCTTCCCAGTAAAGTTTACTATATTAAAAATACATATATTATGGTGCAAAGAACCAAATTCATTAGCATCGATCAGTCTCAGTTTTCACTTATCTGTGAATACCCATCAAGAACTTTCAAAAAGGATAGCTCAATACTGAACAAACTACCTAAGTGTCTGGGTCTTTTTCTAAGATGTGAAATTTCTTAACCATTTTATTTATATATTCTTAACCTTGTGGAAAGCAGTATCACATATAAAAGAATGCTACTGAAAAGTTCCATAGATGAGGTCTATTTTAGGAAGGGATAAAGGAAAGGTTTGGTTTACAAATGGGTGAAATAAGGAAAGGCAGATTCATCTTCATATAGAAGTAAAGGATGAACATAAGTAGGAGGAGATAATGATTAAGAGAACTGGATTTTGAAGATAGCCAATAGCCAACTTGGGTTCAAAGAGATCTTCCACTTTGGTTATGCAACTTCAGGCAACTTTTTAAGGCCTCAGTTTTTTCATTAGTAAGGTAGAAATTATATTAGTATCTACATCACAGAACTATTATAAGAATTAAGTGAAATACCATATGTAAAGCATTTAGCATTGTTGCCTGGCACACAGTCTAGTAAATTTTAAATGCTGTTGCTGCTACACTTACTGTTGTTATTAAATGTGTCCTAGGGATCCTCCAAAGAGACTACTTTTATCTCAGAACAAATACTGGAAGATTTTAACAGTTCTTTTCAGGCTAACAGCAGGTCAGGAATTGGCATCTAAATCATCAATTAAAAAACCAAATGAGTTTTTCTTCCTTTTTGGCTTTTCAAGTCCATCTTTACGTCACATTGGAACACGTGCATATAAAGCTGGTAAACTGTCCACAATTCTTGTAGATTGGGCTCCATCAGAAGAGCTTAAATGGAACTTGCTGGTGTTCATCTGAGCAAGCGAAGAATGAACCCAGGAGAGAAATTTCTAAAAAGACATTGCTTTGTGTAGTTAAACTACCTGGCCGATTTGGATAGCTGAAATACTGTCCTTGTTGCACTATTAAGACCGAAAAAGAGGATGTCATAATCTCCAGTAGTATCTACAACCTTCCCCCCTTCTTGTAGAACAAGCTGCATAACCCATGAGTACATAGTCTCCGAAGGCAGATAAAATTGGTCAATAGGTGATAAATTGATGATAATCCTATAATTCTCTAAGGAGTTGGAGGGAAAACATTTAATCTCTACTTTAGTGAGGCTGTTGGCTAACCACTTGTCTAAGAAGGAATTGAAAAAACAAATGGGGGAAGCGGCTGTGGCTCAATCAGTAGGGCTCCCGTTTACCATATGGGAGGCCCCGGGTTCGGTTCCCGGGGCCTCCTGGTGAAGGCAAGCCCGCCCGCATGGCGTGGTTAGCTGACCCAGCGAGCACAAGCAGCAAGGGGGGGATAAATGAATAAATAAATAAAATCTTTAAAAAAAAAAAAAGAAAAAAGAAAAAACAAATGGGTGGGACAGTTTCTAATAAGGGGGAAATGCCTACAGCACAAATACTTCCGTTGTCTTAAGATTTGGGGAGTTGGGGGCGGATGTGGCTCAGATGGTTGGGTGTCCGTCTCCTATATGGAGGGACCTGGGTTCGATCCCCGGGACCTCCCCGTAAAAAAAAAAAAAAAAAAGATCTGGGGAGTGTCCCAAAATTTCCCTCCCTTCTATAACAAGCAGACCTTAATTTGTCTGCAAAGGAAGCTTTTCTGGCTCTTACTATTAAATTTTCAAGCACCCTCAAGATTTCTAGACATTAGCTGTGGTCACTTAAGCTCTGTTGGTCTCGGTTTCTTATAAGATAAATAAAATATTAGGATTTTATTCTTTCTTCTAAATTCTAATCTTGCCTAAATCCAAACTGGTATGATTGACGGGGAACGGCTATCCTTAATAGCACTGCTATTAACTAGAGCTTTATGACAAGGGTATCCATCAAAATGAGAATTTCTCCATTCAGACAGCATTTTCAGTATAAAAATAAAACATGGACAACCAGGAAACTCTTTAAAATGATCTGAGTGAAAGAAAGGTAGCACCTAAACTAAACCTCAATGGCTCTGAACTGACATCAGGCTTAGGTCTAAGCACGACAAGTGTTGGAAGAATCACAATTTTTGAGCTCCACAGAGAGAGATATATGTAATTCAAATATAATAAATGGTGAAATAGTTCAGGTTCATTTATTCCTCAGGCAATAAGATATCTTTCAACCTATGAAATATTAAAACAGCCTATTTTGGTATAATTTTCACATCTCCAATGTCCCAGAACCTATTTCTAAAGATGCTCTTTGTTTTTTTTTTCTTTGTAGGTGCTTCTCAGGTTGCTAGAAGAGATTCTAAGGATTTCATGCCACAAAGCTGGAACAGTCTGATTAAATAAAAGAATAGAGTGAGCAAGCAAGCAAGCACATGCATACAAAAACAAGCAAGAAAGTAAATAAACCAAGTCATGATGGCAAAAAACAGAGGAAGAGACCAATAGAGAAGAGAAATATTTGTTACCTTTGCATTTCTGACAAGTACATGTGACAAAAACACATACCTTTAAACCTCGCTGTCTACCTCATGTCCTCAATCAACACCCAATTAATTCCACTGGTCTAAACAGAAACTACTACTAAAGGTTTACTGTGTGTACCACTTTGAGTCACATCAATTATGACAGCATAAACATACCCAATGCAGATAAATCTGTTCTCTCTCAAAGTAAGGTTCTGCCTAAGGGTAATTCAAGACATTTTCCCCCTAATCTCCCCAAAGAAAGAGAAAAAAAAAAAAAAAATGAAGGCAAAACCCAAGGAGTTCTCATTACCACCCTAAGAAGACTAGACTTTCCATCAGAGAAAGCCTATACTCACATATGCTTACAGGAATGTTATCTTACTATATTGTACTTGTTTCATACTTTGTACCATATAAACCTCGGGATAAGAATTCCTTCATGCAGAATTCCTTTTTGAGTTTGCTTCTTTTAAAGAGGAAGAAAAGACAAATTTATGCATGCAACATACTGATGTGTTCGCACTGTCCTTAATCACATTCCTGGTCATACTTAAGATATAGTATGGTGTACCTACCATACTGGCAAAATTTTTTGAAGTTAACAATATCAAGTACTGGTGAAGTAAACAGAACCCACTGCTGGTCGAAGTATAAACTGTTTCAAATGCTTGAAAAACTATTTGACCTTATTTAGTGAAGTAGAATATGTATGTGCACACCCTACTACCTAGCAATTCCACTCCCAAGCTGGTAAATGGGCATCAGGCATCAACATTCAAAGCAATTTTTGTAACAGTAAAAATGCTGCAAACAACCCAAATGTCCATCAACAGTAGATGGAATTCTACATAATTTCATATATTCATACAGTGGACCACTAAAAGCTGTGAAAATAAATTAACTACACTGCACATGCATATTGTATACACTGTACTTGGATGAATCTCTGCAATAAGGAAAAGCAAGTCACAGAAAAAGACACGGTATTGTGATTCTACTTAAAAATAACCAAATCAGGCAAAACATTTTAGTTTTGTTCAGAGACACAGACAAATGAAAAAAATATAAAGATAAACAAGCAAATAATTAACATAAAATGTTAGACAGTGGAGATAGGAGGAGAGTCAGAGTATAGTGAGTGAAGGATCATATAGGAGGTTCAAAACCTAAAGTTTTGCTAATGCTTGACTTCTTAAGATGGGGTGTTGAGTAAAATTGTTTTAATTATTATTATTTAAACTATACTGGATATATTTCACAGTTTAAAACTAAGAGAAACAAATGGTAACTGGAGGCAAAATATTCTTTATTATCTGGTGCCTATACATGGTTGCAATGAAATATGCCAAGCTCTTTAGGTTATAAAGAGATTCTACTAACCACATTAGTTTTGAGAATAATTAATCTATATCAGAGGTATAATTTTCCTTTCTAAAACTTATTATCTGTAAATTTATTATTATCTGTAAAATTATTATTCCTACAATAAACTCTAAGTTCCATGAAGAAGAGGATGGTAAATGTCTCTTTCAACACTCATTCCCAGAGTCAAGCACAATGAATGGATAAATGAATGACTTTGTGAATTTAATTTAGCTGGGATAGCTTTTACTAGTCTCTCCACAAATGCAAGACAATATGCCACAATTCTCCAGAAACTCGATGTTTCATCTCTGTTACTACCTTCCCAGAGCTTAGTAGTCATTCTGGCACTCATGCTGTAACATCTCTTAAGGTCCTAGGTGCTGAAGATATGGCTCTGACATGATAAACGTAGTCCCATATATCTATTTGATAGTCACCACTCCACATATAAAGGAAGACGGTAAGATAGAATTTTTCCCCTGATCTCTTAGGACATTTGAAATCTACAATGATAAGGCTGAGATTTCAACTATGAGTATGTGGCAAGATACACTTTACAGAACAATGGGATGCTATTTTCTTCGTTTTCTCTGAAAGATTAAATAATTCCTTCAGCCTTTGCCATCCTCATAAGTTAAATTATATCATTCTCTGTTCTGAAGAGTGGCCTCACCTAAAATATTCAGTAAACAGTAAAGCATTCTCATTCTAGAACCTCTTCTAGAAAGCAACAGGCAGAAATAATAATTCATAGGGAAAAAAAAGTCTATAAAGAAATGATGAAGGCAAACAATTCTATTCTGGAGATGAAAGAAGAATCATAGGTTGCCACATCACAGCTGTCTCTCTGCCTGCACTATTTGGGTAAAGATTAAAATTAGAAACAACAAAATGAAAAAGCATTAAATGGCAGGTCTAATAAACTTGAGAATTATTTACTTTCACTAAACTCAAGATTTTTACTGCCTTTTGTTCTGTTTTAGTATGGTAATAGTCATCTTCCACCCAATATTCCTTTAAAAGCAACAGCAGAAAATGTTGACACCTTTAATCAGCTCAAGTTATTCTTTATCTCCCTTCTCCTCCTTCCTCCCTCCTTTTCCTTAAGACAATCTAAAAGTTAAGAAATCAAAGATGGTAGGCAGTAGAATTAGGTAGGACATGCGGAGGACTACGAGCACACCTCAACATGAACTGTTTCTATTGTTTTCTTAGGGAACTAACTTCTCTCTAAAAATTTAACAAGGTCATCAGTAACTTGACTTCACATGGCATATTTTCTTTTTTACATTATTTCAATTAAACATATTTATCTCAGGGGGACTTCCAGGAAGATGGCATTAGAGTAGGACGACAGAGCTCAACTCTCTTACAAAAAGAATGGAGGAAGGGCAAAAAGCTGTCTGAGGGAGCTGCTTTGGAAATCTGCAGACCAGGAGAGTGCTACATATTGTCCAGGAGAGAGAGAGACGAGAGATAAAGAGGCTGAAGTACAAATGTGAGTTACTAGTTCCTGTGGCTGGGAAGGGCACCCATCCACACCCTCAAGGCGAACAGCCTGGGTAACCCATGGCTCACTCTGGCCAACTGAAAGGGGAATGGACATCTTCCTCTCTGGGAGGAGGGAGGATGCAGTGGAGGGCAGAGAGTAGTTTCTCTTTTGTGAGATTAGCCAGGGGCATCAGGTGAGAGAAACAATGTTCAAAGTAGCAATGTTTGTAACAGTAAAAATGCTGGAAACAACCCAATCTTGGCTCTGGACAGACCAGAATCACCAGTGAGTAGAGGTTGAAAGAGGCACCTCTGTGGAAAGGTTTGCCAAAGAGCTCCTTTCTGCTGGCAGACCAGGAAACTGTAAGCAGTTAAAAAGCTTTTTGGAGTCTATTATGTCTAAGTACTCTTGAATCTGATCTGCACCCCATTAGTGGGTATCTGGCCCTGTTTTGATAACTTAAGCTGGGCAATCTTAAAGATTTAGAATAAGTTGAACCAAAAATTAAAGAAGAGCCATGAAACAAAATCACTAGGCAAGAGAGAGTTATTGACCATCAGAGCGAATTCATCAACATAATCAGACGCATACATATCAGCAAAAAATTACAAGCCAAGCCAAGAAAGAGGAAGAGATGGCCCAGGTAAAGGATCAAATAAAAAATCCTGATGAGACACAGGATTTAAGCCAACTAATCAGTAATATTCACACAAATCTCCTCAATCAATTCAAGGAGTTGAAGGAAAATATAGCTAAAGAGATAAAGGATATTAAGAAGACACTGAGGAACAGATGTAGCTCAGTGGCTGAGCACTGGCTTCCAACATACAAGGTCCAGGGTTCAATCCCCGGCACTGGTAACTAAAACAAAACAAAACAAACAAACAAAAAACTCAAAAAACATTAGAGGCATATAACAGCAGATTTGAATTGGTTGAGGACAGAATAAATGAATTGGAGGACAGAGCATCTGAACTTGAAAAGACAGGAAAACAGAAAAAAGAAAAGAGTGGAAAAATCGAACAGAGTTTTAGAGAATTGAATGACAACGTGAAATGCACAAAAATATGTATTATAGGTATTCCAGAAGAGGAAGAGAATGGAAAAGGGGCAGAAAAATATTTGAGGAAATAATGACCGAAAATTTCCCAACCCTTATGAAAGACATAAATATCAATATCCAAGAAGGACAAGGCACCTCAAACAGAATAAATCTGAATAGACCTACGCAACATACTTTTAAATAATTAGTAGGTCAAGAAGAAATTCCAAGAAAAACCAGTAAATATAGTGAGACAAATGAAAACAAGAACATATCAAAAAGTATGGAATACAACGAAGGCAGTGCAGAGAGGGAAATTTATAGCCCTCAATGCTTAATTAAAAAAGAAATTGCTAAAAACGAAGGTCTAATTGCCCACCTGGAGGAACTAGAAAAAAGAACAGAAGACTAATCTCAAACCTAGGAGAAGGAAATAAATAACAATAATTAAAACAAAAATAAATGAAATTAACAACAAAAAAATAGAGGGAATCAACAAAACTAAAAGTTGGTTCTTTGAGAAGATCAACAGCATTGACAAACCCTTAGCTAGACTGACAAAGGAAAGAAAAAAAAGAAAGAAAGAAAATGCAAATAAATAAAATCAGAAATGAGAGAGGGTACCTTATCACTGACCCTGCAGAAATAAAAGAGATAATAAGAGGATATTGTAAACAACAAACTTGATTGATGGAGTTTTTCCTTAAAAAAATTTTTTTTTACTTTCCATGCTCTCGCTCTCAGAAAGTTACCACTAGAGGATGTGCTCCAATATCACATGGAAATAAACCAAGAAAGAGGAAGACGTGGGATCCAGAAAGGAGAGGATCCAATATAGAAGGAAATTCGAAAGATAAATCCTAGCAGTGCAGCTGGCCTAAAACGCTACTAGTCCACATTTAGACTTAAGAGGGATCAAGGAGTGATGTCTCTAAGGGGAAAAAAAACTGAAAGAATATCCAATATGTTCAAACACATCAAAAAGAGAATTTCAGTCATTGGAGAGTTATAAATCAATTACTGATGGACACATAAAAAATCTAAGCAGGGGGTCGGATGTGGCTCAACTGGTTGGGCGTCTGTCTCCCATATGGAGGGACCCGGGTTCAATCCCTGGGACCTCCCAGTAAAAAAAAAAAAAAAAATCTAAGAAACAAATAAAAAATAAATCCAGGGAAAACAAAGGCCTGTACAAATAAGCAAACAGGAGAGACAGTATCCATGTGACAGGGAGCAGTAAGAGAGCTAGATTTCATCTTTCATAATAATAAGAAAATAGATAATTAAATAAATTTGAAAGACTATGAAAGTAGAAGAATGAAGCATTTTATGGAAGAAAATACCAGAAGAAATACCTAATACTTGAACATGACTGCCTCTGGGGAGCAAGAATCTACAGTAAGGAGGGATGGGGCATGGAGCTGTTCTATTAAAAAGCTAAGTTGTACTTTTAACTTTTGAAACTATATAAAGATATTATTTTATTTAATTTTTAATTTTTATTTTATTTTTTTATTTTTTACCGGGAGGTCCTGGGTATCGAACCCGGGTCCCTCCATATGGGAGAGGGACGCCCAACCAGTTGAGCCACATCCGACCCCTATTTTAATATATAGTTTAAGTATGCCACATTAGTTACAATCTCATTAAATAACCTGCACATAAAGCCATTAGTCACAATAAGCTAACCTTTTTGGGAAGACATCTAAATTAATCACTTCAAAATTACAAATCAAGAGATCCCAAACAAACACCAATCAAATTAATCTGAGTGACCTATATAAATACTCTTATGAATTCATTGCTTAAAACTTGATTGACGGGGTTTTTCCTTAAATGAATTTAATCTGACTAGCTGATGAATCCATAGTAAAATGCTTGTTGCTAAACTGACTTCTGGAACTACGTTACTCTAGTCCCAATTTTCTATTATTTTAGGAAAAAAACTAACTACCAACAGAGAATATTAAATTACTTAGTGAGAAATACTTCCTACTAAGAACCAATTTTAAAGTTAACCTTCATTCAAATAAGAAAGAATTTTACATTTAAAAAATAAGTCAATGAGAGTTTATAGGTATACAGGGACTTTGATAAAATATTCTTTCTAAAAATCAACCTCTACTTCGGGCACAGAGCAATTTCATGAAGTTGTAGATTTCCTTTTTATCCAAGAATTAAAAATCTCCTTTCTTGCAAGGTACCTTTTAGGTTCTTCCAAACCATATTAGAACCAATATATACATTTACAATTTTATTTAAAATTACATCTGCATAATTAATTGTTTCAAGTAAAAATATTTAAAAATAAAGTATACAGAGAAAGTAAAAAGCACTAGTAAGCATGTTCCCAAAGAAAACCATTGTTACACTTTGATATTTATCTTGAAAGAAAAATATTGCACATACTGAATATATTTATTTTTAATCAGTTTTTTTCACTTCCACATGAACATTTTCCTTTGTGATTGAGAATACAGTTTTTAATGGCTGTATAATGTTCCTCATCAGCTATACTGGAATTTAAATAACTTGCTTCCTACAGAAAAAATTTCAGGTTACTTGCATTTGTTTAGCATCCTTGTCCATAAATAATGGAAACTCCTCTAATTTTTCCTTGTCATACACTCCTATAAGTGGAATTATTGTGACAAAGGGCATAGACATTTTCTATTATGTTATGCATATTCTCAAATTACAGTCTGGTAAAGTCTTATCAATTAACTTTCCTAGTAACAGGACGTGAGCTGTCTCGTAATCTGATTACAATGGATAGTCTCATTTAGTTCTAGTTTTTAAAACAGCTTTATTGAGATTTAAATAACATACAATAAGCACACAAATTCAAAGCGTACATACATAATTATTGACATGTATAACATCATGAAACCATCAAGATAATGAACATATCTATCATACACAAAAGTTTTGTCATGCCTCCTTCTGGACCTCCCCACCCCATCCTCAGATTACCACTGATCTGCTTTCTGTAATTATAATTAGTTTGCATTTTCTAGAATTTTATACAAATGAACTCATACACTATGTTACTCTTTATTTTGTATGGTTTTGTTCACTCAGAATGATTATTTTGAGATTCATCCATGTTTTATGTGTCTACAGATTACTCCTTTTTGATAATGAGTATTTATTGCATAGATACACCAAAGTTTGTTTACCCATTTACCTGTTAATGGACATTTGGGATGTTTCCAGTTTCTGGCTATGACAAATAAAACTTCTAAGAGTATTCATGTAAAAAAATTGTGTGGACAAAAGCTTTTATTAATTTTGGGTAAATATCTTGGAATGGAATGGCTGTGTCACATGTCAGGCACATGCTTAAATTCTTAAAAGATTATCAAACTGTTTTCCAAAGTGCTTTTTTGGTTTACATTCCTATAAGCAATGTAAGATAGTTCCTGTTGCTCCTCACCAACAATGGGTATAAGCTGATGTTTAAATTTAAGCTATTGTAACAAGTGCCTAGCATTATCTCATTGTAGATTTAATTTACATTTCCCTATTGGCTAATGATGTTGGACATCTTTTCATGTACTTATATTTAGTGAGGTGTCCAGATTTTTTTGCATATCTTTTGTCTGGACTCTTTTTTTTAATTAATGAGTTTTGAGAGTTTTTAAAAATTATGTTCTGGATACAAGCCCTTTATCAGATATGTGATTTGCAAATATTTTCTCCCAATTTGTGGCTTGCCTTTTCATTCTCTTAATAGTAACTTTCAAAGAGCAAAACTTTCTGATTTTGAGGAAGTGCAACTTATCAAATTTTTCTTTCATAGATTATACTTTTGGTGCCATATCTAGGAAGTCTTTTCCTAATCCAAGTTCACTGTAAGTGCATTTACATATGAGCTTTAAAATTAACTTGTCAATTTCTATTAAAAAGCCTGCTGGGAATTGGGATTCACTAAATTAAGCAATTGATTTGGGAGAATTGATATCATGAACATGTATCAAAAGACTCAACAGTGTATCAATTTATTTAGGTCTTCTTAAATTTCTTTCAGGGATGTCCTGTAGTTTTTTTTGTACAAGTTTTACACATCCTCTATCAGGCTGATCCATAAGTATTTCATATTTTATTTTATTTTATTTTTTTGCTTTAAAATTTGTTTTTTTCTTTCTTATTTCATATTTTAAATGCTACTGTAAATGATACTTTTCTTTTCTAAATTGGATGCGTTCATTTCTTTTTCTTGATTTATTGCATGCTCTGCTAGAATCTCCACTGCAACTTTTGAATAGAAATGCCTTGGTTCCTGAATTTAGGGCAAAATGATTCAGTCTTTCACCATTAAGTATGATGTTACCTGAAAGATTATGGTAGATAGCAGTTGTCAAGTGGAGTTTCCCTTCTTTACCTAGTTTCCTGAAAAGGGCCAGCACTAGGATGAAGTGAATGAGGCAAGTGAGGCACCAAAGGGGCACCAGAAACTCAATAATCAAGGTAAATATTTTAATGCAATATTTTAAAAAATAAAAAATAATGTAAAAAAATCCATGATGAACAAAATGTCAACATTTATTTAACAAGTGGATCAATATTATCCATCTCCCTTTTGCTTCAGTCTTCAATATGGCTCTGCTTGGCACTGCTACTGAAACCATGAGGATAACTGAAGGGTGTGCATTGCAGGCAGAGGGAAAAGCATACAAAGACCATAATGTGGGAATATGTCTGCTCTAAGGGGGATGGGCCAGTTCCCCATAGGCTGGGGAAATTTAAGTTGCCACCCCACTGCTCTGAGGGGGGTGGGCCTAGTCCCCATAGATTAAGGAGAGTCAGGTTGCCACACCACTGTTCTGAAGGGGTTGGGCCTGTATGCCAGAGATTAGGGAGAATGTTGCCACCACCCCACAGTACTAAGAAGGTTGAGAAAGTCACCCAAAGATTGGGGAAAGGAGAAAGTGGCCATCACTCCAATGTTCTTGGAGGGTGAGGACTGGAGCTCGGCCACCACCCAGATGCTTGATAAGGGTGGAACTGAGAAAATGGCTGCTGGGCAAGCCTGTGGAAAGGGTGGACCTTTTTGAGGCCCCAAGGAGAAGAAACTATCATTCTAAGGATGACTCTCAGACTTTGAAATCTAAAAGAGTATGCCCTGTAGGTTTTTTATTTTTTAAGGATTTATTTTATTTATTTCTCCCACCCTCCCTCCCCCACTGTTTGCACTCGCTGTCTGTTCTCTGTGTCTGTTTGTTGTGTGCTCGTCTTCTTTTTTTTTTTTTTTCAGGAGGCAGCGGGAACCTCCCATGTGAGAGGAAGGCGCTCAGTGGCTTGTTGTGTCTCTCATTGTATTTCCTTGTTCTGTCTCTTCGTTGCATCACCTCTTTGCATCATCTTGTTGCGTCAGCTCACTACACCAGCTGGTTGCATCAGCTTGCTGTCTTACTTATCTTCTTTCAGAGGCACTGAGAACTGAACCCAGGACCTCCAATGTGGTAAGCGGGTGCCCAACTGCTTGAGCCACATCTGATTCCCTGCCCTGTAGGTTTTTGGAACTGTTGGGGACCCATTACTGTTTCCTTCCCAAATTCTCCTTATGGTAATGCAAATGTTTATCCTACGTCTGTGTCTCATTTGAATATTGGAAGCAGATAACTTGTTTTATAAGTTTCACAGGTCTACAGCAAGAGGAAACTTTGCCCCAAGACAAACTATATTCCTATAACTGATTTTGATGTGATTCTGTATTTAGTATTTCTACTGAAATAATTTAAGGTTTTTTTGAATATTGTAATGTATTTTTGGGATTCAGAGGGTGGATTGTGGCAGTTTGAAATAATTTTATGAATCCCAAAAAGGGAAATACTACGTTAACTAATCTAGTCCTCTGGATGTGATACACTTTGAGTGCAATAAATCCAGCTGAGGGGTCTTTGATTAGATTACCTATTAAGATTAGTGGAGGACTTTTTATTTTCTTTAGGAGGAACCGAACTCGGGACCTCCAATGTGGGAAAGGGGTGCTCAACTGCTTGAGCCACATCTGCTCTCTGATCGTTTTTTTTATTCTTGTTCATTGTTTGCTCGTTGCCAGCCTGTTGTTTTTGCTCAAGGTCTACTTGTTGTTTGCACGTTGTTTGTCTTCTTTAGAAGGCACCAGGAACAGAACCCGGGACCTCCCATATGAGAGGCAGGTGCTCAACTGCTTGAGTCATATCAGCTCTGCTGTAAGGCTTTTGATTGCACTATGTCAGGGAGGCAGGACTCAGGTTGAGTCTCCGCTCCCTTGATGTGTCTGATTAAAAGGACACTCACTCAGACACAGAGAGCTCTGCCATTTTTGATCCTGCCATGTGATGAGGCTCAAACAGCTGAGACCCTGGGGAGAGATTGAGCCATTTGCCTGATAGCTTACAGATGAAATTGGGAAGAAAGCAGAAGAGCTGAGACTGATATAGGAGGTCTGGAAAGAAACAAGCCCTACACCAGGAGAAAGAGGACTACAGGATCATTTAAGCATGAAGCCCCAAAAGGCTGGGCCCACTTAGCCCAAGAGGAAAGGATGAGCCCGGAGCAGAAGGCTGAAATCTGGGTAGAGTTCGATGGCCATCTTGCTTTACCATGTGGCAACATGCCAGGATCAACAGTAGCAAACTTTGGTGAGAAAGAATCTCTGATGGCGCCTCAGTTTGGACATTTCATAGGCTTTAGAGCTGTAAGCTTTTACCCCAAATAAATTCTCTTCACAGGGGGGCGGATGTAGCTCAAATGGTTGGGCATCTGTCTGCCATATGGAGGGAACTGGGTTGGATCCCCGGGATCTCCTGGTGAAAAAAAACACCAAAAAACAGAAGGCACGTGTGCCACCAGGCCCTATGTGTGGGGCTTTGTGCATAGGCATGCCGCCAGGCCCCGCCGAGCCACGCAGCAAGATGATGACGTAACAGGAGAGAGACACAGGGGAGAGTCAGGATGAGACATGCCGAAAAACTGGGAACTGAGGTGGCACAGGTGGCAGAATGCCTCTTTCCTGTATTGGAGGTCCCCAGGATCAAATTTTGGTGAAGACTGGAGGAAAAGGTGAGAAGAGAGGGCAGGAAACAGATACAGAGAATTCCCCAGTGAATGGACACAAAACTGCAAAACGGGAGGGGGGTTGGCTAAAATGGATAAAGTAAAAATAAATAAATAAATAAATAAATTCCCTTCACAAAAGCCAACACATTTTTTGGCACTTTGTATTGGCTGCCCTTTGGCAGACTAAAACAATGAGGAACAGTAAGGAAGCTAGGGAGGGCTGAAGAAGAATGAAACAAAGGCAGAAAAGACAGTAAATAAAGTCAGAATGGAAATGGAAGCCAGATGATTTAAGTGAGTGTGAGGGTTTTGGATTTTCCTAAATGATATGGGAAGCCACCAGGTGGATTTAAGTAAAGGAGTAAAATAATCTGACATGCTTTAAAAGGATCACTCTGGCTGCCATATATAGAATAGGCTATTGGGTGCGAAAGGCAGAAGCAGGGAGACTAATTAGGTGCTATTGCAATAATCCAGAATTGGTTAAACAGAGGTTTGGCCCAGGCTAGTAACAGTACGGGTGGTGACAAGAGGTTGGATACTAGATATATTAAAGGTAGAGTCTTCAATTTGTTGGTGGATTGGATATGGGGAGGAAGAGAACGGTAAGTCAAAATGACTCCTTGGCCCAACTAAGGGAAAAATGTAATTGCTATTTACTGAGAAGAGAAGGACACAGGGAGGATTAGACATGGAAGAAAAATCAGGAGCATGTCAGGTAGGCAGAGAAATATATGAGACTGATAATTCAAGGTTATCAGCATATAAAGGAGAGCAGAGGAGATAAGAGAGTAGATATAGATAGAGACTAAGTAATCTGAGAATTGGGGCTCTGGGGCACTTCAAAGTTCAGAAGTTGGAAAGATTATAAGAATATACAGCAAAGAAGCATCCAGGGAGGTGAAAGGGAAACCAGGAGTATTTTGGAAGTCAAGTGATGAAAATATATGAAGGAGAGAGTAATTAAATCTGCTGAAAGTTCAAGTAAGATAAAGATTGAGAACTGGGGTACATCAAGACAGTGAAAGACAACTCTCAGAATAAGAGAAAGTATTGGAAAGTCATATATCTGATAAGAGACTTGTATACAGAATATATAAAGAACTTTTACACTTCAACAATTAAAAAAAAAAACAACCTCACTTCAACAATAATTTAGGAAAAAACTCAATTAAAAATGGGAAACGCATGTAGTTCAAGAGATTGGGGTCCTGTCTACCATATAGGAGGTCCAGGGTTCGATTCCTGGGGCCTTCTCGTGAAAGGCAAGCTGGCCTGCGTGGCGAGCTGGCCCGAGCAGGAATGCTGGCCTGCACATTGTGCTGGCCTGCACAGAGAGCTGGAGCAGCAAGATGATGAAACAAAAAGACACACAGAGGAGAGACAATAAGAGACACAGCAGACCAGGGAGCTGAGGTGGTGCAAGAGATTGAGTGTCTCTCTCCCACTCCGGAAGGTCCCAGGATCGGTTCCCGGTGCCACCTAAAAGAGAAGATAAGCAGACACAGAAAACACACAGAGAGCAGACAGCGAGTGCAAAACAACGAGGTGGGGAATAAATAAATAAATCTTTAAAAAAGATATATATTTTTAAAAAATGGGAAAAGGCTCTGTATAGACATTTTTCCAAAGAAGACATACAAATTGCCACAAAACACTCCTAGTATTGTAACAAAAGTACAATACTAATTATATGGTGTTAATAATTGGGGGTGTATGGAAAAAATACACCAAATGTAAGTAAGCTATGACCCATAGTTAGTGATAATAGTCTGATGATTCTCTTTGATAATCTGTAACAAATGTTCCACAACAATGTAAAGTGTTGTTGGAGCTGATGTATGGGAATCTTGCACATTATGCATGATTGTTTTGTAAGCTCATAACTTTTAAAATAAAATTTATATATATATAATATATTTTAAAAGTCTGCTTGGAAGGACAAATACTGTATGAATACGTTACTATGAACCAAATATATTGTATAATATATTGTTTGATTAAAAAAGATTTATATGTATTCATTACATTTAATTGAGAAATGTATATATTTATTCATCTGTGTTTACTTTTTAGTTTTTAATTGTTTATATTTTCAATTATTAAATGTACAAAATAAAGTTAAAAAAAAAAAGTCTGCTTGGGGAGTGGATGTAGCTCAAAGGTTTTACATTTACTTGATTAAATCAAGATTAGGGCTTTGATTCAACCATATCATTAGGGCAACACAGGGTTAAGTCCCCGCCCCTTTGGTGGGCTATATAAATCGGACACTTAAGGAGACAGAAGCAGATACGTAAGAAAAGAGTGAGAGCTTCATAGACATGGAAGAGGACTTTGATCCTGAGGCCCCGGGGTGAGATGAGCCATTTGCCTGATAGTTTGCAGCCTTAGAAAACAGAGCAGCTGAGCAGCTAAGGAAGGAGAGACCAGGCCGCCATCTAGCTTCAACACGTGGCAACTGACTTTGAGTGAGAAATCAACCTTGAGTTGGACTCTTTAGGGCCTTGTAACTGTTAAGCTTTTACCCCAAATAAATAACCTTTATAAAAACAGATTCCTGGTACTTTGCACCACCACTCCTTTGGTTGACTAATACAACAAGTAAAGGAAAATACAGATGAATCTCTCTGATGAATACAGATGTAAAAATCCTCAAAATATTTGCAGATAGAAACCTACAGCATATCAAAGGATTATATACCACGACCAAGTGGAATTTATTCCTGGCATGCAAGGGTGGTTCAACATAAGAAAACCAATTAACATACTATACCATAGTAACAAATTGAAGGGAAAAAACCCCACGATCACCTCAATATTAGACAAGAAAAGAAAAATAAAGGCCTCCAAGTAGGAAAAGAAGAAGCGAACCTCTCACAAGTCACAGATGACATGATCCTCTAGAAAATCCCAAAATGTCTATGACAAAGCCACTTGAGCTAAAAAAAAATGAGTTCAGCAAAGTGGCAAGATACAAGATCAACATGCAAAAATAAGTAATGTTCCTGAACACTAATACTGAATAATCTGAGGAGGAAATCCATATATCCTTTCAAGATATAACTCAAACACTCTTTTCCATGGCAGCCTCCTACTTAGTTGCTCTTTCTTTTGAGTCCTCATAGCACTTGTTTAAAACTCTTCCACTTAATACTCTTCCACTGGAACTTATCTATTAGATAATTATCTTCTGAACAGAATGAGAGAGAGGCCCTCACTGAAATTCTAGTCTTTTACACACACACACACACACACACACACAACCTTATTTTGGTAATTTGGGTTTTAATGTCAATCATTTATAAGGCTAAAAAACCTAAATGTTGCTGTTTTTAATGTGTGGTCTCAGTAGGTTAATTAGAAATAAAAATAAGGCTGTTAGAGAGAAGCAATGATGTGCAAGATAGTTGGCTCCATGTTGATAGCTTGAAATTGGTAATTTATTCCAGAAAGACTTCACTGTGATGAGGTAATGAGTATTAAAGTAGTTCAAGTCTTTCTTCGCTGCTTTGAAACTTCTAATGTAGCCTCAGCTTTTTGTATCTTTCCCTATTTTAGAACTCCTAAAGCATTTACAACCATGCCAAAAAGTTTTACTTACATTCACCTAATTCACTCAATAAATATTTGCTGAGTACCTACAAAGTAACTGGCACAGGCCACATTGATGATCAGTAAAGCTTTTTACAAGCAGGCATAGGTTCTCAAATATTTGATAAGTAATGACAGTAGCAGACAATGTGGTTGACTCCCAGCATTCATTCTATTTGAGAGATCAGTCTAAGACAATCACTCAAATCCCATTCCTCTTGTCAGTGACTAGAAAAGGGCTTATGACTCAGTTATGATCCATGAGATGTGAGAATAAAAGTCTGATAGAGACTTCTTGAAAAGACTTCCTTACTCCTGAGAAAGAAAAGCAGATTTCCCTTCTTCACTTTATGTTGTGGTATTTAGACCAGTTGCTTGCAAAGTTGCAGTCATCACAATATCCAAAACAAACAACCCAGAAACCTTACCGAACACACTGAACTTCCTGTTATGAGAGATAATAAATTCCCTTACTAAGCCACTTTATTTTTTTTATTTTATTTTATTTATTTTTTTTTTACCGGGAGGTCCCGGGGATCGAACCCGGGTCCCTCCATATGGGAGACGGACGCCCAACCAGTTGAGCCACATCCGACCCCCGTACTAAGCCACTTTAAAACAGGGTTTCTGTTACTTGCAGCCAAAAGCATATTAACTGATAAATCAGAAATGTGGCTAAAGATCTAATATATTGAACAAGAATTCTCATCCTAGTATAATTTATTGTTTTGAGAGTAACTGTGCTTTTTAAAAAATTTATTTTCCTTCTTATATTACTTTTGATGACTACATATTAATACATAGAGAGGGATCAATCTTTTTTTTTTTTTTTTAAGGTACCGGGGGCTGGGGATTTAACCCAGGACCCCATATGTGGGAAGCTGGTGCTCAACCATTAAGCCACATGGGCTCCCCTGAGTTGGTTTTTTTTCATTTCATTTGTTTTGCTTGTTGTTTGTTTTTTTTTAGGAGGCACTGGTAATCAAACCCTGGACCTCCCGTGTGGGAAGGAGGTGCTCAATCGCTTGAGCCACATCCGCTCCCCTGATTGTGCTTTAAATTGTTTTGTGTTGGGAAGCGGCTGTGGCTCAATCAGTGGGGCTCCCGTTTACCATATGGGAGGCCCCGGGTTCGTGGTTAGCTGACCCAGCGAGCACAAGCAGCAAGGGGGGTATAAATGAATAAATAAATAAAATCTTAAAAAAAAAAAAAAAAAATTGTTTTGTGTTTTACATTTCTCCCCTGGGCCCACATCGATTTTTTAAAGATCAAAATTAAACAGGCTGTAGCAGTTTGGCATTGTTTATGAATTCCAAAAATAGTTATTGGATTATGTTTGTAAACTGGTCTTTCAGAGGTATCACTTTTAATTAATTATGATTAAGACTTTGATTGGGTCATGTCGGTAGGGCATTGAGTCCCCACTCCTTGGTAGGTGGGGATTCCCAGAGAAAAGACACGGCAAAGGACAGAGTTGGGAGCTTTGAGCTGGGCCGGGAAGTAAACACACAGGAGAAGAACACAGAGGAATAGAGACAATTCCTTAGACACAGCAGAAGCCTGGGGTAGAACGACAGAACAGTTTGCCTGACAGTCTACAGCTGGCCTTGTGGAGAAAGCACAGCAGCGGAGCCAGGAGAGAAACGGAGCACCAGGAAGAGAGGAACCCAAGAAGCCTGAACTCTTAGCAGATATGAGCAGCCATCTTGCCCCAACACGTAGCAATAGACTTTGGTGAGGGCAGTAATTTATGCTTTATGGCCTGGTATCTGTAAGCTTCTACCCCAAACAAATACTCTTTATAAAAGCCAACAGATTTCTGGTATTTTGAATCAGCATCCTTTGACTAATACACAGGCTAAACATAGTTTAAAGAGTCAAGAGTTCTACAAAGTTTGTTAAGAAAAACAGCGCTGCTCCCTTTCCCGTGTTGCTGTCCAACTTCTCCTCCCCAGAGGCAAACAACTTGTACATCTTTTAGCTTACTAATCGAGGTGTCAAATCCCCTCTTTGATTACAAATAATCAAATTTTTATTATTTTCTTCTCTGCCATTCTTACTTCCCTTCTTGCCCAACTTAATCTCTGGTTGTCAATGTTCAAAACACTGGTATTCAAAGGAAACTCTTTTTCTTCTTTAGTGAGAAGTGTGTATGTAGGGGACCTTCTAGCCTTCTCTTTGGTTCCCTGAGGCCCTGACCTTCATCACTGCCTATAATAAACCCAGCATTCTCAAAGAGAATGGTAAGAACTCACTACTAGCCAAAGGGACTAAAGGAGAGATTTATACTAAGGGTTAGGAGAAACTTGCATTAACTTCATACATAAGGGTATATGAAATATTAATAAGCAATTAAGAATCCATACAGAGTATGTACAATGTAGCCTCAATCTCTGTAAGAACAATCCTTATTTAAATTTAATAGCAACAACAAATCAATTCATTTACTAATACTATTAAAAATATAAAACGATGGGAAGTGGCTGTGGCTCAATCAGTAGGGCTCCCATTTACCATATGGGAGGCCCCGGGTTCGGTTCCTGGGGCCTCCTGGTGAGGGCGGGCCCGTCTGCACGGCGTGGTTGGCTGACCCAGCGAGCACAAGCAGCAAGGGGGGGATAAATGAATACATAAATAAAATCTTAAAAAATATATATATATATAGAAACCATGGGAATAATAATGTTTAAAAATAATCATCTTCCCACTCTAGCAGCAACAAACATGCCTAGTGTCTAGGTCTTGTTTTCTGGTACTAGTCTCCAATAAAAGGAGCCAGTTTCCTCGGAGAAGTGGCTTATTCTAGGATTGGGGCAGAAAATATACAAGATGAATCCAGGGCATCTTATAGTGCCAAAAAAAAAAAGGAAGTGAAAGAGAGAGAGGAGAGGGAGAAGGAGAGGGAGAAAGAAAGAAACCACACACACACACACACACATATACATTGATGCAGATAGGTCAAAGGAACACAGGAGGAGCGGATATCGTTCAAGTGGTTAAGCTCCTGCCTCTCACATGGGAGGTCACAGGTTCAGTTTCCAGTGCCTCTTGGAAAAAAAAAAAACAAAAAACAACCCCCTCCCAAAAAACAAACAACAAGCAAAACAAACAAAAAAAAACAACTCAGGGAAGCTTCCCACATACGAGGTTCCAGGTTCAATCCCCAGCCCCTGGTACCTCAAAAAAAAAAAAAGGGAAAAAAGAAAAAAAGAAAAAAAAAAAAAAAGGAGCACAGGAGCCAAATGAAAGAGCTCCCAAAGGTCAAAGCTGAACAATTTCAGCAATAAAATAAAGTAATATTGAATTATAATCCAAATATCCATGAGTCCATACTGACTGGATAAATTAATAAATGGAGGAAAAGAGACACATCTCCCATCCAGAATTCAAAACAATTTATATAGATTCTCTGCCCTCAAAAAGAGGAAGCATAACTCCCGACTCCTTAGGAGTGGGCTACACATAGTGAATTCTCTCCAAAGAATACAGTATGGAAATGTGTGTGTATGTGTGTGTGGAGGGTAATTTTACAGGGTAGAAACCTGACAAACACTATTTCAGCTGGGTGGTCAAGGCCAATGCCAACAGTCATAAATCATATTGGTAGTAGTATCCTTTATATAAGCTGATGAAATGGCACTTTACTTCTGTGGTCTTCTTCCTAATAACTCATAACCCCAGTCTAATCATGAGAAAAACATCAAACAAATTCCAATAATGGGGCATTCTACAAAATAGCTGACTAGTACTCTTCAAAACTGTCAAGGTCATCAAAAAACCCAAAAAAGTCTGAGAAACTGCCAAAGCCAAGAGGAGCCTAAAGAGATGTGACGTCTAAATGTATTGTGGTATCCTGGGTGGTATTCTGGATGACAAAAAAGAATTAGGTAAAAACTAAGGAAATACGAATAAAGTATGGTCTTTAGTTAATAATAATGTGTTTAATATTGGTTCTTGAATAATAACAAATGACCATACCAAAGTAAGTTGTTAATATTAGGGGAATTTGGGTGTGAGATATAGGGGAACTCTCTGAACTATCATGTAAATTTTTCTGTAAATCTAAAACTATTCTAAAAAATAAAGTCTATTTCAAAGAAAACAAAATGATTCCTGTCCCTAGGTGACAATAGGATTCGACCAAATCTGGGTGGGCCAGAAAATTAATAAATTAAGAGTTCACAAAGAAATACACATCACAAACTTGCCCTACCTTAGAAAAGATTTGGAACCTGTCATCCAGGCATATAACTAACATCAGGTCAGTTGTCCTAATCATAAATATAAAGACACTTAAGTTTCAGAAAAATTATACCTTTATATGTCAGAGTCAAACATCCTAACAGATACATAGCTAGCAACAAACGTGATCTGAAAAGAGAACTGAGGGAGAAGGTGGCTGGATGTCAAAAGTATGAATGTCATACTAAGAGAGAACTCACTAACTAGAAAAAATTAAATCAACATATATTTACTGAGCCTTAGTTATGTGTAAGGCATTATCCTAGGCCTGTACTACTCGAAGTATGGTCCCCAGACTGGCAGCATCAGCACTTCCTGGAAGCTTGTTAAAAATGCAAATTAATGAGTCTCATTGCAAATTTACTAAAGCATAAATTCTGGGGGTGCAGCCCGGAAATCTGTGTTTTAACATGACCTCCAGGTGATTCCTATGCATGCTTAACTTTGAGTATCACTGTACTAGGCAATGTGATATTTCTGTGAGCATGGCAAACACAAATAGCAGTCTGCAGCACAGGCTGGCATGTGGGAATTCATGTCACATAGCAACCCACCTGCAGCTCAGGTAAAGCAAGCAGTCAAGCCTCCTCTGTCAGAAACTAAATAAAAACAGAAAAGTAAGGCCCTCTGAGTTTTTCGAGGCAATTTGAAAGACAAGCAAAAATCAAAAGTCAGAGGCAAGTTGAAAATGCTGGTCAGGAAGGAGACAAACATAATAGCAGGTACAGTATATCTTATACCCAATGTCCCGAAACAGACTGAGTGTTGCAATCCAGCCCACTAAACATCTCCAGGTTCTTGTTTTCCGTGGAAACCCCTGAATTTTTGACTCTTCTGCACTTGAGACTGCTATCTCCTTCTTGTTATCTCCTTAGTTAAAAATGAAAGGACTTTCTATATAACCAACAAAAGCAATTCAGCAGAATTCATTTCTTTTTTTTTAATTAATTAATTAATTAATTAATTAATTAATTTTTAATTTATTTTATTTTTTAAAGATTTTATTTATTTATTCATTTACCCCCCCCTTGCTGCCCGTGCTCGCCGGGTCAGCCAACCACGCCGTGCGGGCGGGCCTGCCCCCACCAGGAGGCCCCGGGAACCGAACCCGGGGCCTCCCATATGGTAAACGGGAGCCCTACTGATTGAGCCACAGCCGCCTCCCAGCAGAATTCATTTCTATATACTATGCCACCAAATATAAGTCCCATTAATGAACAGCACAAGGGACTAGAGCTTGTCTTGGTGAAATGATTAGAGTGACAGTAGGAATCAGAAAGGGATGCTGCTTTTAGAAAAATGCATTTAACTGCAACCATGGGTCCCTCCCTTCTCTTGCTTCAAAATCAGATGTTCACCCATGCCTAGCAGCAAGATGAAGACCTTAAAGAGAGGGCCGTGACAGCAAACCACAGAGGGTGCAGACACATCTCGTTTTAATTGCATCAGCAACTGCTAAGCAATTAATGAAAGAGAGGAGAGAGGGAGCATCAGTGCAAAGGAAAAAAAAAAAAAAAAAAAAAAAAAAGCCTTAAGCAACCATGTGGAAATACTTCATCCTCACCCCCAATGAAAGCAAGTTATTTATGGCAGCTGCACAGAGAGCATCAAATCTGTGCATCTGAACTCCCAGGCCACTTCCCAGGCAGCAATAAAGCTGCATAGCCTAGATTTCCTCTTGCTTATAGTTTTATATCTCCCATATTCCTCTCTGTAGTCACCAACAAAGGTGAGGGAGGGTGAAAGCCAATAGATCAAGTGGGTGATTTAGCTATTAAGTCCCTTGGGTTTTGTGCAATACTGGGATATGAGGATCAGTAAATATTAGATACTAACAACAGTGATTCATCAGAAGCATGCATGTCATAGGCTTAGGGCATGATGGGGCAGGAACTCCATCAATAAACCTCTGCAGTTTCCTTTTTTTTCAAGCCATATCCTTATCCTATCATAAAAAAGAAAGGAAATAGAATGAATATTGTCAACAGAAGCCTCTTAGAGAGAAAGTGAATTCTCAAACGTGGCCTTGGGTACAAAAAAAAAAAAAAAAAAAAAGAATCAGTATGAAAAGAAACAAAAGCTTCTAATCATTTGCTGCCAAGATTCCAGCTGTCACCTCCTCAGTGAAGTTTGGTATTTTATGGGAGAGTGGGGAGGAAAATGATGAAAAATGAGATGGTCCTGACTAACTGATACTGGAAGTTCCTAAATAAAATAGTGTTTAGGTGCCCTCATTTCCCCCCATACTCACCATTCAATCACAAGGCCCAGAGGTCCTAGGTTTTCTGCAACAACCCTGACATAAAAATTCTATGCTAATGTGTCTGATTTTTGAGTTGCAAGAAAAAAATTGTCATTTGATATATAGTTCATCCCAAAGCCCCTAGTATGGAGCTTGATAGAACATGGTAAATCAACATATGCAGGCTAGTGCAATGTCACAGAGACAAGGGAGAAGCAGGCTGGGGATAGATCTATGAGGCCAAGGTCCAAAATTATTAAAAGTTGGACTTCAACTAACTTGGCCTATGACTTTCTACTGCAGTGATTTCCAAACTTGACTGAGCATAAGAATCACTTGTACTGCTTATTGAAAATACAGAGAATAATGATTCAATGAAAAGTATTCCATGTGATTTGCCAGCTGTCTGCTGCTATCAGAGAAAAAAATCACTCTCCTTAGAAGTACCTATAAGATCTGGTCTCTGCCTGCCTTCTCATCTCATAACCACTCTTCCCTGCTCACTATAAACTATTTCATGATTCTACAAATATTTATTTATTGTGTGCTACATGCTGGCACTGTTCTAGGTACTGCAGATGTACACAAGGCTGCTAATGGCTGTTCAACTATGTCTTGAATAAAGGCAACTGGCTGAGGAGGAAGGAGAAGGCTGAAATCCAGGTGATGCTTTGCTAGGTAAGTACATGTCCTGATGTGGGGCTGCAACCTTCTGGAAGGGAGATGTTTTTCTAATTTGTTGAAAGGAATTCCATGGACTAAAAGAGGCCCTGGGGAAAAAAACAAACAGATCAAGACAAAAATCCCTGTCCTCATGGAGCTTATATCTCAGGGTGGGGGGAAAAAAAACAAAATAAATTACATAGTATGTTACACAATGAGAAGAGCTATAGAGAAAATAAAACAGGGAAGAGAGAACAGAAAGTCTGTGTAGGCATGTAATTGTATATAGAGTATTTAGAGAAGGACTCACTGAAGTGGTGACATTTCTAAGTGTAGAACCATAGCAAGCTCATTCCCCCCTTCTGGCCTTGGCACTTGCCAAGTTTTGACTAGACAAACTCTTTGTCTAGACAAACTCTAGTTTTGACTAGAACTTTTTCCCCTCAGTTATTTGCATGACTAACTTTTCATCTTTCTGTCTCATCCTAAATGCCACCTCCTCTAAAGGCTACTCAAAGTAAAATAGCTACCCACATGCCTAAGTATTCCTAACTAAATGAAGACTCAAGTACACACAACTATAGATTGATTTGAATCTTGTTCTACTACTTCCTAGCTTAACCTTTGGCATTCAGCTTCCTCATCTGTAAAATGGATAATAATAGTACCTACCTTATGGGGTTGCTGTGAAGATTAATAGTAACACCACCACCACCACTATAAAATAACAAATAAAAATGATAACTGTATACGTCATCAAAATAGCAACATAAGACACCCCCTGGAAAAGTCTCACCTCAGAAACAACTAATAAAAGGACAAATCCCACTTGTTTTCAACTTTGGAGTATAAGGAGAATGGAGAAGGACTCCACAAATGCTGAATTGAAGAAAAGGGGGGAAAATGCCACAAACAACGTAGGAATCTACAACCTGGAACCCTCCCCCACACTCCGTCACACTGAGGCAGCACAGCCTGAGTCTCTCCTGCTGTGGATAAAGACCATAGAGCCATTCATAGCAGCCAAGTTAGAACCCCATGCATATCCAGGCACAGGGACCCAAGTCCACTGAGACCCAGGGCAGGACACAAGTGCCTGGTGAGCATGTGTATACAAAAGGGCCCCCAGGAAAAAAAGGAGACGGTGGCAGAAATGCTGACAAAAGATGCACACAGTCAATCCAGTCTTTGATTGCTGGATCATCTAAATGAAGAAACAGACACTTTTTTACAACTGACCTCATCTGGCTCACTCGGTGGGATACCCTAAAGGGGAAGTAACTGGAGGCAGAAAAGCCTCATGAAAAGGAAAACAGAAAATTGAATGGCTGTAAGAAAGGACAGGACCCAAGACTGAAAAGTGTAAGGATAACAGGGTACTGAGTGAGGGAAAGAAGTTAAACAAATCATGGGATCTGGGGAGAAAATTCTGCACAAAAACAGCACAGATCAGTATTCCAGGAGAGGGAAGAGAGGAAAGGAAGCTTTCTCCTGGAGGTGAAACAATTGCATATAAAAGGACAATCTTGAAAACTGTACCACATGTCCAGGGCAAGAAACAGAAACAGAAGACAAAATCTGAAGGGTTAACACAGGATACTCTAAAAGCTCAGTATAAGTTGTACCAAGCATTAAAGATGAAACTTAACACACAGCCAATTTACAATAAAACCCTAGGCAAGAGGGAGAAACTGACCTTCAGAGTTAACACATGAAAATAAACAGTTACCCAGACATCAGGGATAAAAAAAAAAAAATAAAAAAAAAAAAATTAGAAGCCATACTAAGAAACAGGAAGATATGGCTCAGTCAAGGGAACAAATGAAAACTTCAGAGGACACACAGACTTTGGAATAATTAATCAAAGAAGCACAAACAAATCTCCAAAATTAATTCAAGGAGATTAAGGAAAATATGGATAGAAATAAAATAATGGTGGATATAGAGCTAAAGGATTTTTAAGAAGACAATGTGTGAGCAAAAATAAGAATTTAAAAGTTTAAAAAGAGACATAACAGAAATCGTGGGGGTAAACAGCACAATAATGGAGATTAAATATACACTAGAGGCAAACAATAGATGATTTGAACAAGCAGAAGAAAGAATCAGTGAACTAGAAGACAGGACAATTGAAATCATATAGTCAGAAAAACAGAAAAAAGAATAGAAAAAAATTGAGCAGTGTCTAAGGGACTTGAGTGGCAGCACGAATTTTACCAACATTCCCAAAAGGAGAAAAGAAAAGGGGTGTAAAGAATATTTCAGGGACTAATGGCCAAAAATTTCCCCAACTCATATGAAAGATAAATATACATGTCCAAGAAGCGCAACGTACTCCAACCAGGATAAACCCTAATGGATCTACTCTGAGACATATACTAATCAGAATGACAAATGCCAAAGATAAAGAGAGAATTTGGAAAGCAGCAAGAGAAAAGCTATTTGTCACATACAAGGAGTCCTCAACACTAAGTATTGATTTCTCATCAGAAACCATGTGGATGAGGAGGCAGTGGTATGATATATTTAAGGTATTAAAGAAACACCAGCCAAAAATTCTTTATCCAGCAAAACCACCCTTCAAAAATGTGCGCATTTAAAACAGTCACACATAAGCAGAAACAGAGAGTTCATCATCAAAAGATCTGCCCTATAATAATTGCTAAAAGAAGTTCTTGAGGTTGAAAGGAAAAGACAGGAGAGAAGGGCTTGGAGAAGTGTGAAGAAGTGGAGATCTTCAGTAAAGGCAACTAAATGGGTAAATGCAAAACCCAGTAGTAAGGTATCCTCAATATATAACTCTACTTTTTAATTCCTGTAAGAGTTAGAAGAATAGAATAGAATAAGAAATAGTCATGTTTCCTGGATAATGGACACAAAATATAAAGAGGTATTGTGGAATAAAAATAACACAAAAGGGGAAACTGAGGGATATGGGAGCAGAGGATGTGTATGCTGTTGAAGTTAAGTTGGTATATTTCAAATTAGTAGGTTACAGACTTAGGTTGTATAATACAAACCCCAGGGTAACCACAAATAAAATAGTTTGAAACAGAAATGAGAAAGGGGTCAGACAGATATATCACAGTAGATGAACTATACAGGAAAGGAGGCTGCAATAAAGGAAAAGAGAAACAAAAAAGGTAAGATGCGTAAAAACCAAAGGACAAAATGGGTGAAGTAAGTACTGCCTATGCAATAATAACACAGATTATTAATGGATTAAACTACCCAATCAAAAGCACAGATTGGCAAAATGGATAAAAAGCATGATATAACCATAAGTTATTTATAAGAGACCCACCTTAGACCCACAGACACAAATACACTGAAAGTATAGGGATGAAAAAAAAAAATAACCCATGCAAATAGTAATCAAAAGAGAGCTGTGTACTAATATTTGATAAAATTGACTTTAAGTAAAAAAACATTACAAAAGACAAAGAAGGACACTATATATTAATAAAAGGGTCAATCCACAAAGAAGAAATAACAATCATAAATATTTATGCACCTAACCACAGTACCCCAAAATACATGAGGCAAACACTGGCAAAACTGAATGAATAAATAGAAACCTCTACAATAATTATTGGAGACTTCAATACACCACTCTCATCAATAGATAGAACATCTAGAGAGAAGAACAATAAGGAAACAGAGAACTTAAATACAGCAGGATGTACGTTCTTCTCAAGTGCTCATGGATCATTGTCCAGGATAGAGCACAAGTTGAGTCATAAAACAAGTCTCAAAAAATTAAAAAAGACAGATCTCATACAAAGCATCTTCTCTGACCATAATGGAATGAAGCTGTAAATCAATAACAGGTGGAGAACTGAAAAAGCCACAAATACATACAAGTTAAATAACACACTCTCAAGCAATCAGTGAGTCAAAGAAGAAATGGCAAGGGAAATCAGTAAGTATCTTGAGATAAATGGAAATGAGAATACAACATTTCAAAATTTATGGGATGCAGCAAAGGCAGTGCTGAGAAGGAAATTTATGGCCCTAAACAGTTAAATTAAAATTGAAGAAAGAGCACAAATCAAAGACTTAAGAGAAATCAGAAATCAGAAGGGGGCCATTACTACTGACCCCAGAGAAATAAAAAGGATCATAAGAGAATATTATGAACCACTGTATGCCAACAAATAAGACAACCAAATGAAATGGACAAATTCATTTGTCACACAAATAATCTACATTGACTTTAGAACAGGGGTTCTAAAAAACATTATTCTTGTGGGGATGTGTTGGTGTGGGTGTGATATATTTATTAAATAATACACTGTATAGTGTGGACTTAGTAAGGGGTCTGCGGAAGAAAAAAGGTTAAGAACCCCTGCTCTAGAAGAAACAGAAGATCTTAGACCAATTACGAGTGAAGAGATTGACTCGGTAATCAAAAATCTCCCAACAAAGAAAAGCCCAGGACCAGATGACTTCACAGGTGAATTCCACCAAACATTTCAAGCAGAAATAACACCAAATCCTGCTCAAATGCTTACAGAAAATTGAACAGGAGGGAACACTACATAACTCATTCTATGAGCCAACTTCACCCTAATACAAAAGCAACGAAAAGATTATACAAGAAAAGAAAATTACAGACCAATATATTTTTATGATACAGATACAAAAGTCCTCAGCAAACTACTAGCAAACCAAATCCAACAGCACATTAAAAGACTTGTACACCATGATCAAATGGGATGTATTCCAGGTATGGAAGGGTGGTTCAACATAAGAAAATCAATTAATGTGATACACTACATAAACAGAAAAAAAGGAAAAGGCCACATGATCGTCTCCACTGAAGCAGAACAGCATCTGACAAAATCCAGCATCCCTTCAAGGTCAAAAAACAAAACAAAACAAAAAACACTTAGAAAAATAGGAATAGAAGGTAACATCTTCATGATAAAGGACATTTATGAAAAATCTACTGCTAATATCATACTCAATGCTGAAAAGACTGAAAGCTTTCCTTCTAAGATCTGGAATAAGACAAGGTTGCCCACTGTCACCACTGTTATTCAACACTGTACTGGAAGTTCTAGCCAGGGCAAATAGGCAAGGAAGAAAAAAAAAAAGAAGGCAACTTAATTGGAAAAGTAGTAGTAAATCTTCCCCTATTTGCAGATGACACAAACCTATACACAGAAATTGCCAAAAAATCTACAACAAAGCTACTGGAACTAATAAATGAATCCAGCAAATTAGTGGGGTACAAAATCAACACACAAAAATCAGTAATGAACCATCAGAGGAGATAAAGAAAAATATTGCTTTTACAATAGCAACTAAAAGAATCAAATATCTAGAAATAAATTTATCCAAGGATGTAAAGTACTTATTCACAGGAAACTATAAAATTTTGCTAAAAGAAATTTAAGAAGACCTAAATAAATGGAAGGACATTCCATGCACGTGGATTGGAAGAAAAAATATGCTCAAGATGTCAATTCTACCCAAAGTGATTTACAGATTCAATGTAATTTCAACCAAAATTCCAACAGCCTTCTTTGCAGAAATGGAAAAGCCAATCATCAAATTTACTAAGGATAAGGGGCCCCGAATAGCCAAAACATCTTGAAAAAGAAGAACAAAAACAGAAAATTGTAAGTGTTGGAGAGGATTTGGAGAAACAGAAACACTCATTCATTTTTGGTGAGAATGTAAAAATGGTGCAGCAGTTGTGGAAGACGGTTTTGTGATTCCTCGGAAAGTTAGGTATAGAATTACCATATGACAAACCCTCTTCTAGGTATATCCCAAAATATTTGAAAGCAGGGATGTGAACAGATATTTGCACACTGATAGTCATAGCGGCATTGTTCACAATTGCCAAAAGGTGGAAGCAACCCAAGTGTCCATCAACCAATGAATGGCTAAATAAAATGTAGTATATATATATTCCTTGGAATATTATTTGTCATAAAAAGGAATGAAGTTCTAATACATGCTACAACGTGGACAAATCTTGAAGACATCATATAGAGTGAAATAAGACACAAAAGGGGCAAATACTATATGATCTCACTGATATGAAATAATTAGAATAAGCAAACTCATAGAGACAGAATCCAGAATATAGGTTACCAGGGGCTGGGGTCGGGGGTAGAGAATGGGGATTTAATGCTTAATTTGTACAGTTTCTATATGGGTTGACTGTAAAGTTTGGTAATGGATAGTGGTGATGGTAGCACAACATTTTGAATGTAATTAACAGGACTTTATTATATACTGTGATGTGGTTAAAAGGGGGAAATTTTAAGTTGTATATATGTTACTAGAATAAAAACTTTTAAAAATATAGGACAAAAAATATATAGGACTGTACAACACAGTGAACTAGGGTCTATTGTAAACAATGGACTATAGTTAATAGTACAATTATAAAAATGTTCATTCATGAATTATGACAATGGTTCCACTAAGGCAAGTGTTTATAATAGGGTGGATATGAGAAGTCTCTTATTTTATGCATGGTTTTTCTGTAAACATACAAGTGCTCTATAAAGTAAATAAATAGAATTTTTTTTTTCAAGGAGGCACTGGGGATTGAACCCGGGACCTCATACATGGGAAACAGGTGCTCGATCACTGAGCTACATCTGCTCCCCAACTGATTTTTAAAAATGAAAACTGTAGCTATAGCTATCACCACATACCAGTCACTAACTATATAAATTTACCAACTCATTTAATCCATTCAATTAATGTATATAAAGTGTTTAGTATTGAATGTAGCATACAGTAAATCAGGGTTCTTAACAAGGGGTCGGTGAGCTTGAACTGAAATTCAAACAAACATCATACTTGGGGGGACGTGTTGGTGCAGGTATGATATATTTATTAAATAATATACAGTATAGTGTGGACTTAGTAAGGGGTTGTGGTTTTCACCTAACTGGCAAAGGGGTCCATAGAACAAAAAAGGTTAAGAACCCTTGCAGTAAATAAATGATTGCTGTTTTTCCTCATCATCGTCATTAGTGGCAGCATTGAGTTTTTTTTCTGAGGTGTCTAAGTACTCTGCCTGACTTTCTGCTCCACTGAGGGATCTATACCCAAAAGTTCCTTATTTTCCCCTCCAGATTAACAGTCTATAGAAAGAATTTATTTTTAAACCTTAGAACTCACTCTGTGCAAAGTGATATCTCAGTCTTGGCATTGGCATGGATTTAAACAACAAAAAAAGACATAGAACTGTCCTTATGGAGCATATACTTTAAATGTCACTGGATGGCAAATATTATGGGTTGAATTGTGTCCCCCAAAAAAGAATGTTTCATGTCTTAACACCCAGTCCTGTAAATGTTATCTTTTTAAAGATGTGATTAGTTAAAATGAGGCCAACCTGGATTAGGGTGGGCCTTAATCCAATATGACTGGTATCCTTATAAGGAAGGGAAATGTAGACACAGAAGCAGACAGACGGGGAGAACGCCATCTAATGACTGAAACAGAGACCCAAGTGCTGCAATTGCAATCCAAGGAATGCCAAGCATTGTTGGCAAACCACCAGAAGCTAAGAGGCAGGGAATGGAATCTCCCCTACAAGTTTCAGAGAGAACAAGGCTCTGCAGAAACCTTGATTTTGGGCTTCTAGCCTCCAGAACCGTGATCAACAAATTTCTGTTGTTTTGAGTCACTAAATGTGTGATATTTTGTTATGGCAGCCCTGAGAAACTAAAATAATAAGTAACTCCAATGTGGAACTGGAAGTCAAAATACTTGGATTCACTGATACACAGAATGTTAGAAGTTATCAAGGTTAATCCCTCATTTCACAGACGAGGAAAATGAGGCGCAGAGAAAGTTATTTAATTTACTCACTTGCCTAGTTACTCATAGCTACTTCATTATAGACCTGAAACCAGAATCTAGATCTCATATCTCCCAATCTAGCACTTTTCCCTTATCCTCAGTTCCAGGTGGTCATTTGCAAAATAAGGAAACTGAACTTGTTCATCATAGAGGTCTCTCTCCAATCTGTTCTGTATTTCTAATAGGGATGTATTAACTATAATACTGTAATTCTAAAAGGGATGAAACCAGGAAAGAGATAAATACAGTCCAAAACAAAGTCATAATTTTGGGAAATTTTAGGCTTTTAACACTTGCTTCCCTGGCATATTCCTTCTCATTCTCTCTCTGTCTTTCTCTCTCTCTCCATTCTGTTTATAAAGGACTCCAGTAATAGGATTAAGACCCATCCTGAATGAGGTGGGTCATACTTTTAACTGAAGTAGCCTCATCAAAAGATCCTAACTACAATGGGATGACACCCACAGGAATGACTTAGATTTAAGAACATGTTTTTTGGGGGTACATACAGCTTCAAAACACCAGTGACCTTAAATCCAGGATCAAGAAATTTAATTTGACATGGAGGTGAACAAATGTTAGCACAAGGATCATTTCTTATTCAATTTCACCTTCTCCAACAAAAGGCATCTTTTAGTTGGACAGGCATACTGAAAACCATATATGAGTATTCTCCCTGTAATACAATCACATTTTAAGAAATCGAATTAATATCAGTGGGAATCACATACAAGTTGCAGGATGACATGGAAAGCGGCCATCTTCAGGGAGTCTCACACAAGGGTGCTTTCTTCATGTTATATTTAAACTAACCATAGTAACAAAATTTGGTGATTTTATCCAAATCTGGGTTAATTTTACTAGTTTCACACAATGTAACATGATAGATAACAACACGAGTTACCTCATTTTAATAATAGTATCTCAAAAGCCCAAAAATGATTTTAGGATTAAACACAAATGCTCCTTTTGGATCACTAAAGAGCTTAGAATCCATTCATTTAATACTACAGACATCAAAAAATAACTGAAGGCTTAAAGAAAAGTGGAAGTATAGAACCTTGGTTCTACTTTCCAGACTCATCCACTAACACACATTAACAAGAGTTGTTGCTACTACTAAGAGTCTTGATTGATTAGAACATAACTTTTGAGTAGGGCCAATGGAAACTATTTTCCTGGTATCCATTGCTTTGACACATAAATTTATCCTGAAGCATCTCTAATGCTTTTTTTTTCTTTCTTTTTTCTTTTCTAATGCTTTTTATAGAAATATTTAAATGATAAAGATGAGGAGAGAAAAGGATATAATGGGAGGTAGTATGATGAAAATTGTGGAATATAAAGTGAGACTATCTGAATTTTAATCCTGGTTCCACAAATCACCAACTAGAGCAAGTTTCTTAACTTAAGATTCACTATGCTCACAGAGATGTTGTGAGATGTGTTCCAAGTACACAATACCTGGCACACAGTACAAGATCAATAAACTGAAGCTTTTAAAAATACATCAGAAAGAAAAAGAAAAGTCAAGAACATTCCAAGTTAAATTTACTTTTTAGCTTGGTAAAGACAACATAGAAAGAAATTACCTGGCTAACGTTGCCTCATTCTTGACTCTCAGTGATACACAAAGAAAGAATGGCTTATCAATAAAATTCTATTTAAACAAATTTCTGTTCTGAGGTTGACTCAGACATCACTAATGGATTCATTTTCATAGGAAGACTTAACTGGGCAAGCATAAAGGAACCCTATAACCCTGGTCTTACGAAGGGGCTACTGAGCTTGCAGAGCCAGCACTCTGTTACATATGCAGCAGAAGTAGCCTCTACATGCTTAGATTTTGTAATCTAAGCCATGAACAATGGCTTTGGCTTTTAGCATTTATGAGAAAAGATGCTTCTTGGGGAAAGGGCATGTGAGGGTTGACAGGAAATTATTCCCAGGAACTTTTCACATCTAAACATAAGGTAGGATTACTGTCATTACTTTACTTATTCATTAATTCAACAAATATTTATTAGGCATCCTCTATGTGTCAAGCATTTTTCTGTAGTTTTTGGGAATACGGGAAACAAAAACAGATAAGGTCTCAGCTCTCAAGTAGCTTTTATTTTAGAGGGGAGGGAGACACAAAGAAACAAGAAAATATCAGGAAGGGATAAGTGCCAAAATGAAAACCAAACCCAACATTATGATAAGGACTATGTGGAAAGGGGAGGTTACTTTAGATTAGGTGGTCAGGGGAAGCCTCACCGAGTAGGTGGCATTTAAGCTGAAACCTGATCAACAAGCAAAGGCCAGTCCGTATTCCAGGGGGGTGAAGGGGAACTAGTAAAAAGGTCTTAAAGTAGATATGAGCTTCATATATTTGAAGATCAGAAAGAAGGCCAATGTGGCTGGAGCATAAAGGGAAGCAGTAAGAGTGGTAGAAAGATAGGCCAGGTCATTATTCGAGCCTCAGAGAGATTCAGTACTTAGCTAAAGTCTCACAACTTGTTCAGAGCAAAGCTAAAATTTAACTCCACTGAAGTCTGACCCCTAAGTCCATGGTCTTTACAGAACACCATAGTTAATACATCTTATTTATCATTATGAATGGAATCCAGTTTAGTGCTTTAAACATTGTAGATGTTCAGTAAATGTTTATTGAAAGAAAAGGATAAACCCTTAACACCTTGGGACATCACTCTTCATCTCTGTTTTGATCAGAGAAAAAGTCAACTGCTCACCTAAACAATTTTGGACACTCACTGGAGATTACTAGGAACTACAGGTGTGATTCTCAATCTTGGCTGCACAATGGAATCACCTGGGGCACTTTAAAAAAATACTGATGCCTGGGACATACACTCAGAGGTTTTGATTTAGAGGTCTGGGATAAGGGAGCTGGGTATTTTTTTTTTTTTCAAATAATTTCAAACTTACAGGATAGTTGCAAAAATAGTACAGATCCCATACAGAAAACTCTCTGCCCACAGATACTCACACCACCAATTTTAACATTTTTGCCACATTTGCTGTATCATTCTATTGATCCATCTATCAATCCATCTATTTATCAATTCTCTAAATATTTGAGAATAGATTGTATGCATTATGTTCCTTGAACATATAATACTCCCATTTACATTTCCTAAGAACAAGGATATTCACTTATGTGTAACCACCTCAAGTGTAGCTGCCAAGTTCAAGAACTTTAACACTGATAAAAAGCTTAGTCTATATTCCTATTTTTTTCATATGTTTTAATATGGTTCTTTTTTTTTTTTCCAAGATTTTATTTATTTATTCATTTATCCCCCCCTTGCTGCTTGTGCTCGCTGGGTCAGCTAACCACGCCGTGCGGGCGGGCTTGCCTTCACCAGGAGGCCCCGGGAACCGAACCCGGGGCCTCCTATATGGTAAACGGGAGCCCTACTGATTGAGCCACAGCCGCTTCCCCAATATGGTTCTTTTGGGCCTTTTCATTTCCTTTTTTGATCCAATCCAGGATCATGCACTGAATTTAACTGTCATTGTCTCTTTAGTTGCTCTTTTTTTTTTTTAATGGAAACACATACATAACATAAACATTCCCAACTCATTTATTCCCAACCATACCATTCAGTGAGATTAATCATATTCACAATGTTGCACTACCCTCATTACCATCCATTATCAGAACTTTTCCATCATCCCAAACAGAAACCCGATATCCATTATGCATTAACTCCCCATTCTCCTCTACTTGCCCCCAGCCCCTAGTAACCTGTACTCTTCTTTCTGTCTCTGTTTCCATATTCTAGTTATTTCATATAAGTGCAATAATATAATATCAATCTCTTTGTGTCTGATTTATTTCACTTAACATGTTTTCAAGGTTCATCCTTGAATCAAAATTTCATTCCTTTTTAAGGCTGAGTAATATTCCACTGTATACAAATACCATATTTTGTTTATCCATTCATCTGCTGATAGACATTTGGGTTGCTTCAACCTTTTGGCTATTGTGAATAATGCTGTTTTGAGCATTGGCGTATAAATACCTGTTTGAGTCTCTGCTTTCAAATCTTTTGGGTATATACCTAGAAGTGGCACTGTCAGGTCATATGGTACCTCTAATGTTTAACTTTTTGAGGAACCACCAAACTGTTTTCTATAGCAGTTACACCATTATACATTCCCACACAATGTACAAGGGTTCTTTTCCACATCCTTGCCAGCACTTATTTTCCATTTTTATAATACTAATAGCCATTCTACTAGGCATGAAGTGGAGGAGTGGGATTTTTAAAAGCTTCCTAGTTATTCCAAAGTGTACCCTAAGTTAAGAATCACTGCTCTAGAGGTTCCCATATTTAAAACCTTATTACTGCGAATATTCCTGCTGTCCTAATTTTGTGATAATCAGGGTAGGCTAAACATTCGCTATATTAGAAACCATGCATGTGTCCCCAGACCTATTTTTTCTCCCTAGGTCTGGTTTTTAGAATGCTGGTGATAAACTAAGCCTGATTTATTATATGACCATACTGTATGGGCAAAGACTGTAATTTTGGGTATCTTTGGTCAACCTTAAGAGACATAGCAGGGGGACGGATGTGGCTTGGGTGGTTGGGTGCCTGTCTCCCATGTGGAGGGACCTGGGTTCGATTCCTGGGACCTCCCAGTAAAAATTAAAAAAAAAAAAGAAAAATATAGAAGGCATGTGGGCCAGAAGGCCCTGTGCATGGGTACGCCGCCAGGCCCCACAAGTGGGTGAGCTGCCAGGCCTTGCGTACGGGTGAGCTGCCAGGCCCTGTGAGTGGGTGCGCCGCCAGGCCCCATCCGCAGGTGAGCAGCCAGACCCCATGTACAGGTGCGCCACCAGGCCCTGCGAGTGGATGAGCCGCCAGGCATCATGTGTGGGTGCGCCGCCAGGCCCCGCAAGCCACGCAGCAAGATGATGATGTAACAGGAGAGTGACACAAGGGAGAGCCAAGACGAGAAGCACCGGAAAACCAAGAACTAAGGTGGCACAGGCGGTAGCAGGAAGCCGCTCTCCCACATCAGAGGTTCTGAGGATCAAATCCCAGTGAAGACAGGAGGAGAAGGATGAGAAGAGAGGGCAGGAAATGGACACAGAGAGCTGTCCAGTGAATGGACATAGAAACAGCAAAAACGGGGGGTGGGGTAAAAATGGATAAAAGTAAATAAATAAATAAATAAATCCTTTGAAAAAATGTATGGGGAGGAAGAATCGACTACAGTTAGTAGAAAGACGATGGTCTTTCATGATTTGTTAACAAATGTTTCACAACAATGAAGGATGTTTGTTAGGGGGTGATATGTGGGAGCCCTGTATGATGTTATGCATGTTTGTTTTGAAAGATCACGAAGTTTACTGAACACTTATAGTTTATGTATGTTCATGTATGAATGATATACTTCAATAAATTGTTTAGAAACAAAAAACAAAAAAAAAAAACCTTATTACTTGCTACTGGGTATTAGGTCCTTGGCAAAGTGACAAGGAAAAATTAAGGCCCTAGTGGGGAGGGAGGTTATTAGAGGGAAGAGAAACAAACATAAGATAATTAAATGGCTAAATAAAATATCTTTCTACATGCAGTTAACATATAATATTAAGGAATTACTGAGTAGTATTACGATGGTATTGAGGTTAAGGTGTTGTGGTTATATAAGCAAATGTGCTCATATTTAGGAGATGCATGATAAAGTATTTAGGGGAGAAATGCCATGATGTGTCAAACTTATGACTAGTTCAGCAAAACAAAAAAATAATACACACATTTAGATAAAGAAAATATTACAAAACAGAAATAATTACTGAATCTAAGTGGTAGGGGATCATTTTAATTTGCTTAACTTTTCTGTATATTTAAAATTGTTCATAATAAAAGGTGAGGTGGGGGGATGGATATCTTGCTACAACATATAGTTGGAAAGCTGTCTTCTTGGAATTTCTTAAATATGAAATTCCAGGCTCCTTTCAGTTTGAGCTATACACATTAAAACAGTATGAAACAAAAGCAAAAGCCTGCTTTTATGTTTACATAAAATATTCTCTCCTACCTCTACTTGGCCAGACCTATTTCAAGCCCTTTCTTTCCTTATAACTGCATAATAGGTAAAACTCACTCTAGAGGCGTTCTGATGTTTCACTCCTTCTGGGAGTCAGATTTCCCAAAGCTTATCACTTCAAGGCCTCTGTGCAGTTAGCAACTTGAGGTTGCCTCCCTTGAAAAAGACCTTACCTCTGAATGATGCTAAGAGATAATGCCCATGACCTGGAAGAAGATAGTGGCCTCCAGCAGAACTGAGTTACAAATTCTTAAGCTGTAATACAATCTTTCCCCACTAGCTCAGAATTAATGAACATAATTAGGGTTACCCAAGGTAAAAGTGGGAAGTAGGCAACACTGTCTCTACCACTCCCTCCACTGGCAGTTTAAGAACCTACACTTCTAAACTTTTCCCTCTCTTCTGTATCTATTTGCTTTACCTACACTTAAATTTTAAGCTCTGAGTCAATCAAATAAATTAATTGTAAACATGATTACCTAACTGGCTCTTCAAGACATGGCTAGAATTTCAGAGCTTTCTAGCCATCTTTTCAAATCACATCATGGCCACCTATTCTGACACAGTGAGGTGCCCACATGTGATATCTTGTTGGAAATTTCTATAAACAAAGTCCACTTTTCTCACAGTTCAAATGTCAGCCACTGACTGGTCATGCTTACATCTTTCTCCATGGCTACTCCAGGAAGCTCATTTAAAAATACTTCAATTAAAAAGTGTCTTTGAATCAATGTATAGGTCCATGTTCTTTTACTTTAACTAAAACCCATGATGACTTTTAAGGGACACAAAAAAGAAACTTAAGTATCATTAGTAAGGATGCTTATTCCAGTATCCTTCCTACCTTGCTTCTCTTAAGAAATGATCAGAATCAACATAGCAATGACTTCAAATGTCTTTGACAGGCCTGATTTTGTGGGTGTTCCATTCTGCTCTGAGTACTTCTAAAATCAAAGACATTAAATTCATTTATTAAAATGGCTATGTAACTTAATGAGCATTCTTAGTAGCCTCAGCAGATATGAAGGGTAAATAAGGAGCAGTTTTGAAAGTTTATCAATACAGTACTTCTTTATCATAATAAATAGGGGCAATCACTTGAAGATGAGCAAAACAAAATTAAGAAAATGAAGTCTGTTAGTGGATAAAAGGATATGTTAATGAGTGGTACACATATCAGTAGATCAGTGATATAATTTTCACTGTAATTGAATTGGACTGAAGGGAGGTAGCTGAGTTTGACAAGCTCTTACATACAGCCATCTTAATTAAATCTAAATCATACAGAATGAAGGTATACTGAAGGTATACTTCTCTCTACCTACTATTCAGCAGAAACATACAGACTAACTTCCCTCATGAATATGGCAAAAACCAATGGATGAATATCATTATGCCTGAAAACAACAGAAAACAAAACATCGCTTTTTTCTCTAAATGCTGTAATAAGGCAAAAACAAAGTCAAAATAAACACTCACTAGGAAGTGGCTGTGGCTCAATTGGTTGGGCTCCCGTTTACCATATTGGAGGCCCTGGGTTTGATTCCCGGGGCCTCCTGGTGAAGGCAAGCCAGCCTGCACCGTGGCGCGGTGAGCTGATGGCCTGCGGTGAGCTGGCACAGCAAGATGATGCAACAAAGGGAGACAAGCTGACACAGAAAAATGCAAAGCAAATGGACACAGTGAGCACAAGCAGCAAGGGGGGGATAAATAAAATTTTAAAAAACCACAAATAAATCTTTAAAAAATAAAATAAACACTCACTATTTGCTCTCATCCTCTAAGTGCTAACCTCTCCCTTATACCACCCCCTAACTTAATTAAGACAGAGAAGTAGTGATAAAGCACCCAGCATACTTAGCGCTTTTCTTAATGTGGTTATCTTGTGCTATAGTGGATTTCATAATAAGCAGCTTCCTTGACCACCACAGCTCTGAGCCACTAGGACAATAATTGTGTGTATTACTCATCTGCCTCTTACACTGCTTTGTATAGTTAGTTGCCTTCTTAATCTTTTTTTTATAAGTATAGTCCATCTTTCCCGTTAGACAATTATACTTCAGAAGTGACCTCACCTCTTAGTTTGCATAGTAAGTGCTCTCTCTCTCCCACTAGACACAGACACACACACACACACACACAGTTACTGCTAACATTAAGATATTTTTTCCTCTGGCTTCTGTTTCTGAATTTTATTTTCAGGTTTTAGCTTAATTATGACAATTATGAGATTACTATAAACAAAGACTGTAAAATCCCTTTCTATTTGTCTAGCACCATTAGTTAAATTTGAGAAGTTTAATAGAATGATGTAGAATTTTCTCAGCCAGGAACTCCAAAAATGTGTATGGCTGTGATACAGAGTTATTATTAGTAATATATGAGCCCAGTGTCATATTAACGCTTCTGAGGCAGGTTAGTATAGTAAAAGGGGGAAGGTGTTGGACACCATGGCCAACAGACCACATGGCCGTGAGACCACATGGCTGTGAGACCCTACCTGGAAACCTCCTGAGATCCTGGCCATGCGAATGTGATTTGGAATGAGAGGGAAAGCCCTGAATATCCTCAATAAGCCTCACCATCGGCCCCCTGAGAAATGACAGGTAGAACAACCAATCAGAACACCAAACAGCTGGGGGAGGAGGAAAGGCTTTAAAAAGCTCTGACCTGGTGCCCCACTAGTGCAAGTCATCCTCAATATGCCCATGGTCCATGCCTCAGCATGGACCGTGTTACTTTTCTTGTTTTTTTATTTCTTAATAAACTCTTTACTCCCTTGCCTACCCTATGGTGTGTCCTTAAATTCTTTTATGCTACATAAGCCAAGAACCTAGAAGCCCAGAAACCAGAGTCATCTGATAATACTTATAATACTTCCATCACATTAAATGACACAGACATCCAAGCAAAGTGCTGAGATGATCAGCTTTGAAGTCACACAGACCTAACTGATAGATCAGCTTCTGCTCTTTGCTAGTTGTGTGATCTTGGAGAAGTTAATGGTTCTAAGTCAGAGATTCTTCAATTAAAATGAGAATAATTATCATCTACTTGTCAAGGCTGTGGTGAGATTATCAAGATAAATTCTTGCCTCACAGTCCACTTTGAAGGCACTCAAAATAAATGATAGCTATTATGACTAATTACAATGACTTTAAGAGAACAGAATTTCTACACTTATTTGAGAACCAACATTTATCAATATCCTTGGTACCAGGCCAAACTGAGAAACATCCTTATACTTAAGAGAATGAATAGTGAGTGGATCTTAGAGAATGTAAAGACTGAACTGAAATGATCAGGTTTTATATTAGGATCAGAGACATTCTCAAGAGTCTGCAAATTCTGAAGTTTGTTGATCTGTAGAACTCAAAAAAGATGATTCTCGTGTCAGATGGTACATAATATCAAAATTTTCACAGGCCTCAGGACACAAATTCTAGGTCTCAAGGTAGTTTAACAAAATAGCACGCACTAAAGTTTGCTCAGAAAAATAACTGAGTGACTTTTATACTCACAACAGCCAAACACAACAATGTTCACTTTCTGGTCCTCAGAGAAGAAACATGTTGACATTTGGCCTAGGATGGGGTTTTGGCCGTAATACCTTGTTAGGTACAGGTTTCTCTCTAGAGATTGGTTCTGAACAAAGAGTTAAGAATGAAAATTATTCGGGAAGCGGCTATGGCTCAATCAGTAGGGCTCCCGTTTACCATATGGGAGGCCCCGGGTTCGGTTCCCAGGGCCTCCTGGTGAAGGCAAGCCCGCCCGCACGGCGTGGTTAGCTGACCCAGCGAGCACAAGCAGCAAGGGGGGGATAAATGAATGAATGAATGAATAAATAAATCTTAAAAAAAAAAAAAAAGAATGAAAACTATTATGTGAGAATCCATTTTGCATGGATCAAAGGGAGTTAGAATACAAAAAAATCAGGTCTTAATCAAATATTAATAACATTTTAAAAAAGAGTTAGGGTCTATCCTATTTCGATTTGCTATATTAAAACTGGTAAGACAAGAAGGCTGGACAATGGGACTCTAGCAGTGAAGAACAGACAAGAAACCACCCACCTTCACAACGATTTCTCTAGAAGAGAAAGAAAGAAAACAAAACAATTTCAGAAAGTGAAAAGTGCTATTACAAAAATAAAACAAGGAAATGGGCTAATACTAGGAATAAGAGAAGATACCAGTTTAGATAATTGAGTCAGGAAGATCTCATAGCTGAATGATGAGTAAGTCAGGTATTACAGGGAGGCACAACCTGGTAGAACTGCAAGCAAATGCAAAAAAATTTGAGGTAAGAACAGATACGGGGAATCGAATGTGGCTCAAGAGGTTCAGTGTTCGTCTACCATATGGAGGGACCGGGGTTCGATCCCCGGGACCTCCTGGTCAAAAAAAAAAAAAAAGGAACAGATACAAGGCCTGTGCAGCTGATGCATACCAGATGCAGAACAGTGGTAAGATCGGCAACCATGGTGAAACATGTTGGGCTTTTTGGCTTTGGTAAAAAAAAACTGGATTTTAAAAGAAAAAAAAAAAAGAATTTGGCTTTTATCCCAATATTCTAAGTCATTAGAGGACTTTTAAGCAGAGGAATTAGTGACATTGAGGCTATACTCAAAATCTAAGTATGCTTTTTCTTGGTAAAGTTCACATAAAATCAACAATCCTTCAAAGTTTATGAAAAATGTATGGAATAAGTTTAGCACTTAAAACAGATTCCATGGATTTTTTTTTTTTAAGATTTATTTTATTTACTTATTCCCCCGGCCCCCTCGTTGTTTGTGCTTGCTGTCTGCTCTCTGTGTCCATTCATTGTGCCCTCTAGTGTCTGCTTGTCTTCTCTTTAGGGAACTGAACCCGGGACCTCCCATGTGGGAGAGAGGCGCTCAATCGCTTGAGCCGCCTCTGCTCCCTGCTTTGTCGCGTCTCTCCCTGTGTTTCCTCTGTGTCTCCTCGTTTCGTCATCTTGTTGTGTCAGCTCACTGCGCCAGCCTGCTGTTTTGCTCATCTTCTCTAGGAGGCACCAGGAACCGAACCCAGGACCTTCCACCCATGCAGTCGGTGGGTGCCAAAATGCTTGAGCCACATCCGTTTCCAGATTCCATGGATTTTAAGTCATCTTCGACCAGTTTCTATTTCTTGCTCCTGTAACCCAGTCAGTTAAGAAGTTCTGTAATTTCTTATTCATAATCATCTATGTGACAGTTTGATATAATTATGAATTCCAAAAATATAATTGAATCATGCTTGTAAACTGATCTGTTAATCTGGGCGTGATTAGGTTAGGATTAAGGCGTTGAGCCCCGCCCCCTGGTGGGTGGGGAATTGAATATAAAAGGCAAGGCAAAGAACAGAGTTGAAGCAGTCTTTTGAGAAGCAGTTTTGATATTGGAAAGAAGGCCCAAGGAGAAGAGAAGCAAGCCGTTTGCCTAATCGTCTACAGCTGACCTTGTGGAGGAAACAGGAGCTAAGCCCGGAGAGAAACGCAGCCCTGGGAAGAGAGGAACCCCAGAAGCCTGAACCCTGGTAAACGCTGGCAACTGCCTTGCCCTAACACGTGGCAGTGGACTGTGGTGAGAGAAGAAACCTAACGCTTTATAGCCTGGTATCTGTGGACTTCTACCCCGAATAAATACCCTTTATAAAGACCAACCCATTTTTGGTATTTCACATTAGCACCCCTTTGGCTGACTAATACAATCTACTTACTCTTTTTGCCAAGTAACCCATTTAAAAATCTTTTCCATCTCTTTTTTTCTTCCCCTTCTCCCAATACCAGTGTGAATGTACACAGATGGGCAGAATATTTAAGAGACAATCCTATTGGAAAGGGGTGTCTGTGGGTTCTCTATGTTAGAATCTAAATAATGAGCATGAAACAGAATACTCAATTTTCAGGAACAGAAAGTAAAGAATTCCCTAGGTAAGAGAAGAGTATGAACAAGATATAAAATAAACTCTATCTATATGGAATGGCATCTTGTGGGTTGTGGAAACCCAAAGATATTTTGTTAAAAAACAAAAACAAAGAACTTGGGAGATAAGAAGACAAGTGAACAGAATGTATGTGGATACTCTACATCTAGGACAGAGATTTATATGCTTTCAAAAACAGCCTCTATCTCACTTCTTAACCTACTTTTCCACCAATCTCAACCTCAAATTTCTGCCTATACAGAATTAAATTTTGCTCTTAGAACAAATGCTCATTCATGAATAAATATTTGATATAAATATTTCTATTTTAGTATATCCTATGTCAACTTGAAAACATCTAAAAGAGGCAAATTCATAGAGAAAGAAAATAGATTAGAACTTACCAGGGCTGAGGGGTATAGGGGAATAGGGAATTATTATTATTTTTTAAAGATTTATTTTATTTATTTATCACCCTCCCCCCTTGTTGTTTGCAGTCGCTGTCCGTTCTCTCTGTCCATTCACTGTGTGCTCTCTATGTCTTCCCGTTTTCTCTTTAGAGAACTGAATCCAGGACCTCCCATGTGGAAGAGAGGCGCTTAATCATCTGAGCCACCTCAGCTCCCCGGTTTGTTGTTTCTCTCATTGTTTTTCCTCTTTGTCTCTTTTGTTGCATCATCTCATTGCGTCAGCTCACCATACCAGCTTACCTTCTCCAGGAGGCACCTGCAACTGAACTTGAGACCTCCCATGTGGTAGGCGGAAGCCCAGTCGCTTGAACCATATCTACTTCCTGGGAATTATTGCTTAATCGGCACAAAGGTTCTATCTGGAGTGATGAAAAAGTTCTGGAAATAGACAGTGGTAATGGTTGTATAACATTGTGAATGTACTTAATGCCACTGAATTGTATACTTAAAAATGGTGAAAATTGGTACGTGCATGTGGCTCAAGCAATTGGTCTCCTGTCTACCATATGGGAGGTTCTGGGTCCGATTCCTGGGGCCTCCTGGTGAAGGCAAGTGGGCCCGTGTGGAGAGCTGATGCAACAAGATGACTCAACAAAAAACAGACACAGAGGAAAAAGACAATGAGAGACACAACAAACCAGGGAGCTGAGGTGGCTCAAGCAATTGAGTGCCTCTCTTCCATGTCAGAAGGTCCTAGAATTGATTCCCGGTGCCTCCTAAAGAGAAAATGAGAAGAGAAGACAAGCAGACACAAAAGAATGGATAGCGAGTGCAAGTGGCAAAGGGGGGGTGGGGGTGGGGGTGAGGAGGATAAAAAAAAGTATATTAAAAAAAAAACAACAGTTAAAATGGTAAATTTTATTACGTATGGTTTACCACAATAAAAACAATATTAAATCATCTTTATAAATTGCCAGAGTCTAGCACTGGTGTCTAGGACATTGTAGCAGTTTGATATTATTTGTGAATTCCAAAAATAGATATTGGATTATGTTTGTAAACTGGTCTGTTCCTCTGGGCATATTAGATTGTATTGGATTCAGAGGTTTCACTTTTACTTGATTAAATTATGATTAGGGCTTTGATTGGGCCACGTCAGTAGGACATTGACATGAAAATGACATGGCAGAGGAGAGGGTTAGAGACTTTTTTGCTGGGACTCCAGGAAGTAAACACACAGGAGAAGAACAGAGGAGAATAGAGACTGCTTCATAGACACAGCAGAGGCCCCGAGAAGAGAGTGAGCCTGATAGTCTATAGCTACCTTGTGGAGAGAACAGAGCAGCTGAGCCCGGAGAGAAACGACCCCCAGGAGAGAGACAAAACTTATACTAGCCTACAGCTGAGAAAGGAAGGAGCTGGGACCACGGAGCCTTAGGAGGAAGATGGAGGCTGAACCTTCCCAGAGACCGGCAGCCATCTTGCTCCAACAGGTGGCAAAAGACTTTGGTGAAGAAAATTAACTTATGCTTTATGGCCTTGTGATTGTAAGCTTCTACCCCAAATAAATACCCTTTATTAAACCCAACAGATTTCTAGTATTTTGCTGACTAATACAGGCATGGCTATCTAACAACTATGTATTAGGATAAAGCTTTGCTGAATAAATGCATAAAGCTGGGGGCTTAAAGCTGGGAGTTAAAGTCCTATTGTATGTTTCATTTACAGTAATTGTCTTAAATTCTTTGATAGTGCAGTGCAAGCAGAACCAGACTAGAGACTGTCCAGATACTGGAACTAACAGATAGAGATTTTAAGTAACTATGATTAATATGTTAAAGGATCTAAAGGAAAAATCCTTGCCCTTAAGGAACTTAACAGTCTGGAGGAAAGAGACAGACAATAAGCAGCATAAATATATAATACAATGGATGGTGATGAGTGTTAAGTAGAAAAATAAAGCACAGAGGAGGGTATGGGGTATTTGTTAGGGAATGGATCAGAGGAGGTGACATTTTATAAATGACCAAGAGGTAAGGAAGCAAGCCAAGAAGATATCTAGAAGAAAAATGTCCTAGGAAGAGAAAAAGAGCAAGTGCAAAGGTAGTGAAGTAAGTAGGTGTCTATATATTGAGGAAACAACAAAGGAATCAGTGCAACATAAAGCCCAATAAGTTGAGGGGGAGACTAAATATTAGGAGATAAATTCAAAGAAGTTAAGTGGTTGGGTGGAGTGTATTATAAGGACTTGGGCTTCTGTTATGAAATGGGCAGCCATTTATTTTTATTAACTGTTAAACATTTTAAAAAACTTTATTGCAGTACAATTAACATACTAAACTACATATATTTATCTTTTGACATGTGTATATACTTGTGAAACCCATTATGATTAAAGCACTGAACATAGCCCCCAAAATCTTCCTTGTGCCCCTTTGTAATCTCTTCCTTCCACCAATTCCTGCTATCCACAGCTCAATCTCCAGGCAACCACAGATCTGATTTCTTTCACTATAGATTAGCTTATATTTCTAGAATTTTATATAAATGAAATTTACTTTTTTTTGATTTAGCTTCTTTCATCATAATTTGAGGTTGTATGTATCTATAGTCCATTCTTTTTTTATTCATCAATAGTATTCCATTGGATAGATATACCACAATTTGTTTATCTAAAATTTGTTAATGGACATATGAGAGAATACCAAAACTTACTGGATGCAGCAAAGACAGGGCCGAGAGGAAAATTTATAGTGTTTAAGAAAGAAGATCTTACATCAGTGACGTAACCTCACACAAGAGGAATTAAAAATGAAGAGCAAACCAAACACAAAGAGACCAGAAAGAAATAACAAAGATTAGCATGGAGATAAATGAAACAGAGAATTAAAAAAAAACAAAACAAAAAAAAAAAAAAGAGAGAGAGAGAGAATCAATAAAACCAGAAGTTGGTCCTTTGAAAAGATCAATAAAATCAACAAGTCTTTAGCCATATGGACAAAGAAAAAAAGGGACGATGCAAATAACTAAAATCAGAAGTGAAAGGCGGGACATTACAACAGATACCACAGAAATAAAAAAAAAAAAAAAAAAAAGATATTATGAACAATTATGTACCAAAAAATTAGATAACCTAGATGAAATATACAAATTCCTAAAAGCCAAACTACCTACACTGACTCAGGAAGAAACAGAAGATCTCAACAGACCAATAACAAGTAAAGAGATTGAACCAGTAATCAAAAACCTCTCAACGACAACAAAAAAAGCCCATATCAGATGGTCAGATGGTTCCACGGGTGAATTTTACCAAACATGCCAAGAAGAATTAACATCAATCCTGCTCAAACTCTTTTTAAAAAATTGAAACACAGGGAATACTTCCTAACTCATTTTATGAGGCCAACATCACTCAATACCAAATCCATAAAGATATTACAAGAAAAGGAAATTATAGTCAATATCCCTTATGAGTATACACGCAAAATACTAACGAACTGAATCCAACAGCACATTAAAAGAATTATATGCCATGATCAAGTAGGATTTATCCCAGGTATGCAAGGGTGGTTAAATATTAAAAAATCAATTAACATTATACACCACATTAATAGAAAGAAGGGTATAAACCACAGTATCATCTCATATGATGCAGAAAAGACAATTGACAAAATCCAGTACCATCTTCTTGGTAAAAATACTCAGAAAATTATGAATAGAAGGAAACTTCCTCAATTGGATAAAGAGCATATTTGAAAAATCCATGCTAACATCACACTCAAAGGTGAGAGACTGAAAGCCTGTCAAGAACAAGACAAGGATACCCACTGTCATGACTGTTATTCAACATTTTACTGTAAGTTCTAACCAGAACAATTAAGCAAGTAAAAGAAATAAAAGGCATCCAAATTGGAAAGGAAGAAGTAAAATTTTTTCTATTTACAGACGACATAATCCTAGATGTAGAAAATCCCAATTAAAAAAAAAAGGTACTGAAGCTAATAAATGAATTCAGCAAAGATTAATACACAAAAATCAATGGTGTTTCTATATACTAATAATGACATCTGAAAGGGAAATCAAGAAAAATATTCCATTTATAATAGCAACTAAAGAATAAAATATCTAGGAATATATTTAACCAAGGATGTAAAAGACTTGTACACAGAAAACCACAGAACACTGCTAAAAGAAATTAAAGAAGACAAATTTAGAAGGACTTTTCAAGTTCAGGAATTGGAAGACTAAATATTATTAAGTTGTCAATTCTACCCAAAGCAACTTAAAGATTCAATGCCTCGAGTGGATGTGGCTAAAGCAGTTGAATACCCGCCTCCCATATAGGAGGGCCTGGATTTGGTTCCCGGTACCTCCTAAAGAAAAAATAGACTGATGAACAAAAACAACAAGCAGACAACAAGCACAAACAACAAGCAAAAAAGAAAAACAATGAGCAAATGGGGTGTGTGTGGGTGAGGGAAAAAAAAAAAAAAAAAAACAACATTCAATGCTATCCCAATAAAAATTCAGACTTTTTCATAGAAACGGAAAAGTCAATGATTAAATTCATACAGGGGAGTAGATGTGGCTCAAATGGTTGAGCATCTGCTCCCCACATGGAAAGTCCTGGGTTCAGTTCCTGGTGCCTCCTGGAAATAGAAAAACAAACAACAAGGAAACAAACTAAAAAAATAAGTTAGGGGAGCCAATGTGGCTCAGTGGTTGAGTGCCAGCTTTCCACATACGAGGTCCAGGGTTCAATCCCCAGCCCTGGTACCTCAAAAAAAAAAAAATCCATATGGAATGGCTTAGGGCCCCAAATAGCTAAAACATCTTGAAAAAAAGTAACAAAGTTGGAAGAGTCACACTTCCCAAGTTCAAAGCTTATTACACAAGGGCAGACTGGTGGAAAAGAATTGAGAGTTCAGAAATAAACCCACACATCTATGACCAATTGCTTTTGACACCAAAATAGGAAATCCCTGCTGCATACCTTACAAAAAAAATGTAATTGCACTACCTTGGTAGACTTACTAGAATTACTGAATTAATAAGGCTTTCTGTGACATAACACAGATTCAGTAAGTTGTATGTGTCATTAGTGTTGCATTCTAAATGAATATCCTTCTGTGAGTCTGGCCTTTCCTCCTGTTGGCTGGCACTACGTTGCTGAATAACTTACACAAAGAAGAACTGCCTGATCATGGCTGAAAACTGTGGCAATACTATAGCAACCCTGACATTTTACATTCATAAAATAAGAAATAGGAATTTTTACTAGCTGTTTCTTTTTATGTATTTTCTTTTCCTCTTCCAAAGATGGATGTAGACAATCTATAGCCAACCAATGCCCGAAGTAAACAACTCATAAGCATCTTGATACTCTTGAAAGCCAGGCCTTACTGCCAATTGATTTTTGATAAGGGTGCCAAGTCCACTCAGTGGGGAAAGAATAGTCTTTTCAACAAATGGTGCTAGGAAAACTGGATATTCATATGCAAAAGATTGAAAGATTCCTACCTTACATGATAAACAAAAGATAACTCAAAATGGATCAATGACCTAATTACAAGAAGTAAATTTAAAAAACAGAAGCAAACATAGGGAAATATATTCAGGATCTGGTATCAGGCAATGGATAGACTTTACTCCAAAAGCACTAGTGATAAAAAAAAAAATTACATAAATTGAACTTCATCAAAATTAAATAATTTTGTGCATCAAGGGACATTATAAAAAATGTGAAAAGACAACTTACAGAATGGGAGAAAATATGTGGAAACCATATATATCTACTAAAAGTTTAATATCCAGAATACACAGGGAATAGAAAAAAGACAACCCGATTTAAAAAATGGTCAAAGAACTTGAATAGGTATTTCTCCAAAGGAAATATACAAATGGCCAATAAGCACATGAAAAGATGCTCAACATCCTGAGCCATTAGGAAAATTCCATCAATAGATGAATGTATAAATAAAATGTGGTACGGGAAGCGGCTGTGGCTCAATCGGTGGGGCTCCCGTTTACCATATGGGACGCCCCGGGTTCGGTTCCCGGGGCCTCCTGGTAAAGGCAAGCCCGCCCGCACAGCGTGGTTAGCTGACCCAGCGAGCACAAGCAGCAAGGGGGGTATAAATGAATAACTAACTAAATAAAATCTTAAAAAAAATAAATAAATAAAATGTGGTAGATAAATGTAATGGAATATTATTCAGCTGTAAAATGAACGAAGCTCTTATAAATGCTACAAATGGATGATCCTTGAAGACATCATGCTGAGTGAAATAAGTCAGAAACAAAAGGACAGATAATAAATGATTCCACTTATATTTATGAAATAACCATAACATGAAAATTCACAGAGGAAAAAAAGTAGAGTACAGGTTACCAGGGTCAGGGGGAAAGGGGAATGGAGTTAATACATACAGTGTATATTTTGTTTGGGATGAAAGAAAAGTTTTGGAATAGATGGTAATGATGGTAGCACAATATTGTACATGTGATCAATGCCAGTGAATTAAATGCTTGTGTGGCTGAGAAGGGAAATTTTATGCTGTATATATGTTAGCACAATTTTAAAAAGAGAGAGACAAACTAAAGAGACATAGACAATTAAATGTAATACACAGTCCTAGATTAGATCTCATAATATGAGAAAATGTTTAAAAGGGCATTATTGGGACAAATGAAAAATAAAAAGGAATATGGCCTGTATGCTTTTTATCAATGTTAAATTTCTTGAACTTGATAATTGTACTTAAGGTGGTTATCTAAGAAAGTGTCCTTGGTCTTAGGAAATAAATATGGACATGTTAAGTATTAGAGGAACAAGATATATGCAATCTACTCTCAAATGCTGAAAAAGAGCTAGCTAGCTAGAATGACATAACAAATGTGGCAAAATGCCAATAGTTGGTAAATCTGGGTGTTTGTGGGGGGGATATGGGTATGTATTGTTTCTGTGTTAGTTTTGCAGTTTTCTTGGAAGTCTGAAAATATTTCAAAATAAAAAATTGAAAGAAAGAAAGAGTAGGTAGGAGAGAATCAGAGATGAGTATACTCAAGAAGTCTAGCTGTACTTTTGTCTCTGGTTGCTCTTATGATTATCTCCTACAAGCCTCACAGTAATTCCCATACATACACCTGAAATTTGTTAGAGTGGCTTTCTCTTCCTTACCTAATACAGCCTTAATCCAATCTCTATCATTCAATTTCTTGTTTTTGTTTTGTATTTGTTCTTTTATTTTTCTCCTGGGCTGTGGAGCACTGCTAATAAATCCACATAATTGTATAACTGTGTTGTCTTGTCCAACAACAAGTTCCTTCTAACCATCCTTAGGTGGTCCTTTAATGCTCAATAGTCTTACTCGTTTCTATATGACTACCTGTCCTGAATCTGTCAAACTTTTCAAACCAACCTTCACCTCCCAAACCTATCCCCAATACTCCCACCTCACCCTCAGCAAATGACTTTACCACTAAAATGAGACCAAGATTTATTAGTCCCAGGCTCCCTTAAATTTCTATTCTTTCCAATTCAAAAAAAAATGTTTTTTTAAATTTTCACCAATTATTTTGCCCCTCCTATTTTACTAGAATATTTAATCCTGCTCCTAATGTGATTAAATTTTGAATTTTTGTTTTAATTAAAAATTATCAAATATTTCAAACAGATAATAAAAATCATAAATACCCTATATCAACCATTTTTATTGACTCTTAAAGATTATGCCATAGTGCTTCATTTACCAATATTATAAAGTGTAATTTTAAAAAATCAAGCTGTTTTTCCTTTAATTTTATTGACAAAGTCCAGTTGGAATTTATGTTAATACAATTGAATTTCTAATTCAGTTGAATTTTTCTACATCAAGTATTTCAACAGAATAATAGCCCTTTATCCTTACAAACACACAAAAGTTGCTATTTGTCTTAACATGGTTTCTTTAGGATTCAATTTATAACACTAACTAAACATCATTAGCAAACCAATTTTAGCCTAATTTTTTCCAAGATGAATTTTTGTTTTGACTGTATTAAGTTTATCAGTATACGCTGAAGTTTTCTATTAAACTTATTTGGGTGCTCAGAAGTGTCAGTTAAAGTAATCAATCTTTAAGCCAATTAATTGTCTTTAGACAAACCTACAAAATTAGACTCTTACATACAGACAGGGACACAGTTTAAATCCTCTTTTAGCTCCTAAACTCTTGATAGTCAATAAAAGACAAGGCTGTTTTGATCCATTTCTTCATATAAAGCTTTAAATAGGCAAGGCTGAGATTTTATCATAGAGTTGGGAAGCCATGTGTGATTAAGAGTAGATAAGACTCTGGAGCCACACCACCTGACTTTGAATCTGGGACTTGCCACTTTCTAGTTATAACCTTGGGAAAGTTATCTAAATGTTCTGTGCCTCAAATTCCTCAGCTGTAGACAGGGATGATATTAACAGTTCCTACACATCATTAATTTGTTGTGAGGATTAAATAAATATATGTAAAGGTCTAACAACAGTGCTGGCACATAGTGAATACTTTTTAAGTCTTTGTCATTATTATTAGACTCACCATTTTGAAAACATACTTTAATGTGACATTAAGACCTACAGGCAAAACTGAGTTTCTCCTATGCCAAACTGAAAATGTGCTTGAATTCCAGGGTTTTCAGGTAAACTTTTTTTTTAAAATAGAGAAGTTATAGGATTACAGAAAAATCATGCTGAAAGTACAGTTTCCATGTACCTCCCTCACACACAAAGCCCTATTATTAACACTGCATTAGTGTGGTACTTTTGTTACAATTGATAAGACATTATTTTATTTTTATTATTATTTGATTTAATAAAGCTTTATTTTTCAAAATGTACAGTTGGTTGGACCTGTTTACACATCTTCACCAGCAGCTGGGGCATCTCCACCCTTGGTGTTTCTGGTATAAATTACTTGAGCTCTGTGTTTTGAAACCAGCTTGGTAAGTCCTTTACTAAGCAGCTCCTGAAGGGCTGCCGTGGCCAGAGAACCATGAATCTTCAGTCTCTCAGAGACCACAGCAGGAGTTATAAACTTGTAGTTGGGAACTTCCTTACAGAGTTTGTCATAAGTGGCTTTGTCAAACAAGACTAGGTTATTGAGCTTGTCTCAAACTTTTCCTTTGGACCACTTCTTCTTTTTGGCCTTGCCTCCAGATTTGTCTTTCTTGGCCAACTTTCTGGCATCTTTCTTTTTCTTGTCGTCCTTGGGCGGCATCGTGAAGCTCAGGGAGCAGCTGCAGCTACTCAAAACATTATTTTAAATATACTATTAACTGTAGTCCATAGTTTATGTAAGGTGTAACATTTGTCTTGTACAGTTCTATGGTTTTTTAAAAAATTTTACTTTGGTAACATATATACAACCTAAAATTTCCCATTTTAACCACTTTCAAATATACAATTTGGTGATGTTAATTACATTCACAATATTGTGCTACTATCACCACTAACCATTAACCAAAACTTCCATCAACTCAAATAGAAACTTTGTACCAATTAAGCATTATCTGTCCATTCCCTACCTCCACCCCAGACCTTGTTAACCTATACCCTAGTTTCTGACTCTTATGTATTTGCATATTCTAATTATTTCATGTAAGTGAGATCATACAATATTTGCTGTCATTTGTGATTGTAGTGTACCACCACTACACAAACTGAGCAAGTGTTTCTAGAATATCTTATTTTAAAGATTTCATTTAAAACTTTGAATATTTCATCTCAAGTAATTTATTTGGTAGTTTTATGCAGAACAAATAATGTTCTTCTAAAAATTTCTCTTCAAGAATTCAACTAGTACTATTAACTGTGCACATGTACTAATGTCTATCAATTCATCAATCTGCAATGAAAAACATCTGATTTAACAGCCATCTGGTTTAGTGCTGTTTCTATAGCATCTGATATTTTGTTAACATGTCCACAAGCAGAATTAGTCAAAAGTGGCACCTTTCCTTTGCTTCACTGATCTCAAACATAATTTTGACCATTTCTATGTAGGATGGTAAAAAGAACAATCCTGTAACTGTCTAGTTCTATGTTTTTTCGGTTTCTGTTGGCAGATGCTGAAAAAATTCAAATCTTTCTCTGTGAAAATGGTATGTTTTATGGTGGGTTCAGGGTAGTTTCCTTGGAACCATTTCTTCTGAAAACTCTTCCTTGCAAATAAGACAATTAGGTTGGGAAGGGAATCGCTGGGGAACAAATATTTGAATTTGAGATAATTCTCATCGTAGGATCATCATTGACTAATAATTAGCTATGAGTTAATCTTTTTTCCAATACTTGGTTTGTGGGGTAAATCTGATGATGTCCCACCTCAATCGAGCAGTTGTCCATAAATGTGTAAAAACAGCATACTTTCTCTACCCCTTATCCCCTTTCTTTGCCTCATTTTTCTCCAAGGTCTACTAGTAGTTTCATGTTCAGTGTTTATTATGTATTTCCTCCACTAAAGTATAAGTGAATCAGGGATTTTTTATTCTTTTGTTCACTGATGTATCCCAACCACCAAAACCGTGCCATTTTGATTCCTTTTCCGGAACAAGTTGTTTGCATCTCTCCTCTCCTCCGCCCCGCAGCCCACCGGCCTCAGCTCCATCATGCCGCGGAGCTCATCGCCCTGCCCCGCCGTTGCTCCAAATCTGTGTTCCCAGGGTTGTGGCTTTGAGGTGTGACCCTGCACACGTCGGGGCACAGTCAGCATCTGCTCTTCAGTGAGGAGGGCTGACTCTACCGGACAGAGAAGACAGGATCCTGAAGGGAGAACTCACGCCTAAGACCCAAGAGCAAACGGGAGTAAAGTCTTGCAATAGCTCCAAGCCGCTAGGTAGTGACTGCTTCTGAAACAGCTTCTCAGTGTCAACGAGTGATACCAGAAGAAGAAAAAAAAGAAGTAGACACAGACTCATTTCCTTACTACATGTGGATAATAGCTAGAGCCGGGGGAAATTTCATAGTATATCAGTTGGGGCAGAAAAAATGGAGTTCTGTGGCAGAGGCTTCTTAGGAGCTTAAACCCTTGTCCCAGTGACGTCAAATTCACCCGTCGGCTTGGACGGTTCCGACCTCTCTTCCATCAACACAATGATGTCAGCAGTGATGAGTGTGGGGAAGATCGCCGAAAACGGCGGGAGCTCCCAGAGCGTCAAGTTCCCCCCAAAGCCTCCAGGACCAAACCGGATTGACCGAAGGAACCAGGAAACAAAAGAGGAGAAGTGTTCCTATAACTGTCCCCTGTGTGAAAAGATTTGCACTACACAGCATCAGTTAACTATGCACAATCGTCAGCACAACACGGACACGGGAGAAGCAGACCATTCCTGCAGCATCTGCGGGAAGTCGCTGAGCTCAGCGAGCTCCCTGGACCGCCACATGCTGGTGCATTCCGGCGAAAGGCCCTACAAGTGCACCGTGTGTGGCCAGTCTTTCACCACCAATGGCAATATGCACAGACACATGAAGATTCACGAGAAGGACCCTAACAGTGCCACAGCTGCAGCCCCTCCATCCCCATTAAAGCGCAGGCGGCTGTCTCCAAGAGGAAACTGAGTCACGACACGAGTCAGAGAAAGAAGACACTGCTCCTGCTAAAAAGATGGTAGAAGATGGGCAGTCAGGTGACTTGGAGAAGAAAGCCGACGAAGTTTTTCACTGCCTGGTATGTTTCAACGAGTTTGTGTGCAAGTATGGCCTGGAGACCCACATGGAGACGCATTCGGATAACCCACTAAAGAGGTGTCGGGGATTGAATCCCGGACCTCGTACATGGGAAGCAGGCGCTCAACCACTGAGCTACACCTGCTCCCCACCAACACTTTTTCATCACCCAAAACAGAAACTCTGCAACCATTAAGCAATAACACCCCATCCCCCTCAGCCCCTGGTAACCTCTCATCTACTTTATGTCTTTATGAATTTGCCTATTCTAGATATTTTATATAAGTGGGATCATACAATAAAAAAATAAAATAAAATAAACAGTGCCTGGTACTTGGGAGGCACTCAATAAGTATTTGTCCAATAAAAAAATTGGGAATAGCTTTATAAAAAGCCATAGATAATGTCATCTTTCTGAATAATCTGGTTTTAGGAAGTGCTTCTTTTGGGCCTGAGCCAAATTTTATTATTCATTAGACCACAAAGCCTATTTTCTAAATTTTCAAAACCCCAGAGGACAAAAAGCAGCCTTGTTTACTAGCTGCCATGCCAATTCTATACAGCCTCTCCCCTTCTTACCGCCTCCCTTCAAATCCTCACAACCTCCCGCCCTCTCCTACCTCTCGAAGAACACAGGCTTTGGAATGTGGTTTTTAAAGGGGAAATTCTAGGTTATATGTATGTTACTAGAAAAAATTTAAAAAAAAAAAAAATGCTTTGTAAAAGAAAAGAAGATAGGGATGGAGTAGGGGTGGGGAATGGGAGAAAAGGAAATTTTTCCTAATGTTATAAAGTATAGGATGCAAGGAGCTAGCCTCAAAAACCAGCTGGAAATAAAATTTTACTTTTTAGTGAAGTGGGTGTATCGCAATGGTTGAGTGTATGCTTCACATGTATGAGGTCCTGGGTTCAATCCCTCATACCTCTTAAAAATTAATTAATTAATTAATTAATTCACTTTTCAGATAAGATTTTTAAAAATTAAATTCTGGTTTCTGCCTATTGCCCAATTTACTAATAAGCTCTAAGATAAACAGTCTGGACTAAAGTAAACACCTCAAACATTTTAGTGAAGAAGAATTATTTTTCATTTCCTAAAAGCTTAAATTACTTGGATGGTAATAGCTTGTGTATTTGCTGACAGTCAAGTCTCTTAGCAAGTGGCTTAGAGATCTAACAGTAGACCCCAATATACTGTTTGAGCATCTCAACATTAGAGATATTTCTGAGGGAAATCTAATTCATCTAAAAAATATTTTTTATTTTTTAAATAATTTATTTTCATTATTACTTTAATTTGGCTTACCGGTACCTACTTACGTAAAGTACTATTGTATGTCACAGTGAAAAAAACAAAACCTCTCCAACGCATTCACACCCATTTTATTTTATTTTTTAAAGATGTATTTATTTACTCCCCCTCCCTTCCTTCTTTGCACTTGCTGGCTGCTCTGTGTCTGCTTGTTTTCTTTTAGGAGGCATTGGGAACTGAACAAGGGACCTCCCATGTGGGAGGGAGGCACCCAATCACTTGAGCCACATTCGATCCCCACACACACATTTTAGAGCAGAATTTGACTCAAACACTCTAATCAATAAACATGTATCAAAATGTGGTGAATATTACTGACAAGGTAATGGGGAAAATTACAGTAACAGTCTGCACAGTTTCATGCATCTTTGCTGTGCAAGAGAGAACAGAAACTAACCAGAAAACTACTCTAGAGCATGCATTCTTAATGAGGGCGATATCACCCCTGAGGAGGCAAAAATTGGTTCTTGGGCCACCAAAAGTATATCTGTGGTATTAAAATTTCATGGGGGTGGGGAAGAGAAGCAAATTGGGAAAAAAGTGTCTGAAAAGGTTCCTTAGGGGAGGATAATGAAGAAAAGGGAAAAGGTTGACAAACTGCTCTGAACATCAATGGGACAGGGTTTTTTTTTTTTTGGGTGATAAAAATGTTCTAAAATTGGATAGTGGTAATGGTTGCAGAACTCTTCAATATACTAAAAATCACCGAGTTGCACACTTTAAATGGGTGTATTTTTTTTTTTTTTTTTTTTAAAGATTTTATTTATTTATTCATTTATCCCCCCCTTGCCGCCCGTGCTCGCTGAGTCAGCCAACCACGCCATGCGGGCGGGTCTGCCTTCACCAGGAGGCCCCAGGAACCGAACCCGGGGCCTCCCATATGGTAAACGGGAGCCCCACTGATTGAGCCACAGCCGCTTCCCTAAATGGGTGTATTTTATAGTTTCTAAATTATATCTCAATAAAGTTGTTACCCCCTCCAAATTAACAGTTTGAGGGCTGTACAAAAACAGGAGGTGGTCCCCATTTTGCCAACCCCTGCTTTAGATATAGCAGTTCATCAAATACAATCTTAAGGGAGGTTACCTAGGCACTTTCGGAGCCAGATATTCTGATTTTTAAAAAAGGAAGATTTTTTCAAGGTCTTGTGGGAAAAGCAAATGCAACTCATAGCCAATATGCCATAAGAACCACTATTCCAGGTTAGCATGCATCCTCAAACTGAACCAGTTATATTTTAAAATCAAGAGTATATCAGGGAGTGGATATAGCTCTAGTGGTTGAGTGCCTGCTTCCTGTGTACCTCCTAAAAGAAAACAAAACAAACAAAAAAATAAAAAGACTGTCATTGGAGAGCAGATGAAGCCCAGTGATTGAGCACTTGAGTCCCATGTACGAGGTCCTGGGTTCAATTCCCGGTACCTCCTAAAAAAAAAAAAAGTATATCAGAATAATCTGGAGGGCTTGTTAAGACACAGATTGCTGGGCCCCACCCCTAGAGTTTTTGAATCAGTAGGTCTTGGATGGACACAGAGCCTACATTTCTAACAAGTTACCATATGATGATACTGGTCTGGGGAACACACTGAAAATCAATGAACTGGAATGTCACCAGTGAAATATTTACTACAGTCATATTTGAGTCATATATCAGATATAAACTTTTAAGGAAAAGTAAAGATATACCTTCTCTTATTCACCCCAGGGGTGTTGGTCTTTGGCTTCTAAAGAGGATGACTATAATAAATATTTTCTTTCAGTGTGCAGTGTGGGTAGTCACAAAACCTCTCTCCCTCCTTTAAAACAGAGGGCTGACTGTTCAGAAACCTTCAGAACCCTAGTTACATGTTTTGGTCACATGTATATAGACAAAGCTCTTAGTGTTCCCCAGAGGTTCATTGAACCTAATTTTCAAAGAAAGTCTAGGCAGCTAGAGGAGGTGAAATGAAAACAATGTAGGCCAATGAATCAAAACCTAACAGTTTTTACTTAGAGCACCTGACATGACTTTATCTACATGAAGAACCTAGAGGCTAGACCAGGGGAGTTCTTAACGTTTTTTGTTCCATGAATTCCTTTGCCAGTCAGGTGAAATGAAACTACTGTAATTTATTTATTGTATACATTCACAAGTGAAGGAAATGCTAGATTTCAGCTAGAGTTCAGAGAAAATAAAGATAATAAGTTGATTTTTTTCAATTCAAGCTCACAGACCCTCTGAAATCTTTCCATGGATAAGGGGTCTGTGGACCCCTGGTTAAGAACCCCTGGATTAGAAACTTGAAGCTGAGGCATTCTGCCTAACACCTCAGCAGCTTTATACCTTCCTCCAATCACCATAAATCAAGTTATTAAAAAAGCATAACAGCATCTCCCATGAGAAAAATTCCAAATAATTTATGTAGATACTCCACCCTCAAGAAGAAGGAGCATGACTCTCCACTCCTTAAGTGTGGGCTATGCATAATAATTTCCCTCCAAAGAATACAGTATGGAAAGGTGGAAAAATTAGTAGTGGTACAGTGGAGAAACCTGACAAATACATTTCATTCAATTGATGAAATGCATTTTTTTTGTTGTTGTTGTTGCCGCTGTTTTTAATTTTTTAAACAATTTATTGAAGTATATCAGTCATACATGAACGTACATAAACCATAAGTGTTTAGTTGTGATCTTACAAAACAAACATGCATAACATCATATAGGGCTCCCACACAGCACTCCCCCATAAACTTCCTACATTGTTGTGAAACATTTGTTAACAAATCTTGAAAGAGCATTGTCAAAGTATTACTACTAACTATAGTCTGAATCTTCCTCCCCTATACATTTTTTTTTTTTTTAATAAAGATTTTATTTATTTATTCATTTATCCCCCCCTTGCTACTTGTGCTCGCTGGGTCAGCTAACCACGCCGTGCGGGCGGGCTTGCCTTCACCAGGAGGCCCCGGGAACCGAACCCAGGGCCTCCCATATGGTAAACGGGAGCCCTACCGATTGAGCCACAGCCGCTTCCCATCCCTATACATTTTTTTAAGGGTTTATTTATTTACCTCTATACATTTTTTACCCCCGCCCCCTCTATTTTTGCTGTTTCTGTGTCCATTCGCTGGGCAACTGTGTGTCTGTTTCCTGCCCTCTCGTCTCATCCTTCTCCTGTCTTCACTGGGATTCGATCCTCGGAATCTCCGATATGGGAGAGAGGCGTCCTACTACAACCTGCGCCACCTTAGTTCCTGGTTTTCCAGTGCATCTCGTCTTGGCTCTCCCTTGTGTCACTCTCCTGTTATGTCATCATCTTGCTGCATGGCTTGCAGGGCCTGGCGGCTCACCCACAGGCAGGGCGCCTGGCGGTGCACCCGTGCATGGGGCCTGGTGGCCCACACGCATTCTATATTTTTCTTTTTTTAATTTTTACCAGGAGGTCCCAGGGGTCGAACCCAGGTCCCTCCATAAGGTTGACCAAAGATACCCAGAGTTACAGTCTTTTCCCATACAGGATGGTCATATAATAAATCAGGCTTAGTTTATCACCAGCATTCTAAACATCAGACCTAGGGAGAAAAACTAGGTCTGGGAAACATATATGGTTTCTAATATAGCGAATGTTTAACCTACCCTGATTATCACAAAATCAGGACAGTGAGAATATTCGCATGATGAAATCCATTTTGCATTAGCAATAAATCATGTTGATAGTATATACCCTTGATATGATGGAATGAAAACGACACTTTAACTCTGTGATCTTTTTCTATAAAACCCATAATCCTATCGTAATCATGAGGAAAACAGCAGACAAATTCCAATAATGGGGTATTTCACAAATATCTGACCAATATTCCTCATAATGTTTAAGGCCATCAAAACAAAGGAAAGTCTGGAAAACTGCCACAGCTAAGAGGAGCCCAAGAAGACACGGCCATTAAATGTAATGTAATGTGGTATATCCTAGATGTGATTCAAACTAAGGAAATCTGAATAAAGTATATATTCAGTTAATAATAATGTATCAATATTGGTTCCCTAATAGTAACAAATGTACTATATTAATGTAAGATGTTAATACTAGGGGAATCTGGGTGTGGGATATAGGGAAACCCTTTGTACTATCATCTCAATTATTCTGTAAATCTAAAACTGTTCTAAAAAATTGAGTCCATTAAAAACAACAACAAAAAACAATATAACAACACAATTCCAGGCTACAGCTAGTGAACTGTTAGAAACCACTATACCCCAAAACAAATCATATCTGACCAAGGCATCTTAAATTTTTAAAAATGTAAAAAATCAGGCCAGCTGCTCAATACTTGACTTAATGTTCATGAAAACTATAAGCTAAAGAAAATCTTTATTCTCAAACACTCATGCACTCTAGGGTGAAGAAATGTGGGACAGCACTGAGGTGCTTAAACTATTGAATTAGGTGCAAACACCTATATAGCATTTATGGCACAATTTTTTCTATTCCTGTTACTCTGCTGGGGAAAAATCAAGTCAATAATGTCATACTTGTGAAGCCTACCTAAGGTCCCAATGTTTTTCTCCTTTTGCATTTAGAGATTAGATGGGAACAGAAAACAAATTCTCCACTTAATTAAGACCAGAACTAACACAGGACCCTAGACTTGAGTGAAAGAAGAGATACACCAGGTTCTTGGATGCTAAGTCAATATTACATAAAGATAATATAATATTTCATTACATAATTATAAAGATCATTTCTCTCTCAAATTATATCTAGAAAGTCGATGTAATTCCAATCAATATCTCAATTGGATTTTGGGAAAAATAAAACAAGGTTTTTAAAATTAGTCTAGTAAGAAGGAAAACAGGGGCAACTTTATTCTGTTAGAAGAGCCAAACACTTACATGGCACTTACTATGTTATGTAAGTATTATAAGAGATTTATATATATTAATGCAGTTAATCCTCATAACTGTATTATATTATATATTATTACTATTATATTTCCCATTTTACAGATGAGAATGAGACCTAGAGAATTTAAATAACTAGCACTAAGCCATCTAGCTGGTGAATGTTGGAGCTAGCATTCAATTAGGCAGGCTGACCCAAGAGATAAGCTCTTAACTATTGTGCTATGCCTCATCGACATTACAATGTCTCACAGGGTCACAACTAATCAACTAAAGAGTGATATGATGATGTAACAAATGACTGCATTGACAAGAAAGCCCAGAAACAGGCCCAAATATATATATAATAATTTAGAATATAATAAAGGTGGCCTATCAAATCAATCAAAAAGTATAAATAATATTCAGTGAATGAGGCAGGTATAACTGCTTCTCCAATTGGGTTTGAAAAAAGAAAAGAGTATTAATTTCCAATAGCACACCAAAATAAATACCCAATGTTTTTAAAAAACTAAATATAAACCCAAAATATTTGGACTAAAGAAAAACATACGGGAAGCGGCTGTGGCTCAATCAGTGGGGCTCCCGTTTGCCATGTGGGAGGCCCCGGGTTTGGTTCCCGGGGCCTCCTGGTGAGGGCAGGCCCGCCTGCGCGGCGTGGTTGGCTGACCCAGCGAGCACGGGCAGCAAGGGGGGGATAAATGAATAAATAAATAAAATCTTTTAAAGAAAAAAAAAAAAAAGAAAAACATACAAGTTAATATTTTTATAATCTTGGGGTGAGGAAGTCCTTTCTAAATTAGACATGAAATTCAGGAATAATAAGGAAAAAGACTGACAGATTTCAGTGAACACATACTTCTATTAGACCAAAGACATAAATAAATTTAAAAGACAGATATCAATTTACCCCAAATTTATTTATAAGTTTAATGTAATTCTTATAAAAATCCCAGCCAGGTTATTTTGTACACACAGATAAGCTTATTCTAAAATTTATATGGAAAGGCACATGCCCTAGAATAGCTAAAATATCTTGACAGGGAAGCGGCTGTGGCTCAATCAGTAGGGCTCCCGTTTACCATATGGGAGGCCCCGGGTTCGGTTCCCGGGGCCTCCTGGTGAGGGCAAGCCCGCCCGCACGGCATGGTTGGCTGACCCAGCGAGCACGGGCAGCAGGGGGGGGATAAATGAATAAATAAATAAAATCTTAAAAAAATAAAAAAAAAAAAAATAAAAAAAAATAAAATATCTTGACAAAGAAAAAGTAAGAATAATCACTCCACCCAATATTAAGATTTATTATATAGTTATTATAACCAAGACACTGTAGTATTGGTGGAGGGATAGGTACACGTTAGTGGAACAGAAGAGAGAACCCAGCAACAGACCTATACAAATATGTTCAAAAAATTTTTTTTAATGCAAATATTCTTGCTGTCCTGATTTTGTAATAATCAGGGTAGGCTGAACATTTGCAATATTAGAAACCATGCATGTTTCCCCAGACCTAGTTTTCCACCCTAGGTCTGGTTTTTAGAATGCTGGTGATAAACTAAGCCTGATTTATTATATGACCATCCAGTATGGAAAATGACTGTAACTGTAGCTATCTTTAGACAACCTTAAGAGATATAGCAGGGAGACGGATGTGGCTCAAATGGTTGGGCATCTGTCTCCCATATGTAGGGACCTGGGTTCGATCCCTGGGACCTCCCGGTAAAAATTTAAAAAAGAAAAATATAGAAGGCACCCAATGCAGGCTGCCAGGCCCAGTGCGTGGGTGCGCCGCCAGGCCCTGTGAGCAGGTGAGTCCCCGAGGCCCTATGCATGGGAGCACTGTCAGGCCCCGCGAGCCACGCAGCAAGATGATGACCTAACAGGAGAGTGACACAAGGAAGAGTCAAGACGAGACATGCTGAAAAACCAGGAACTAAGGTGCGCAGGAAGTTAGGATGCCTCTCTCCCACATTGGAGGTTCTGAGGATCGAATCCCAGTGAAGACAGGAGGAGAAGGATGAGAAGAGAAGGCAGGAAATGGACACAGAGAGCTGTCCAGTGAATGGACACAGAAACAGCAAAAACGGGGGGTGGGGTAAAAATGGATAAAAGTAAGTAAGTAAATAAATCCTTTAAAAAAAAGTATAGGGGAGTAAGATACAGACTATAGTTAGTAATACCTTGACGATGCTCTCTCATAATTTGTAACAAATGTTTCAAAACAATGCAAAGTATTTGTGGTGGGGTGATGTGTGGGAACCCGTATGATGTTATGCATGTTTGTTTTGTAAGTTCACAATGTTTACTGAACACTTAAAGTTTATGTATGTTCATATATGAATGATATACTTCAATAAATTGTTTAAAAAATTTTTTTTTTTAAATAAAGGTGCAATAGTAATTCACTGGAGGAAGGGCAGCCTTCTCAACAAATGGTGCTGGAATAACTGAACATTCATAGGCAAAAAAGAAAAAGAAAAAAAGAAAAAAAAAGAACCTCAACCTACACCTCACATCTTATACAAAAATTAAAACTAAAAATGGATTATGGATTTAATGGTAAAACATAAAACTGTAAAACTTTTAGGAAAAAATATAGGAGAAAATCTTTAGGATGTAGGCCTTCAGAATTCTTAACACTTGACATGAAAAAATTAAATGGACCTCATCAAAACTAAAAATTTTTGCTCTGGTAAGCTTACGTCTCAAGGATGAAAAGGTAAGCTACATAAAGGGAGAAAATATTTGCAAATCATACATCTAACAAAGGACTATTATCTAGAATATATAAAGAACTTTCAAAACTTGATGGTAAACAAAAAACAATTAGAAAATAGGAAAAAGACATGAAAAGACATGAAGACCTTGTTTTGCTGTGCTTTGCTTTATAGCAATCCCAGATGCTTTTTTTTAAACAAATTGAAGGTTTGTAGCAACTTTGCATTGAGTAAGTCTATCGGGGCCATTCTTCTAACAACATGTGCTCAAATCATGTCTCTTTGTCACATTTTGGTAATTCTTGCAAAATTTCAAACTTTGATATTATTATTATATCTGTTATGGTGATCTGTGATCTTTGATGCTACTACTGTAATTTTGGGGGGTGCCATGAACAGTGCCCATAAAGATGGCAAACTAACAGATAAATGGTGTGTGTGTTCTGGCTACTCAACTGACCAGAAGTTCCCCATCTCTTTCCTTCTCCTCAGGACTCCCTATTCCCCGAAACACAACAATATTGAAATTAGGCCAATTAATAACCCTACAATGGCCTCTATGCATTCAAGTGAAGGAAGATTCACACACGTCTTACTTTCAATCAAGTGCTCGAAATGATTATGCTTAGTGAGGAAGCCATGTCCAAAGCCAAGAAGATAGGCTGAAAAATAAAGCCTCTTGAGCCAGCCAAATTGTGAATGAAAAGGAAAAATTCTTTAATGAAGTTAAAAGTGCTACTCCAGTAAACACATGAATGATAAGAAAGTGAAACAACCTTACTGCTAATATGGAGAAAGTTTTATTGGTCTGGATAGAAGACAAAACCAACCACAACATTTCCTTAAGCCAAAGGCTAAACCAGGGCAAGGCTCTAACTCTCTTCACTTCTGTGAAGCCCGAGAGGTGAGGAAGCTGCAAAAGAAAGGTTTGAAGCTAGCAAGGAAAGAAGCCATTTCCATATCAAAAAATTCAAGGAGGGAAGTAGATGTGGCTCAAGTGACTGGGCTCCTGCCTACCCCACAGGAGGTCTGTGGTTTGGTTCCTGGTGCCTCCTAAAGAAAACAGCAAGCTGGTGTGACGGGCAGGTGTGGCAAGCTGACACAACAAGCTGATGCAACAAGAGACACAAAAAGAAAAAACATAATGAGAGACAAAATAAAGCAGGGAGCAGAGGTTCCCGGTGCCTCCTAAAGAAGACCAACAAGACAGTGAGCTGACATGATGGGCAGGCACAGCAAGCTGATGCAACAAGAGACACAAGAAGAAAAACCATAATGAGAGACACAACAAAGCAGGGAAAGGAGGTGGCTCAAGCGATTACGTGCCTCCCTCCCATATTGGAGGTCCCGGGTTCAGTTCCTGATGCCTCCTAAAGAAACAAGGAAGACAACAGACACAGAAAGCGCAAACAATGAGGGAATAGAGAGAAATAAATAAAATAAATCTTAAAAAAAAAGCAAAGGGAAGGGGCTGTGGCTCAATCAGTAGGGCTTCCGTTTACCATACGGGAGGCCCCGGGTTCGGTTCCCGGGGCCTCCTGGTGAAGGCAAGCCCACCCGCACGGCGTGGTTAGCTGACCCAGCGAGCACAAGCAGCAAGGGGGGGATAAATGAATAAATAAATAAAATCTTTAAAAAAAAAAAAAAAAAAAAGCAAGGTGAAGCAACAAGTGCTGATGCAGAAGCTGCAACAAATTATTCAGAAGACCTAACTAAGATAATTGATAAAGATGGTTAACCAAAAAAACATATTTTCAATGTAGACAAAACAGCTTTCTATTGGAAGAAGATGCCACCTAGGACTTTCACAGCTAGAGAGGAGTAGTCAGTGCCTGGCTTCAAAGCTTCTGTGGATTGGCTGACTCTTGTTAGGGGCTAAGGCAGCTGGTGACTTCAAGCTCAAGCCACTGTTCATTTACCATTCTGAAAATCCCAGGGCCCTTAAGAATTATGCTAAATTAACTCTACCTGTGCTCTATAAATGGAGCAACAAAGCCTGGATGACAGCACATCTGTTTACAACATGGTTTACTGAATATTTTAAGCCCACTGTTGAGACCTACTGCTCAGAAAAAAAGATGCCTTTCAAAATATTACTGTTCATTGACAATGCACCTGGTCACCCAAGAGCTCTGATAGAGAATACAATGAGATTAATGTTGTTTTCATGCCTGCTAACATAGCATCCATTCTGCAGCCCATGAATCAAGGAGCAATTCTGACTTTCAAGTCCTATTATTTAAGAAATATGTTTCGTAATGCTATAGCTGCCATTGATCAGTGAGTCCTCTGATGGATCTGGGCAAAGTAAATTGAAAACTTTCTGGAAAGGATTCACCATTCTACATGCCATTAAGAACATTTGTGATTCATGGAAGCAGGTCAAATTATCAACATGAACAAGAGTTTGGAAGAAGTTGATACTAACCTTCATGAATGACTTTGAGGGGTTCAAGATGTCAGTAGAGTAAGTAAATGCAGATGTGTTGAAAACAGCAAGAGTACTAGAAATAAAAAGTGGAGCCTGAAGATGTGACTGAATTGCTGCAATCTCATGATAAAACTTTAATGGATGTGGAGTTGCTTCTAATGGATGAACAAAAAAGTGGTTTCTTGAGATGGAATCTACTCCTGGTGAAGATGCCATGAGTGCTGTTCAAATAACAACAAAGGATTTAGAATATTACATAAATTTAGTTAAAAAAGAAGCAAAAGGGTTTGAGGAGACTGACTCCGATTTTGAAAGAAGTTCTACTGTGGGTAAAATGCCATCAAACAGCATCATAGGCTACAGAAAAATATTTTGTGAAAGGAAGAGTCAAGGGGGACGGATGTGGCTCAAATGGTTGGGCGTCCGTCTCCCATATGGAGGGACCCGGGTTCGATACCTGGGACCTCCCGGTAAAAAAAAAAAAAAAATAATAATAATAATAATAATAAAAAAGTATTCTGTGGTAAAAAAAAAAAAAAAAAAAAAAGGAAGAGTCAATCGATGTGGCAAACTTCAAGAAATTGTCACAGCCACCCCAACCTTCACCAGCCACCACCCTGATCATTAAGCAGCCATGAACACTGAGGGAAGACCCTCTACCAACAAAAAGATTACGACTCACTGAAGGCTCAGATAATGGTTAGCATTTTTTTAATTTAATTTTTTAATTTTCTGTAGCTTTACAGAAAAAATCATGTAAAAATACAGAGTCTTACATAACCTCCCCTATTATTTAACACTTTGCATTAATGTGGCACATTTGTTACAACTGATGAAAGAATGTTACAATTATATTATCTATAGTCCATTGTTTACAATAGGGTTCACTGTGTTGTACAGTTCTATGCTTTATTTCTTAATTTTCATTCTAGTATCATATATATAACATAAAATTTCCCCTTTTAGCCACATTCATATATATAACTCAGTACAATTAATTGCAATCACAATGTTGTGCTACCATCACCACCATGCACTTCCAAAATTTTACAATCAACCCAGATAGAAATTCTGTATAAATTAAGCATTAATTCCTCATACCCAAGCCCCAACTCAGACCCTGGTAACCTATATTCTAGATTGTAACTCTGTGAGTTTGCTTATTCTAATTATTTGCTATCAGTGGGATGATAAAATAATTGTCCTTTTGTGTATGGCTTATTTCATTCAACATAATGTCTTCAAGGTTCATTCATGATGTCACATGAGCCAGAACTTCATTCCTTTTTAATGCTGAATAATAATCCATTGTACGTATACACCATATTTTGTTTATTCATTCTTTGGTTGATGAACACTTGAGTTCACTTGATGGACACTTGGAAATCTTTTGTCAATTGTGAATAATGCTGCTTTTTTTTTTTTTTTTTTAAGATTTATTTATTTTTATCCCTGTTGTTTTTGTGTTTGCTGTCTGCTCTCTGTGTCCATTTGCTGTGGGTTCTTCTGTGTCTGTTTGTATTTTCTTTAGGCAGCACTGGGAACTGATCCTGGGACCTTCCGGAGTGGGAAAGAGGCACTCAATCTCTTGTACCACCTCAGCTTCCTGGTCTGCTGCATCTCTTATTGTCTCTCCTCTGTGTCTCTTTTTTTTTTTTTTTTTTTAATTTTATTTATTTATTCATTTATTCCCCCCTTGCTGCCTGTGCTCACTGGGTCAGCCAACCATGCCGTGCGGGTGGGCCCGCCCTCACCAGGAGGCCCCAGGAACCGAACCCGGGGCCTCCCATATGGTAAACAGGAGCCCCACTGATTGAGCCACAGCCACTTCCCCTCTGTGTCTCTTTTTGTTGCATCATCTTGCCGTGCCAGCTCTCTGCTCGGGCTAGACCTCCTGCGTGGGCCAGCACTCCGTGCGGGCCAGGTCTCTATTTGGGCCAGCTCACCTTCACCAGGAGGGCCTGGGAACCGAACCCTGGACCTCCTATATGGTAGATGGGAGCCCAATTGCTTGAGCCACATCCGCTTCCCAATATTGCTGCTTTGAACATCGGTATGCAAATATCTGTTCAAGTCCTTTCTTTCAATTCTTTTCTACATATACCTAGTAGAGGGATTACCAGATCATAAGGTAATTCTCTACTTAGGTTTCTAAGCAACTGCCAAATTGTCTTCTACAGCAGCTTCACCATTTTACTTTGCCTCACACTTCTCCGAGCCGCTCTCTCCTGTCTTTTCCTTGCAACCTCAAGAACTCCCTTTAGCAATTCTTGTAGGGCAGGTTTTTTGGTGATGAACTCTCTCAGTTTCTGCTTATATGCAATTGTTTTAAACTCTCACATTTTTGAAGGATGGTTCTCCTGGATAGAGAATTTTTGGCTGGCAGTTTTTTTCTTTAGTACCTTAAATACATCATACCATTGTCTTCTCATCCACATGGTTTCTGATGAGAAAATGGCACTTAAGTCTTATTGAGGACTCCATGTAAGTGACATACAACTTTTCTCTTCCTGCTTTCTGGATTCTCTCTTTATCTTTGGCATTTGACATTCTGATTAGTATGTGTCTCAGAGTTCTATTAGGGTTTTCCTGGTTGGAGTATGTTGTGCTTCTTGGACATGTATATTTATATCTTCTGTAAGAATTGGGGAAAATTTTGGCCATTATTCCCTGAAATATTCTTTCTGCCCCTTTTCCCTTTTTTTCTCCTTCTGGAACTCCTATGATTCATATGTTGGTACAATTCACACTGTCACTAAAGTCCCTTAGACACTGCCCATTTTTTCCTGTTCTTTTTTCTATCTCTTCTGACTGTATGATTTCAATTGCCCTGTCTTCTAGTTCAGTGATTCTTTCTTCTGCTTGTTCAAATCTTTTATTGTTTGCCTCCAATATTTTTTTTTTTTTTCAGGTACCGGGGGCGGGGGATTGAACCTGGGACCTCATATGTGGGAAATCAGCCTTCAACCACTGAGCCACATCTGCTTACCTGAGCTGATTTTTTCATTTGTTTTGCTTGTTGTTTGTTTTTGTTTTTATCAGGAGACACCAGGAACCGAATCTGGGATTTCCCATGTGGAAAGCAGGTGCTCAATGACCTGAGCCACATCCACACTCCTAGTGTATTTTTAATCTCCATTACTGTGCTGTTCACCCCCATAATTTCTGTTATGCCTCTTTTTAAAACTTTTTAATTCTTGTTTTTGCTCACACATTTTCTTCTTCATATCCTTTATCTCTATATACACCATTACTTTATTTCTTTCCATTTCCTTGAATTGATTTAGAAGATTTCTTTGGACTTCTTCAGTTGTTCCAAAGTCTGCTTCTCCTCTGAAGTTTTAATTTGCTCCCTTGACAGTGCCATACCTTCCTGTTTCTTAGTATGGCTTGTAACTTTTTTGCTGATGTCTCGGTATCTGATTATTTTCACGCGTTAACTCTAAAGGTCAGTTTCTCCCTCTTGCCTAGGGTTTTACTGTAAATTGCCTATGTGTTAAGGCTCATCTTTACCACTTGGTCCAACTTATACTGAACCTTTAGAGTAGCCTGTGTTAATCCTTCAGATTTTGTCTTCCATTTCTGTTTCTTGCCCTGGACAATTTCTAAGACGCCCTTTTTATGTGTAATTGTTTTACCTCCAAGAGAAAGCTTCCTTTCCTCTCTTCCTTCTCTGGAAATCTTGATCTATTCTGTTTTATTTTCTGCAGAATTTTCTCCCCAGCTCCTAGGATATGTTTAAATACTCTCCCTCACTTAGTGCCTCCTTTTCCTTACACTTTTCAGTCCTGGGACCTATCTTGTCTTACATCAGTTCGGTTTCCACCATGCACTCCCTTTTATTTCTGTATGCCTTTCTGCCTCCAGTTTCTTCCCCAATAGGGTGTCCCACCCCAGGGACCCATATGGGGTGAAGTTAGAAAGGTGGGACAATCCAGAAATGTCAGTTTTGCGTTTAGGTGATCCAAAGAATAGAGAATGGATTGATCATATACACCTTTTGCCAACAGTTCTTCCATGGTCTCTTCTCCCAAACCCCCAACCAGGGGGCCCTTTTGTATGTGGCACAGTGGTTTGTGTTCTGCCCTGGGTCTCTGCAGATTTGGGTCCCTGTGCCTGTATATGTCTGGGGATCTAACTCACTGCTGTGAGTGGCTCTATAGTCTGCATCGGCAGCAGGTGGGACCCAGGTCGCACTGCCTCTGTAGGACTCCTAAGTTGTGGGGACTGAGTGGGGTGGGGGGCAGTCTGGGCTGGGGAGTCCATGAGGGAAATCTACTTGATCTTGGGGATTATTTTTCTTTTTCTTCAATTCAGTGTTTATGGAGTCCCTCTTCATCTTTACTGCCCTCCAGAGTTCTAAACAAATGGGATTTGTACTTTTATTAGTTGATTCTGGGGGAGACTTTTCTAGGCCATGTCTTACACCACCATGTTAATGACATCACTCTGAATGATGGTTAGCATTTTTTTTAGCAATAAAGAATTTTTAAATTAAGGTATGTACATTTAAAATTTTACATTTGTAAATGCTTTTGTGTATTTAATAGACTAAAGTATAATGTAAACATAACTTTTATATGCACTGAAAAATGAAAAAGATTCGTGTGATTTGCTTTATTGCAGTGGTCTGTAACTGAATCTGTAATATCTCCAAGATATACCTGTATAGACATGGCAAAAAAGCACATGGAAAGATGTTCAATATCATTAGTCACAGGGAAACACAAATTAAAACCACATTGAGATAGCATAATAAACCTATAAGAATGGCTTAAATTAAAAATAGTGATAGCACCAAATATTGGCAAGTATGTGAAGAAACCGGATCACTCATGCATTGCACTGCCGGTAGAAATATAAAACAGTACAGCCACTCTGGAAAACAATTTAGTAATTTCTTTGGGAAAAAAACAAAACAAAACAAAATATGCAATTACTATAGGACACAGCAATTGTACTCTGGACATTTATTCCAGAGAAATGAAAACTTATATCCATGCAGAAACATATACTCAAATGTTCATAGCAACATTTTTCATAATAGCCTCAAACTGGAAACAGCCCAGGTGTCCTTCAACAGGTGAATGGTTAAACAAACACACCCATACCATGGAACCTCAGCAATAAAAAAGAATGACATTCTAATACATATAACAATTTGGATATATCTCCAAAGAATTATGCTGATTGAAAAAGGACAATCCCAAAAGGTTTACATACTGTATGATTCCAATTATACAGCATTTTAAATTTAAAAAAAATTTTTATTTTATTTTAAAAATTTTATACAGCGTTTTTGATATGAAAAATTTTTACAAATGGCAAACAGATTAGTGACTACCAGAGATTAGGGATGGGGTGGGGGTGTAGGGTGTGTGACAAGAAGGAAGTCTGTTCAGTATCTTGACAGTGGTGGTGCATAGATATACCTCTACATGTGGTAAAACTATATACAACTAAATTCATACACATGTGTGTGCACACATACATACACATAAGAAGTCGAAAACTGGGGAAATGTGAATAAGATTGGGTGGACTGTATCAATGTCAACATCTTGGTGATGAAATACTATAGTTTTACAAAATGTTACCCTTAGAGGGAAACTGGATAAAATGTACAAAGAGATTTCTCTGCATTGTTATTATTTTTCTCTGTATTACTTTTTTGCAACAGCATGTAACTCTACAATTACCTCAATATTGTGCAGAGTTTCTATTTGGGTTGATTGTATAGTTTTGGTAACGGATAGTGGTGATGGTAGCACAACACTGGGAACATAATGAACAGGGAATAATGAAAAGGGAAATTTTAGGTTGTGCATATCTTAGTAGAATAAAAACTTAAAAAAAAAAAAAAAGGACCGTACAATACAATGAACTGTATTGTAAACAATAGACTATAGTTATACCACAATTATTAAACTGTTCTTTCATAAATTGTAACAAATGTACCACACATAATGCAAGGTGTTAATAACAGGGTGGTATATGGGAACTTTGTATTTTTTTTTAAGGCAGTACTGGGGATTGAACCAGGGACCTCGTACATGGGAAGCAGGCACTTAAACCACTGAGCTACATCTGCTCCCCTGAGATCTTTGTATTTTATGCATAACTTTTCTGTAAACATACAACTTCTCTAATTAAAAAAAAAAAAAAAAAAAAGCCCAAGAAGACAAATAACAGACAAGAAAATAGTTGCAATAACTATAGTACACAAAACCACACTGAAACTACAATAAATGTTTTTTTTTTTTTAAAGACTTAAACCCATAAGGAAGGGAAGAACTAGAGAGGAGACAACAGTGACATTTTGAGACTAGAAAGCAAATGAAGAAATGATAACTGACTAAACAGACATCAGAATGCTGAATACTAGGGAATACTGAATACTGCATTAGGGAAAACTTCCAACTAACCAACTACCACCACAGTATCCTTCCTTTAAAGGATCAGGAACTGGCAGCACCAGATGAATCAAGGGGTGGGGAGAGGAATGGGATGGGGAGGGGTAGAGGTGAAGGTGGGGATGAGGTGGTGATTTTGAATAAATAAGACATTAAAAGTTGTGCAGGAAGTAGTTTCATCCTTAGATCCCTTTTCTCACTCCACAGGAGATTAAAGGTTTATTTTCCGGAGAGGCTCAGACAGTGGGTCTCTGGACTAGGGGGTGCCAGGCACAGTGGAGGACCAGAGTACCATACTGAAAGTAGGGAGAGTAAATGTGGATTTAAGCATATGGAATGTTGAAAACTGAGGGTCCAGTCCTCTTTCTTTACTTGGCTCACAGAAAGCTGGTAGTCAGATCTGATCCTCTAGGAATACCTAAAGATATTGAAATCTGGGGTCCACAAACTTAACAGCAATGGGAGACTATCCCATAGTGAAGCTCACTCTACATACACTTATCTGATGCACTCAGAGCTTCAAACAATCTTTCAGTGCCAGTTTTAAAGGTGTTTAAAACACAAGCAGACAACCACCAAGAAAAATAAGGGACCAAACCTAGCAATTCATGAATAGTCAACTGAGGATCATATTAGCTAAAAATGAGATGAGTATTCACCACATTTCACCTCATTTATACATTTAACAAATATTTATTGGACGAGGTACTATTTATTATAGGTGCTTGGGAAACAAAGGTGAACAAAACAAAACAAAATCTCTGCACTGGTAGAACTTACATTCTAGCTGGTAGTGAGACAATAAACAATAAACATATTTAAATGCAATATATAGTAAACTTGAAGATTAGCACAGTGATTAAAAAACAACAACAATGTGGGGGTGGGGGAAGTACAGAGATGGTTACAAATTTAAAATAGGGAGCCCTCTGAATAAAGATCTGAAGGAGATTAGGGAGTTGGCCACAATGCTATCTGTGAAAAGAGAATTCTAGTATCCAGAACCTTCAGTGTAAGATCCCTAAGACAAAAGGGGCATGCCTGAAATGTTCAAGGAATAACAATGAGACCAAGATGGAAAGAGGGGGATGATAGAGGGAAAAACAGGAGATAAGGTCAAATAGGTATGGCAGGGAGCAGTATGGATCATATAGGGCTTTATAAGCCATTGGCTCCCTGAATGAAATGAAGAGTCAGTGGAGTTTCTAAGCAGAGGAGTGACACTGACTAGATAAGTTTTAAAAGAAACACTATGGTGCTGTATTAAGAGACTACCTGAAAGTAAGAGACACCAGTTAAAAGGAGAGAGAAAATGGGGTTAAAATTTCAGAGCCGGCAGGGGAAATAATTTTTTCCAAGCCCTTCTTTTAAAGATAAGGAAACTGAGGCTCAGGAAGTTGTTTTCCAAAGTCATGTATTAAATTCTGGAATTCACACATTGCATTTACAGTCTTTTCGGTGCTGTATAGGGTAGTTGAGAGCTGACATTCATTTAAAAGACTGCTGGCCGAAATCAAGGACCACTCTGGAATACTCTCCCCTCAATACTTGATATAAAACTATTAACTGTCTCTACAGGGAATGAATCTGCAAGCATGCCCATAGTACCACAAAGTGCCAAATAATCTAATTCAGACCTTCAAGAAATAGAAATGAGAAATGACTCACTTCTGTATGATCTAATCCTATAGTTCCACAGTGGAGCCTACACTACCAAATGTGGCCTTTGTGTGTATGTCATGTGGCATGATGTCCACTACAAATTAGGAAAGAGTCCATAACTCCGAAGCAAATGTGAAATAGAGATTTTGGTTTCCTTCTGTGCTCAGGTCTCTTCCCCTCCCCTTTCTTTTCTACCCAAATCTCTTCCTGTAAAATCTTTCTCTTATTAGAAAGTAGCTGATAAACAATTAATTCCCATAAGATTATTGTTGATAATAGCTCAAGTTACTATCTCTAAGGTATGTGTACTTTAATAGGAAACTCAAAACCTTTAAATTTCAAAGGAATTTCAGTCAAGTTAGCAGGGAATATTATTTTAAAGAATACTTCCTAACATTTCCTCAAATAACATTAAATAAATTCAAATTCAACTGCTTCTTGATGATTTACCATATGTCAGTCACAAAGATAAGAGAGGGTTCTTGCCTTTAATATGCTCAGCCTAGTGGAAGAAGATTTGAACAATACTACTACAGTTTGTTTACTGAATACCTACTATATAATAGGCACTGAGCTAGATGCTTTTCATGAGCAATATATGTCAATCATACTCAGCCCACTCACTGCTTGGCAAATAGTATATGTTAAACACATGGTAGCCATGATTATTACAATTATTACCTTCACAATTGCATTTAGTCTTCACTTCTGCTCTATGAAGTAGTTAATAGCTTTACTTTACAGATAAATAAAATGAGGCTCAGAGAGGCTGAATAATGTGCCTAATGTGACCAAGGTCATAGTGCTATCAGGGGATAAGATGTGAGCTCAAGTCTCTAAGGTTTTAAAATTTATGCTATTAACCCATATTCAACAATCAATACTTCCATAACATTGATAGATGTCTAATTTCACCTGGAAGCCCGAGGAGTTGGCTAACAAGAATATTCAAGGGAAGCGGCTGTGGCTCAATCAGTAGGGCTCCCGTTTACCATATGGGAGGCCCCCGGTTCGGTTCCCGGGGCCTCCTGGTGAAGGCAAAGCCCGCCCGCACGGCTTGGTTAGCTGACCCAGCGAGCATAAGCAGCAAGGGGGGGATAAATGAATAAATAAATAAAATCTTTAAAAAAAAAAAAAAAAAAAAGAATATTCTATAAAAAGGAAGTGACATTTGAGCTGGATCCTGAATGACAATTAGTTCACCCAAGGGGGAAAGAAAGTGGATGAGATTAGAATATAGTTCAGGTTAAAAATGGTGAGAGCCTAAACAAAGGAAGTGGCAACAAGGATAGAAAAGAGGGGCATTAACAAGAGGTATGCAGGAGATACATATCTCTCTAAGGGCCTTTTAGATACACTAGATGTGAGCAGTGAGGAAAAGGTGTCAAGGATATTTCAGAAGTTTCTAGTGTGGGTGAGTGGGAGGAAGTATTCCCACTACTGAAATTGAGAAGGCTTGGAGAGAGGCAGGCTTTGGTGACAATAATTTCATTTGAGACATTGTGAATTTTATATATATTTAGGACAACCAATCAAAGAAATCGGCTATGCAGCTGGAAACCATGGTCAAATTTAGGAAAGAGGTCAGGACAAGGGACAGAGATTTGAGAGCCACTGCTCTAACTATAATAGTTTAAAATAATGAGAGTGTAAGAGACTGAGACAGAGGGTAGCCTTCATGCCATCTACTTAAAAGGCCAGTCTTCACCCTGAGACTATAGCAAACTCTGAAAATAATCAGGGCTATAACATGACCACAAATCAACATATGCCCAACATCTCCATCTTCACAGAGGAAAAATTTGGGATTACCAGCACAGATTATAAACTGATATCTGAAGACAAAGACTTCAGGTCTTTTACCCTTGAATTCTCAGATTCCCTGGCAAAGCGGTTGTTCAAAAAATATCTGATGAACAGAAAGCATGACTGAAGGAGGCACAGGGAATCAAACAGAATGCCCAAGATTTTATACTTAAAGGGGTGAAATGAACACTCGAGTTCAGTGTTCTCCATCTTGCACACTTTACATTCCACAGGTTTCTCCAACCCCCCTCCTCCTCTCCACAGACCCAAAGACACACACATATACACACTCCCTTGACCCTCAAACATTGTTATGAAAGAAATCAATATACTCTTAAACTTCAAACAATAGTATAAATGTTCCCTTCAAAACTCCATATAGAAAAAGAGCATCTATGAAAAATCCATAACTAACATCATACTGAATGGTGAAAAACTGAAAGCTTTCTCCCTAAGATAAGGAACAAGTCAAGAATGTCAGCTCTTGCCACTTAGATTCAACACTGTACTGGAGGTTCTGGCCAGGGCAATTAGGCAAAAAAAAAAAAAAAAAAAGATATAAAAGACATTAGAAAGATTAGATTGGAAAGAAAAAAGTAAAACTTTCTCTATTTGCAGATGACATGATCTTCTATATAGAAAATCCTAAAGAAACCACACACACATACAAATTATTAGATCTAAAAGAGATCAGCAAAGTTGCAAGATACAAGATTAATACAAACAAATCAATGTATTTCTATACACTAGCAATGAATAATCCATAAATGAAATTAAGAAAATTATTCCATTTATAACAACATAAAAAATAATACAGTACTGACAACCAGCAAGATGGCGGCAGAGTAAAGAGCTCCTAGAATCAGCTCCTGCTACAGGGCAGCTGGTGATCACAGAGTACTTGTCTGGGGGCTCCAGGGAGACTAGAAAAGCATCCTGCAACATCCCTAACAGAATGTAAGGAGGAGACTGCCCATCTGCAGAGAAGATTCCTCCTAAGTAGAGCACTCCACGCCACGGAGGCAGGTGCCCATCCTCCAATGGAGGCACAAGCCGCCTCGGGAGCTGTTCCTCGGCTCGAATTGGAAGCTCCACATCCCAAAAACGGGGGAGGAAGAAAAGGTTAGACACCAACTTCAGCTACTGATTAGTAAATTCAGCGGGCTAAAGTATAACCCTAAGAACAGCTAAAGTTTGAGCCTGTCCAAGTCAAGAGGGGAAGCCAGGTTGACTGAAAATCAGTGAAGGGTTTCTTTCACCCAGATTGGCCTGCAGCCCTAGCCTAGGCTTCAGCCCCACCTCTAGCAGGGAGGAAGCTGGCGGGCCCTGAACCAACCTATCCAGGTAACTGCAGCACAGACTGAATAATCGGAAGTCTACTAGGGCAAATGCGGTCCTCTTGGACATGCACTACATGGATTGCTTCCCACACCTTCAGCTTAATCCCAACCCAAGCAGGGGAAAAAGGGGCATGAAGCTTCATCAGTCTCTCTGGGCAACTACAGTCTAGGCCTGCATGAGTTGGATTATTCCACACAGCTGTGGCTCTATCTCTACCCCTGGCAAAGGAGAAAGTTGGGAGAAGCTTCATTGGTCCTTGGGGCAATGAGGGCAGCTTAGCTTGAGCCTTCGCAGCTTATAGCACCAACTACATCCTTGGCTCCAAATATACAACCAGCAAGGGAGAAAGGGCAGGAAGCCCTAAAATAAGAGATAAACTGCACCCAGAATAAATACTCTAGTAAGCCAGATGCCAAGACACCAAGAAAAAATTACAATCCACACCAAGAAACAGGAAGATATGGCCCAATTAAAGGAACAATATAAGCCTCCAGATGACATTAAGGAGTTGAGACAACTAACAGATGTTCAAACAAGTCTCCTTAATAAATTCAATGAGATGGCTAAAGAAATTAAGGATATTAAGAAAACATTGGATGAGCACAAAGAAAAATTTGAAAGCATACATAGAAAAATAGCAGATCTTATGGGAATGAAAGGTGCAATAAATGAAATAAAAAATACACTAGAATCATATAATAGCAGATTTGAGGAGGCAGAAGATAGGATTGGTGAGCTTGAAGAAATGGCCTCTGAAAGTGAACATACAAAAGAATAGATGAAGAAAAGATTGGAAAAACTTGAACAAAGTCTCAGGGAAATAAATGACAGCAAGAGATGTGCAAATATACATGCCATGAGTGTCCCAGAAGGAGAGGAGAAGGGAAAAGGGGCAGAAGGAATATTTGAAGAAATAATGGTAGAAAATTTCCCAACCCTATCGAAGGACATAGATATCCATGTCCAAGAAGCACGATGTACTCCCATCTGAAAAAATCCGAATAGACCAACTCCAAGACACATACTAATGTCAAATGCCAAAGACAAAGAGAGAATTCTGAGAGCAGCAAAAGAAAAGCAATGTACAATATATGAGATACCCAATAAGATTAAGTGCCGATTTCTCACCAGAAACCATGGAGGCAAGAAGACAGTGGTATGATATATTTGAGATACTGCAAGAGAAAAACTGCCAGCCAAGAATCTTATATCTGGCATGACTGTCTTTCAAAAATGAGGGCAAGTCACACATAAACAGAAACCGAGAGAGTTTGTAACCAAGAGACCTGCTTTGCAGGAAATACTAAAGGGTGTGCTACAGCCTGAAAAGAAAAGGCAGGAGAGAGAGGCCTGGAAGAGAGTCTAGAAATGATGATTATATCAATAAAAGTAACTAAAAGAGTCAAAAGAGTGCTGAAAATAAAATAAGACAGATAAAATCCAAATATTCAGGAATAAACTTAACCAACAATGTAAAGCACTTGTATTCAGAAAACTAAAATTCATTGTCAAAAGAAATTTTAAAAAAGACCTAAATAATTGGAATAACATTCCATTCTAACGGATTGAAAGACTAAATATCATTAATTGTCAATTCTACTCAAACTGATGTACAGATTCAATGCAATCCCGATAAAAACTCCACCAGCATTTTTTAAAACAAATGGAAAACATGATTATCAAATTTATTTGGAAGGGTCCTAAATAGCCAGAAATATCTTAAAAAGGAAAAGCGAAGTTGGAGGACTCTCATTTCTGGACTTTAAGTCGTATTACCTATCTACAGTGGTAAAAACACCATGGTACTGGCATACAGACAAGACACATAGACCAATGGAACTGAACTGATGGTTAAAAACAGACCCTCACATCTATGGTCAAATGATTTTTTTTTTTTTAATTAAGATTATTTATTTATTTATTCATTTATCCCCCCCTTGCTGCTTGTGCTAGCTGGGTCAGCTAACCACGCCGTGTGGGTGGGCTTGCCTTCACCAGGAGGCCCCGGGAACCGAACCGGGGCCTCCCATATGGTAAACAGGAGCCCTACTGATTGAGCCACAGCCGCTTCCCATGGTCAAATGATTTTTGACTAGCCTGTCAAACCCACCCAGCTCAGGCAGAACAGTCCATTCAAGAAATGGTGCTGAGAAAACTGGATATCCATAACAAAAAAAGGAAAGAGGACCCCTATCTCACACCATATACAAAAATTAACTCAAAATGAATAAAAAACCTAACTATAAAAGAACCATAAAACTTTTAGAAGAAAATGTAGGATAATATCTTCAAGACCTGGTGGTAGGTGGTGGATTCTTAAAGGAGATAAGAGGAGGACTGAGATGGACTACTGATATTTAATGTATGTAGAAGTTTTAATTAGCTTTACTGTAAAAGTGTGGAAATGTACAGAGTTGATGGTAACACATTATAGTGAGTAACAGCTGGTTTATAAATGGGGATGTGGCTGAAAATGGTACTCTAGGGATGTAAATGCCAATTGTCAGAAAGCTAGAGAATACTCTAGGGACTGAATAGCACAGAAATGAATGAGAATTGTGGCTGATGGTACAGATGCAAGAGTGTCCTTTGTGAGCCACAGCAGATGTACATCACTATTGCAGGGTAGTGGGAATGTGGAGAAGCATGGGAAAAATACAACTGGAGGACCTATAGACTGTGGTTAACAGTAATAATGTAATATTCTTGCATCTGTGCCAAAGATGTACTGTGTTAATGATGGAGAAGGAAAATGTATGCCGGGTATATGCTGTGGACCTAGTAGTGGTTGGGTGATACTGTCTCATAGTCTGCAGCAGATGTTCTACCACGGTATGGTGTATTGATGGAGGGGTGTTGTTTGGGAATTCTGCACATGTGCATGATTGTTTTGTAAGTCTACAACTTCTGTCGTGAAGATATATTTGAGAAATTATAATGGGGTGGGTTGAGGGAAGAATACACCAAATGTAGGATAGGGACTATAATTGATAGAAAGATTTTGACAATATTCACGACAATGCAAGGTGTTGGTGGAGGGTTGATGTATGGGACCGCTGTATGATGTTATATGAATGTTTGCTTTGTAACGTCACAACAACTTTTACTATACACTTATTGTTTCTGTATGTTCATGTATAAATGATATAAAAAATAGGGTGGGTTGGGGAAAATACTTTGGTTAGTAGTAATATTTTGAGGATGCTCTTTAATCATTAGTTAAAAATGTTTAGCAACAATGCAAGGTATTGGTCGTAGGGTGAGGTATGAGAGCCCTGTATGATGTTATGTATGTTTGTTTTTTAAGCTCACAACTATTTATATACACTTGTTGTTTATGTATGTTCATGTATAAGTGATATACTTAAATATTTTTAAAAAATGAGAGAAAAAAAAAATAGAATATTGGGGAGCGGATGTAGCTCAAGTGGGTGAGCGCCTATTTCCCATGTATGACATCCCGGGTTCAATGCCCGGTACCTCCTAAAAACAAAACAGACAAATGAAAAAACCAACTCTCACTGGGGAGCAGGTGTAGCTCAGTGGTTGAGTACCTGCTTCCCATGTTGTACAAGGTCCTGGGTTCGATCCCTGGTACCTCCTAAAAAAAAAAATAATAATAATACAATATTTAGGAATAAGTTTAACCAAAGAAGCGCAAAACTAGTACACTGAAAACTACAAAACTTCATTGAAAGAAATGAAAGAAAACCTAAATAAATGCAAAGACATCCAGTGTACATGAATTAGAATACTTAAATTAAGGGAGCAATACTCTCCAAATATCTACTATCAAAATCCCAGCTCAGTTTTTTTGCAGAAATTAACAAGCTGATCCTAAAATTCATATGGAAATGCAAGAAGCACAATAGCCAAAACAATCTTGAAAAGCCTGGAAAATCTTTTCCTTATATTTCCCAGTTTAAAATTTACCACAAGGGCTATAGAGACATCTGGGCACTATAGATAGGGCAGAAAACCCCAAGAATTGGCACCCTGTCAGTGGGTCTTACCTTGGACTATATCCTCACAATGTATCAGAGTTGAACTCACCTATAATTTTCCTACACATGGTTCTTATGCCCCTTTTATTTGAACCTATAATTAGCACTATACCATTAAATATGTGTCCCACAGACTTAAATCTTCTGGCTATTCAAATGCCCGCTGAGCCCTGAATCTCAGCAGAGTTGTAGCCAACACCTACCCACTGGTTCTTTGGACTTAGCCAGGACAACAAAAGGATGATGATGGACAACGCCCATCCCAAAAAACAGAGAGTGTCTACAACTGCAAGCAAGACAGTTCTACCCATCTGTCCCATGGGATCTAAGCTCCCTCTCAACTGGAAGCAGAGTGGGCATCACCATCTCAAAATCCTCTAGATTGAGGAATGAACAAACATAAAGGGGGACTGCAACTATGGACTAAAGTAGACTTATTATTTTTCTAGTAATGGAAGAACTAGTAACATTGATATAAAGGCAGTGTTCACCAGAGGTTCTGAGGGGAGGGAGAGGAAAGAACAGGTGTAACATGGGGCATTTTTAGGACATTGTAATTGTTCTGCATGACCTTGCAATGACAGATACAGGCCCTTATCCATTTTGTCAAAACCTATAAAATTGTGTGGTGTATAATGTAAACCATAATGTAAACTATAGACCATGTTAACAGCAATATTTCAATATGTTTTCATCAATTGTAACAAGTATACCACAGTAATGAAATATGTTTTAATGGGAAAAGGGTGTGTGGGGGGAGGGGTGAGCTATATGGGAATCCCGTATATTTTCGGATATAATATTCATGTAATCTAAAGCTTCTTTTTAAGAAAAAAAACAAAACAAAACAAAAAAAAACAAAAAAACAAAACAAAACCTTACCACAAAGCTAAGGAAATCAAGAGGGTATTAATACTGGCATAAAGACAGACATGTAGACCAATGGGACTGAATAGCAAGTCTAGAAATAAACCAACACATTTATCATCAACTGATTTTTGACAAGGGTGTCAAGACAATTCAATGAGGGAATGAATGGTCTTTTTTTTTTTAACCAGGAGGTCCCAGGGATCGAACCCAGGTCCCTCCATATGGGAGACGGACGCCCAACCATTTGAGCCACATCCGTCCCCAATGAATGGTCTTTTGAACAAAAAACATGTTCTTAACTCTAATCCATGCCTGCAGATGTAAAACCATTTTAAGTGAGATAAGTAGGATCTTTTGCTGAGATTATGTTAAGGTGTGACCTACCTCATTCAGGATATGTCTTAATCTTATTACTGGAGTCCTTTATAAATGGAATATGAGAGAGAGAGAGAGAGAGAGAGAGAGAGAGAGAGAGACCAGATGATACCATCATGTGCCCTGCCATGTGGCAGAGGAACCAAAGGCTCACTGGCAGCTGGTGTTTGGGAAGAAACCATTGCCTTGTTGATACCTTGATTTGGACATTTTCACAGACTCTAACCGTTAGCAAATAAATTCTCATTGTTTGAGCCCAACCTATTTCATGGTATTTGCTGGAGGATCTTAAGGAACTAAAACACACACCATATACAAGAATTAACTCAAAATGCATCAAAGAAAAAAAAATGCATCAAAGACCTAAATGTAAAAGCTAAGACTATAAAACTCTTAAAAGAAGCACAGGTGTAAATTTTCATGACTTGTCAATTAGCAATGGTTTCTTAGATAATGACACCAAAAGCAGAAGCAAACAAAAAGGAAAAATAAAGTGGAGTCATCAAAATTAAAATCTTTTGTGCTTCAAAGTACACTATTAGGGGTCAGATGTGGCTCAACTGGTTGGGCGTCCGTTTCCCATATGGAGGGACCTGGGTTCGATCCCCGGGACCTCCCGGTAAAAAAAACAAAACAAAGTACACTATTAATAAAGTGAAAAGACAATCCACAGAATGGGAGAAACTATTTGCAAATCATATATCTGATAAAGGGACTAGTATCCAGAATATATATAGACTCTTACAATTCAATAAAATGACAAACAACTCAATTAAAAATTAGGCAAAGGACCTGAATAGACATTTATTTCTCCAGAGAAGCTATACAAATGGCCACAAAGCACATAAAAAGATGCTCAACATCATTAGTCATTAGGGAAATGCAACTCAAAACCACAATGATATACCACTTCATACCTACTACATGCTATAATAAAATAGACAGACAAAAACAAGTGTTGGCAAGGATATGGAGAAAGTGGAACCCTCGTATATTGCTAGTGGGAGAGTAAAATAGTACAGCCACTGTGGAAAACAGTTTGACAATTCCTTAAGAATTTAAACATAGAGTTACCATATGACCCAGCAATTTCACTCCTTAAGTATATACCCAAGAGAACTGAATACATGTAATGTCCACACAAAAATCCATACACAAATGTTTATAGTAGCATTATTCATAACACCCCAAAAATCGAAATAACCCAAGTGTTCACTAACTGATGAATAGATAAGTAAATGTGGTATATCCCTACAAGAGAATATTGTTCACCCATAAGAAGTATGCTACAATATAGATGAGCCTTGAAAACATTATGGTGAATAAAAGCCAGATACAAAAAGCCATATACTGTATAATTTCATTTATATGAAATGTGCAGAATAGGTGAATCCATAGAGAAAAAAAAGGAGATTAGTGGTAGCCAGAGGCTGGGAGAAAGAGAGAATGGGAAGTGGCTGCTAAAAGGTATGGAGTTTGTTTCTGGGGTGATAAAAAACATTCTGGAATTAAGTAGTGGTGATGGTTGTACAATTCTGCAAATAATGCTGTAAGCCACTGAATTGTATGCTTTATAAAACAGGTAAATTTTATGGTATGTGATTTATATCTCAATTTTTAAAAAAACCTGTATTGGGAGCGGGGTGGGGCGGGACACGACGAGGACGACTCCATATAACCTGTCTAGCTTATCTCTTCCAAAACAATTTTCAAACGATCTATTAGTCATTAATGATTAATGGAAACAGATTATTTTCTACTTTTTGATAATAAAGGTAGGAACATTAAAGCCATCTGATAAACATGCCAAAAGCTGAAATTCCACCCATAGCTTAGGCCACCAGACTTAATTCTCAACCGTTCATTCATATGAAATTTAAGAAAGTTACATGGAAGATTTTTAAAAATTTTCCTACATTTCCTTAAATTCTTATGTCAGAATTTTAGACAACACCTACTCTTAGGTAGTCAATCCTGATTTGATTTCTTCAAACCAAAGTGCTGAAATAGTTCTGAAGATTAGTCTCAGAGCTGCTAGAATAATGACTTTGACTAGGAGCTCCCTCTACTCTATTATAGGAAGAGAGTCCAAGTTAAATGAAAAGAAAATCTACAATATTAATTGATCACAGAATAGAATATATACTCTCAGAAGAGAAATTAAAATATAGTCAGCTAGCATCTCTCTTCTACTTCTGTCCTGTCAAAAGATAAAGGTATGTTAATGAAGCTCTCTATTGGGAATGGCTACAGCTGGTATTGCAAATGTCAAACAAAGTCTCTTGTATTCCTGCCTTATTTTAACATTAAAAAGGAACAATAAATAAATCCAAAATACATTCCCCCCTGTAGGGCCAAGATTTCCATTTTCTTTACCATAAACTTGTAAGATTTAAAACATAAAATCTATCCTAGCCATGGAAGAGCATTTTCTTGTTTATTGGCAAAGCTGTCACCATTTAATTGGTATCAGATTCTGACTTGCACAAGTAACATTCGTCACTGTTAAAAACCTGCAGTGTTTTCGAGGTACCGGGCGAGGTTTTCTAACTAATTTTCAAATGTTTCTAGGAAACTGGACTGTTTCAGACAGATGGGGAATATAACAAGATGTCAAGAAATCCACAATGATAAAGATGAAGCTTTATTCAGCTCCGTGGCAGTGGATCGTCAAACTTGAATTTGTATTGTGTTGGGAATAATTTTCTGGGAACTATATAGGCCTAAATGTTGATTGTTAAATAGATCATAGTGTTTATGCAAAGAATGATATGTGTGCTTTGTTGTAATTGGATAATATGCTGGATTCATCTGGGTGATCGTTTAGGATGATAAGTGAAGGTGGGAAGGTAAAAAATGAACAGACCACTTGTTCTTGGCATGGTGGAAATTATGACTTTATTTACAAAACACTTAAAAGTTATGACAAAATTAGCTATAATAAAGGCGTATTTCATGAACCATGTGTTATAGTTAGGGTTCAGCCAAGTTCAGGCCACCCGTTTTCAAAAGTTATCTTGGAACAACCATGCCCATTCGTTTACATATTAAGGTTTGTTTTCTGAAATACTGATTATCTTTCACAAGTTTGTGTGTTGCTTGCATCAGCGCTGTAACTTAGTGAAGGCAATCTCAATAAAGAATGCATTTTCTCAAAAAATAAAATAAAACATAAAATCTAAACATCTATGTAAACATCTAATAAGCAGAACTTCCAAATTAGCCAACTTATAAATCCATGTGATAGTGCCTAGAAAAGGAAGTGAAATTGTTTCAATGCACCTATCTCAACTAAAATGTTATCCAGGGAAAAAGGAAAAGTTCCTATGGTTTAAAAAAAAAAAAAAAAAGTCTCTGTGGTTGTTTTTCTGTGGATTCCATGAAAGGCTGCCCTTCTCTTTTTATATAAGAAATCCCATAATATAAGACTATTTTTTGACTTAGTGCCCATCAGCAAAAGCAAATTATTATGTAAACTGACACCTCTTTTCAAAAAGGGGAAAACACGTCAACATTTAACCTTTTGAAAAAATAGTATTAGCCCCCACACACACACTCACTTATCACCACCAGTTTAAAACAAAAACAAAAACAACATACACTCAGACTTCTAAAGACAATCACAGATAAAGATAAAAACTTGCTTGAGACCAATTATAAAAATTTAAATATAGAAGATGAAGTTTCATACATCAGCTTATCAAATGTAATAAACTACAGCCAATAGGGGCCAGAACAAGAAAGTTCTCAAATGGGAAAATTAAAGATGCTTAGGGGAACAGGGTTGAGATTCATGAGGTATAGATCATGCCCAAGCCAATCTGGAACCAATAATCTTAGCCAGTTCTATGACATTAGAGAAATTCTTTCGTTAAGAAAAAGAATATGGTAGAATTCCTTTGACTTCCAGCATTTTCCAAATTCTTTATAATAAGCATTTATTACTTTTAAGGATATTTAGAACTTTTAATAGTCAGTTTCAATGCCTGAATGCTGAAACCTTACTAGTAGAAAATAATCTCAAACAAGCATAAAACGAAGTGGACACATTGCTGTAAAGGTACAAGGTCAAGGCATGCCAAGTAGACAGTTTGCCCTGAGGGCATCAGAGATAATAATGCTTGTACTTTGTCCCAATCTTCTCTCTGACAAAACAGGCTTTTGTCCAGAGTCACCAGATGCCTCAGAATTAGTTAGCTAAATGCCAGAGGCTCAGAGCCTAGATAACCCAGCCACACTTGGTGCAGGGATTAAGAAACAATCCCAGCCCACAACTCTATTGAGCAAGCTTTGGCAGCTGCCAGGGCTGCCAGGGCCAATAAAGAATAATGAGAGTACAGGAGTCCACAGGCATAGGTACGCCTCTTTCCCACACCAATGCTCCACTTTCCTTTTTTTCCCTCAGATAACCCATCCTGCTGCCAACTCCAAATTACAATCTTATTGGTCTTCTTAGTTTGGCCACCATGGCTGTTTTTCCTCTTTTAAAAATGGTGATGGTAAAACTTAAACACTTCCAAATAAACTGAAGCGGGTCCTTGCTTAGGGTATTTCCATAAGGTTATGAGCCTTGATTTCTACCCAGTTAAATCTCTTCTGGCTCTCATTTTAGCAGACGAGAATATTAATAGGCTGTCCTAGAAGAGTTGTAAAATCGAATATCCAACCATTTCTTGTTGAAATCTTAATATAAAAGAGGGTAAAGGGAAAAAAAATAAAACAAGAAAAGGAAGGGAAAAAAACAAACTTCCTCTCAGGGCAATGCTGAGACCCCTAGATCAAACCCCAATTCCCTCCCTACACCATTGCCAGCCACACACAACCAAAGCCAAGAACAAGCCTACTTAAAACAGAGCCTTTCACACATTTCCTTCCTTGGCCAACTCTGAGGCCAGGATGAGAGATTTTGTTGGCATATGCCAGTTCTTGTTTATGAGCTGGTTACCACCTCAAAGGCTGATTGGCCCTGGGCCTGTCCTCTCTTTATATGATCTTTCAAGCTTCAAACAGGATCTTTTCTTGGACGCCACTCAAGATATTAATGTGGGTTACTTAACCTATTGCTTCCAGCTCAAGCTCAATCCAAAGACATCTCTGGTGGCTACATTCTGAGGGAGCAGTCAACATCATCCAATATGGAACAACTTTTTTATCCACCCATATAAAGTAGAGAAAAACCAAAACATTTCATATTTAAAGTAAAAGCAAGAATTTCCTGCCTATCAATCAATACTTAGAGAATCAACCTCACGTGGCCATCAGACAAGAGTTGAAGTGACTAAAATCAAGTGATCCTTTCCTTTGCTGTGATAGTATATCAAAGAAGGTAGGAAGGAAGAGATCTGTTTTGCTGATAATTCAACTGAATCCTATACTAAGAGCTTACTTCTGAAATCTTGTAGTAGGAATTTTCCTATGTTGGATTCCATATCCCATTGAACAGGAATTTAAAAGAGAAATTTGAAAGTGATTCTAGGGCTATTTTTTGCTGCCTTTCCATATTACCATGGACCCTTTGCTCAAACCCTTAATTCCACCTGACATTTTAGAGTTTGAGGGAAAATGAAAACCCAGACACACTTAGAACCAGTTTAGCCTGGTTCTCTGCTTTTACTGAATAAAAGTTTTTTTTTTTAATTTTATGGAAATATAATATTCACAACTGCACATATTATATGTACAATTCACTGCCTTTTCATAAACTGAACCCAGCCATGTAAGTAGCACCCAGATCAAGAAACAGAACGTCGGGAAGCGGCTATGGCTCAATCAGTAGGGCTCCTGTTTACCATATGGGAGGCCCCGGGTTCGGTTCCCGGGGCCTCCTGGTGAAGGCAAGCCCGCCTGCCGTACCCAGCAAGCACAAGCAGCAAGGGGGGGATAAATGAATAAATAAATAAAATCTTTAAAAAAAAAAAAAAAAAGAAACAGAACGTAACAGTAAACAGTTCTCAAATGGCAATTTCTGGAGACATTTTTGGTTGTCACAACTGGGGAGGGAATGCTATTAGCTTCCATCCACTGCTAACCATCTTATAATACACAGGACAGCCCCCTCACAATAAAGTACTATCTAGCCCCAAATGTCAATAACGCCATTGTTGAAAAGCCCTGGATTATAATAACCCAGAAACCTCCCTGTACTTTCTGTCCAGAAAGGACTTTTACCACTAAAATGCAAAATTCCTTTGTCCTGGCAGAAAAGCTGCTGTCATGAGAAGGTGGGACAGAGCCTAAATGATTAGAGATGAAATAACTCATCTGCCTAGAAAAAACAGAAGAGGTTTTCACCCCCAGTTGACAAGAAGGAAAAAGGAAAATAGAACTAGCATTTGTTGCTGGCCTGTTACTATTAGGACCACCATATACTGTGTATTTACAGTGTACCTTCAGCTCTATTAATCCAAACAAGATTTAAGGAAAATGAGATTCAGAGAGATAATGTCCAAAAGATCCCACATTTTTTTTTTTTTTTTTTTATTATGGGTAAAAATCAAAATTCTCACAATACATACAAACATTTGTAAAATGATATATAAATATATATGCATATATGTGTTTTTGCTTACAAAAATGTTATTTATATATATATATACATATATTTTAAGAGGTGATCCCACATCTATTAAATGGCAGTGCTGGGATTCAAGTACAGTCTCATTACAAAGTCTATGCTTTCATTTTAATACCATTATAGAAGTTGGGAGTGATTTGTAAACTAGGCAGGCAAAAGGAGGAAAAATATGGTAAGATCTCCTCTCTTTCATTGTTCACAGTAGCATGTGAAAAGAACTTTTCTTAAAGCCTGCCTCTATTTAGTACAAACCAAATATATTCTAACTCCAATATCAAGGAAGATCTACACCACCTTCCATAGGATTTTAAAATGTTTTTGTACTGCAAATATTCTCGCTGTCCTGATTTTGTGATAATCAGGGTAGGTTAAATATTCACTATATTAGAAACCATGCATGTGTCCCCAGACCTAATTTTTCTCCCTAGATCTGGTTTTTAGAATACTGGTGATAAACCAAGCCTCATTTATTATGACCATCCAGTATGGGAAATGACTGTAAATCTAGATATCTTTGGTCAACTTTGAGAGACATAGCAAGGGGACGGATGAGGTTCAAATGGTTGGGCGTCCATCTCCCATACGGAGGGACCTGGGTTCGATTCCTGGGACCTCCCAGTAAAAAACAGAAGAAGAGGAGACATATAGAAGGTGCATGGGCCGCCAGGCCCTGTGCAGGGGTGAGCCCGCCAGGCCCTGTGCAGGGGTGAGCCCCCCAGGCCCCGTGCATGGGTGCGCTGCCAGATCCCATGAGCAGATGTGCCATCAGGCCCCGTGTGTGGGTGTTCCATCAGGCCACGCAAGCCACAGAGCAAGATGATGACATAGCAGGAGAATGAAACAAGGGAGAACCAGGACAAGACACGCCAAAGAACCAGGAACCGGGGTGGCACAGGCGGTGGGACATCTCTCCCTCACATCGGAGGTTCCAAGGATAGAATCCCAGGAAGATAGGAGGAGAAGAGAGGGCAGGAAACAGACACAAAGAGTTGTCCAGCAAATGGACACAAAAACAGCAAAAACGGGGGTGGGGGGTGTAAAAATGGATAAAAGCAAACAAATAAATAAATCCTTAAAAAAAAAAAAAAGTATAGGGGAATAAGATATGGACTATAGTTAGTGGTGATGCTTTGACAATGCTTTTTCATAATTTGTTAACATATGTTTCACAACAATGCAGGGTATTTGTGGTGGGGTGATGTATGGGAACCCTGTATAATGTTATGCATGTTTGTTTTGTATGCTCACAATGTTTACTAAACACTTATAATTATTTTTTTTTTAATAAAACATCTCTCACAGTCTTTTATTTTTTTTTTATTTTTATTTTTTAAAGATTTTATTTATTCATTTATCACCCCCTTGCTGCTTGTGCTCGCTGGGTCAGCTAACCACGCCGTGCGGGCGGGTCCGCCCTCACCAGGAGGCCCCGGGAACCGAACCCAGGGCCTCCCATATGGCAAACGGGAGCACCACTGATTGAGCCACAGCCGCTTCCTAAACACTTATTTTTTATGTATGTTCATGTATGTTTATACTTCAATAAATTGTTTTAAAAAATGTTTTTGTAGTCATATGTTACCACTGTAGTTTCATATGTACTATATCACACAGGCAGACACATCCGAATATGCCATCTAAGTTAGCTACATTCTTGGTATTCCTCAGGGATTTAGCCTGGGCCCCCTTCTTTTCATCTCATTCAACACAGATACATTCTCTCTGGGCAAGCTCACTCACTTTTATGGCATAAATTACCATTTATTTTTTCACATATTGATAACTCCTAAATCTTTAGATTTCCAGTTCTCTCTCAGGACCTCCAGACCTCAAGGGTTATTCATTCCACTCTTTCCTCCAAATTAACTACCTTTAGATACTTACTCAACCTTCTTCATGGATATTTTCCTTGACACTCACCCTCCTAGAATGAGTCAATTATAAACTCTCAGTACACTGCAACTTTTCCTTCTTATCACTTTTAATAGTGCATAATTATTAAGTGCATATGATTATTTGATACAGTTCTGGGTCTCCTACTAGATTGTAATCCCCAAGAAACAAGGGATCAAATCCATTTGCTTACCATTGTATCCCCAGTGCAGGCACCTCACACATGTCCAAAATTGAACTCACTATCCTCTCCAACTCCTTCCCTGTAAACTTGCCACCCCTTCCAAAGTTCCCTTTATCAGTAAAGCCATTAACTGGGCTCAAGCCAAAAACTTGGGCATGACTCTTGATTTCTCTTCTACTTCAATCTCATTCCAATATGAATCAATTAAAAGGATGGTGCCAAATGAACTCAAATTCTGTCAAATTCTCCTACTTTGTTCTTTTCCTATTAATACCATTTTTTTTCCCAGTTGAAAACAATTTATTGCTTTTCTTTCCAAGGCTCAGTGAATTTACAAAAAGAGGATCAAAGTTTACAGACTGCTTAGTTCAGACGAAGAATGAAAGAGGTGAGAACCTATGCCTCCATAGCACGTGTGCACCAATAGGCACTGACTTTTAAAACAAGTCCCCCCAAATTTGTATCATTGCCTTCAGAGATGCTGCATTCCTTACATACTGCCTAACACCACATGCTTGGATCATTAGTCAACAAGTCACTGGAATGGTTCAGAGGTGGTTTTTTTGCCCTTCTGCTATAAAAATAAATTTTTCAGGGAAGCGGCTGTGGCTCAATCAGTAGGGCTCCCGTTTACCATATGGGAGGCCCCGGGTTCGGTTCCCGGGGCCTCCTGGTGAAGGCAAGCCCACCAGTGCGGCGTGGTTAGCTGACCCAGCGAGCACAAGCAGCAAGGGGGGGATAAATGAATAAATAAAAAAAAAAAAAATAAAATAAAAAATAAAAAAATAAAAATAAATAAATTTTTCAGTTCACTTCTGAAAAATAAATTGGTCAGTAAATTCATCTTGTTCTGCTTCTACTTTACACAAAGCTTCATATTCAACCCGATACCTTTCTAGCTGCATTTTCTTTTCTGCTATTAGTGCTTGAAGTTGCTGCTGTTGGGCTTCTCTCTGCTTTGCTATAGATTTGAGCAAATTCCAAGCACCAATGGTCTTCATCTTCTCAATTTCTGCTTCTTTTGCAAGTTGGTCAACAAGCTCATTTAAACCACCAACTATTTTCTGAAACTGGCCGATTTTGTCCACAAAATCCTTGCACTCTTCCTTGAGCTCTATGGTCTGCTGGGAAACCTCTGGGTCCAGCACCCGTAGTTTGTTCAACTCATCAAAGTGCAGCCCTGCTTCTCCCAGGATGTCCTTGGCCATACCTGTTTCCCTTCCAGCTTCCCTAGAGAAGTTCTGCTCTGAAGGGGTGAAGTGGCAGCCAGGAGGAGGTCTGTCAGAGGAGCAAGGGTCAGGAAGACTAAAGTCCAGTTGCTTGTCACAGGCATCATTCATTCAACACACATTTCTTGAGTGCCTACTACATGCCAACACTGCTAGAAGCAGGGGGGATAAAGACGAATGCAACATGGTCCCCGCCCTGGAGGAGCACATGGCTTAGCTGACGGCCCCGGAACTGCTGCGCGTTGCAACCCAGGATGATATCCACAGTAGCATCGGCGGCTGCCATGGCTACAGAGCCAGTTTATCCAAAACGCCTGACACCGGAAGCACTTACATCAGCTCACCCCACAGAGCCTGCTGGGAAACAGAGGGCTGGGGGCTGAGGTGATTGCCTATAAGATCCAGAGGTCTTTGCATCGGCAAGGTCCTATTAATACCATTTTACTCCAGGCCTCCATCAATCCTTAACTCTTCTGTGCCAACAGCCTCCAAATTGCCTCTGATCTTGCTCTCCAATCTACTCTTTAAGTGACATCAAAAGACATTCTATTGGACTGGTGGATATGAATGGTGGGGGAAGGATAGAGGAATTGAGAGGTGACTTCTGGGCGTTAGGGGTTTTTCTTTTTGCAGTGATACAAATGCTCTAATACTGACTGCGGTGATGAATGCAAAACTCTGTGATTATACCAAAAGTCACTGAATGTACATTTTAGATGGATTGTATGGTATGTGAATATATCTCAATAAAATTGCTTAAAAAAAAAAAAAAAGACATTCTATAAAAACTCAAAACCAATGACTCTAAAAAAAAAATTCTACAATGTACTTTCCACATAATAAAATAAAATAAAAAACAAAAATAAATGAAAAGGAGAACAACAACAAAAAAACCCACAATAGAGTAAATCAACAAAACCAAAAGCTGGTTCTTTGAGAGAATCAATAAAATTGACAAAACCCTAGCTAGACTAACAAAGAAAAAAGGAGAGAAGATGCAAATAAATACAATCAGAAATGAAAGGGGGGAAGTTACTACTGCCCCACAGAAATAAAAAGGATCACAAGAGGATAGTATGAGAAACTGTATGTATACTAACAAACTAGACAATCTAGATGAAATGGACAAATTCCTAGAAATACACAACCATCCTACACTGACACTACAAGAAATACAAGAACTTAACAAACCAATCACATTTAAAGAGATTGAATCCATCATCAAAAATCTCCTAGCAAAGAAAAGTCCAGGAGCAGATGACTTCAGAGGTGAATTCTACCAAGCATTTCGAAAAGAATTAACAACAATCCTGTTTAAACTCTTCCAAAAAATTGAAGAGGAGGGAAAATTTACCCAACACATTTTATGAAGCCAACATCACCCTAATACCAAAGTCAGATAAAGATACTACAAGAAAAGAAAATTATAGGCCAATCTCTCTAGTGAACAGAGATGCAAAGATTCTCAAAATACTTGCAAATTGAATCCAACAGCATATCAAAAGACTTATACATCACAACCAAGTGAGATTTATTCCTGGTATGCAAGGCTGGTTCAACATAAGAAAATCAATGTAATACACATTAACAAATTGAAGGAAAAAAAAACACATGATCATCTCAATTGATGCGGAAAAGGCATTTGAAAAATCCAGCATCCTTTTCTGATAAAAATACTTCAAAAGATAGGAATAGAAGGAAAATTCCTCAAAATGATAAAAGGCGTATCTGAAAAACCCACAGCCAACATCATACTCAATGGGAAAAGTTGAAAGCTTTCCCTCTAAGATCAGGAACAAGACAAGGATGCCCACTGTCACCATTGTTATTCAATATTGTACTAGAAGTTCTAGCTAGGGCAATTAAACAAGGGGGAGAAAGAAAAAAAAAAGGCATCCAAATAGGAAAAGAGGAAGTAAAACTCTCACTGTGTGCTGATGACATGATCCAGTACTTAGAAAATCCTGAAGTATCCATGACAAAGCTACTTGAGCTAATAAATGAGTTCAGCAAAGTGGCAGGATACAAGATCAACACGCAAAAAGCAGTAATGTTTTTGTACACTAGTACTGAACAATCTGAGGAGGAAATAAGGGGGAAAATTCCATTTTCAACAGCAACAAAAAGACTCAAATACATAGGAGTTAATTTAACCAAGCAAGCACAGGACCTATATGCAGAAAATTACAAAAACAATGCTAAAAGAAATGTTAAAAGACCTAAACAAATGGAAAGACATTCCGTGTTCATGGATTGGAAGAATAAATATCGTGAAGATGTCAATCTTACCCAAACGGATTGACAGATTCAATGCAACACCAACTGATTTATAGATTCAATGCAATACCAATAAACCCCCCACCAAAAAAAAGAAAAGTCACACCAATCAATGGAATAGAATTGACAGTCCAAAAATAAACCCTCACCTATATAGTCAACTGGTTTTTTACAAACCTACCAAGTCCATGTTAACGGAACAAAACGGTCTCTTCAACAAATGGTGATGGAAGAACTGTATATCTATAACCAAAAGAATGAAAGAGGACCCCTATCTCACCCTCTATACAAGAATCAACTCAAAATGGATCAAAGATCTAAATATAAAAGCCAGGACCATAAAACTACTAGAAGAAAATGTAGGGAAACATCTTTAAGACCTTGTGGTAGGTGGTGGTTTCTTGGGCTTTACACCCAAAGCACGCGCAACAAAAGAGAAAATAGATAAATGGGACCTCCTCAAAATTAAACCCTTTTGCACCACCCAGAACTTTGTCAAAAGGGTGAGAAGGCAGCTGACTCAATGGGAGAAGATATTTGGAAATCACATGTCACATAAGGGTTTAATATTCATGATATATAAAGAGATGTTACAACTCAACAATAAAAAGACAAACGATCCAATTAAAAAATGGGCAAAAGACTTGAATAGACATTTGTCCAATGAAGAAATACAAATGGCAAAAAAACACATGAAAGAATGTTCCACAGCACTAATGATTAGGGAAATGCAAATCAAAACTACAATGAGATATCATTTCACACCTCTCAGAATAGCCAGTATTAAAAAGACAGAGAACTACAAGCGCTGGAGAGGATGTGGAGAGATAGGAACACTTATTTACTCTTGGTGAGAATGCAGAATGGTACAGCCACTGTGGAGGACTGTTTGGCAGTTCCTAAAGAAGTTGAATATAGACTTGCCACGTGACCCGGTTATACCACTACTAGGTATATACGCAGAAGAACTGAAAGCAGTGACATGAACAGACATCTGCACACCGATGTTCATAGCCACATTGTTCACCATTGCCAAAAGTTAGAAAAACAACCCAGGTGTCCATCAACAAACGAATGGATAAACAAACTGTGGTCTGTTCACACGATGGAATATTATGCAGCTGTAAGAAGAAATGAAATCGTAAAGCATATGACAACATGGATGAACCTGGAGGACATTAGGTTGAGCGAAGCAAGCCAGACACAAAAGGACAAATACTGTATGACTGCCTTACTATGAACCAAATATATTGTGTAACATATTTTATTATTAAACAAAATTTATATGTATCCAGTACATTTAATTGAGAAGTACCTATTCATCTGTTTACTTTTTATTTTTCAATTGTTTATATTTTCAATTATTAAATGTACAAAATAAAGTAAAAAACAAAACAAAAACAAAAGGATAAAGAACTTTCCACAAACTTTAAGATGAAATCCAAACTCTTGAACAAAGCTTCGAAGGTTCTCTACTATCTGATCCTCTATCTAGTGTTCCAGTCTTATTCCTTACCATTCTATTCCTCATCCTTCAGTTATTGTGGACTTCTTTCAGTTCTTCTAATGCTCCAAACTCTGCCTTACCACCAAGGCTTTGATTATGCTATTCCCTCTGCAGGGCATAAGTCTTCTGCTATCTCTCCCTTTACCTAAGTAACTCCTAACTGCATTTTTTAGTCTCTGATTAACCATCACTTTCAAAGGGAGATCTTCCCTGATCTTATACTACTCTGTACTTTGCTCTGCTATGGGATCCTGCAGTACCTTATGCCTTTTTTTTTTTTTTTTTTTAAGACTTTTATTTATTTATTTATTCCCCCCTTGCTGCTTGTGCTTGCTGTATCTATTTGCTTTGCGTTTTTCTGTGCCTGCTTCTCTCCCTTTTGTTGCATATAATCTTGCTGTGTCAGCTCACCGCACTGCGAAGGCCATCAGCTCACCGCACCGTGTGGGCCAGCTTGCCTTTACAGGAGGCCCCGGGAATCAAACCCAGGGCCTCCCATATGGTAAATGGGAGCCCAACCAATTGAGTCACAGCCGCTTCCCCCCATGCCATCTTTTTTTTTTTTTTTTTTTTCATGAAAGAAATTGATGATAGATTTTATTAACATTAAAAATGTTTGCAGGGAAGCGGATGTGGCTCAATCGATAAAAACGCACAGCAAATGGACACAGTGAGCACAAGCAGCAAGGGGGGTGGGGGGGATAAATGAATAAATAAATAAAATCTTTGGAAAAAAAAATGTTTGCAAAATACATATCTGAAAAAGGGCTTGTATTTAATTATTCAAAAAATAATCATAAAAATCTGCAAGAAGAAATCAGCTCAATTAAAAGGTAATGATGATAGCACAACATTGCACTGGTACTTAATATAATTGAATTGTACACTTAAAATGGTTAAAATGGACCTTTTGTTTTTATATTACTACAATAAATTTTTCAAAAAAGTCTAAAATAATTTCAATAGGACCAACTTAAAAGAAAATCTATGAGTGCATAATAGGTATACATAAAGATGCTCAACAACATTTATCATTGTGGAAAATCAAATTAAACTCAAATGAGGAACTACTATATACCTATTCAAATGGCTAAAATCCAAAAAAGAGAAAATACCACTGACGAGGATGCAGAACTACAGGAACCCTCATTCAATGCTGCTAGGAAAGCAAGAAGGCACAGCCACTTTTGTGGACAGTTGCATTTCTTTCAAAGCTAAATATGGTATCAGCATACAATCCAGTAACCACACTCCTAGATATTTAGCCAATCAGAATGAAAACTTGTTCACACAAAAACAGCACTCAATTATTTACAGTAACTTTACTTATAATGGTGAAAAACTTGAAAGAGTCATGGTATCATTCAATAGGGAAAAAGATAACCAAACTGTGGTAAATTGATGCATTGGAATACTATTCAGTGATGAAAAGGAATGAGCTAGTAAGCCATGCAAATGTATGAATGAATCTTAAATGCATATTGCCAAGTGAAAGTAGCCAATATGAAAAGGCTAAATACTGAATGGTTCCAACAATATGACATTCAGGAAAGGCAAATCTTAGGGACTATAAAAGTATAATTCATTTTATTGCACTTTGTGTTTTTAAAAAATTGAAGTTATGTGGCAACCCTGGTTCAAACAAGTCTATTGTTGCCATTTTTCCAACAGCATATGCTTGCTTCATGTCTCTGTGTCACATTTTGATAATCCTGTAATATTTCAAAATTTTTCATTATTATTATATCTGTTATGGTGATCTGTTATCTTTGATGTTACAATTGTAATTATTTTGGGGCTCTATGAACTGTGCCAATATAAGATAGTGAACTTAATTGATAAATGTTGCATGGGTTCTGACTACTCCACCAACTGGCCTTTCCCATGTCTCTCCCTATTCAAAAAACAGAACAATATTGAATTAAGGTCAATTAATAATCTTATTTTGGCCACTAAGTGTTCAAGTGAAAAGAATAGCCATGTGTCTCTTACTTTATATCAAAAGCTAGAAAGATTGGGAGTGGATGTGGCTCAAGCGGTTGAGCAACTGCTTCCCACTGGGAGTCCCTGGGTTTGGTCCCAGTGCCTCCTAAAAACAAAACAAAACAAAACAAAAAAACAAACAACAAGCAAACAAACTAAAAAACCAACTCAGGGGAGCCAATGTAGCTCAGTGGTTGAGCACTGGCTTCCCATATACAAGGACTGGGGATTAATCCCTGGTCAGAGTACCAGAAAAAAAGCAAGAAAGATTAAGCTTAGTGAGGAAGACATGATGAAAGCAGAGATAAGCCTAGAGTTAGGCCACTTGTGCCAAGCAGTTAGCCAAGTTGTGAATGCAAAGGAAATCTCAAAGAAATTGATAGTGATACTCCAGTGTACACACAAATGATAAGAAAGTGAAACAGTTTTATTGCTGTAATGGAGAAAGTTTTAAGGGTTTGGATAGAAGATCAAACCAGTCACAACATTCCTCTAAGCCAAACTTGGTCCAGAGCAAGGCCCTAATTCTCTTCAATTCAGTGCAGGCTGGGAGAGGTGAAGAGGCTGCAGAAGGAAAATTTGAAGCTGGGAGAGTTTGGTTCATGAGGTTTAAGGAAAGAAGTTGTTTCCATAACATAAAAGTGTAAGAAGAAGCAAAAAGTGCTGATGTAAAAGCTGCACCAAGTTATCCAGAAGATCTAACTAACGTAATTTATGAAGATGGGTATACCAAACAACAGATTTTCAATATATATAAAGCAGCCTTATATTTGGAAGAATATGCCATCTAGGACTTCCATAATCTTGAATGAACAATAATATTTTGAAAGGAATCATTTCTGAGCAGGAGATCTCAACAGAGGGCTTAAAATATTCAGTAAACTGTGTTGTAAACACTCATCTAGGCATTTGTGTTCCATTTATAAAGCACAAGCAGAGTAGATTTAGCATAATTCTTAAGGGCCTCAAGATTTTCAGAATGGAGAATGAGCAGTAGCTTAAATTAAAGTCACCAGCTGCACTAGCCCCTAACAAGAGAGTCAATCTGTCCTTTGAAGCATTGAAGTCAGGCAGTGACTTCTCCTGCTCTCTAACTTATAAAAATCCCAGTTGGTGTGAATAGCTTCTTGTTGTGGAACCCATGCTTGGTGCCTGTGGTAAAGGACTGTGCATGTAGTTAACAAGATGAAGAAGGTGGCTAATTTTCCTGTAAGAGTAAATGGGATTCTTCCTTCAGAGGTGGAATTTTATCAGGGTCAGTCTGAAGAGGATATTTTATTCAACATCTTGGATTATTCCCTTGGACAAAATTGAAATCCATCACAGAAGAGGGGAACATGTGCATCTTAGGAGAATTGCATTCTGATTTGTTTAGTTTTTCCTCTACAGGGCAATGGCCCATAGTCATTTCATTCCATTTTTTGTTCAATGCTTTTGTTCTTTGTTCCTTGCTATTCAATGAGAAGTAGAAATTTTCTTTCAGAAGCAGAAGAGTGGCCACTGGGGACTTTCTTCCACTCAAGGGTGTTTATCCCTGACATAGGATACTGCAGTGAGATATTTTCATGATGAATCCTTGATCTCTGTAGAGATTCAGCTCCTCAAGACAGCCAATTCCACTCAGGTTATCAGGACATCACAGTGTGCAAGCAGCCACAGGTAGACCTTTCACCTCTGGCTCTGATATGGCTCTGTCCCCAACTTCTTCCCTGGAAGATTGCAATATTTTGCATATTCATTTCAGTATTGTAGATACTTTTCCCTTCTCTTTGAGTCTATCAAGATTGTCTCCAGCAAGAGTCCTGAATCTGTAAAAAGTCTTACAGCATGTCATATTTCATGCAGGCAATGCCCTCAATCAATGCATATTTATTAAAATACATCCTGCTAAAATATAACTTGGGAAAGTAGAGAATAAACCAGTCTCTGGCAGTAGCACAGAAAATGAAGTTTTAAGAAAAATACTTTGGAGAAGCCACGACAAAGGTCTCTCCTAAGCCATGGGTATGAAAAGGAAGCTGAAAACTCACGGTGATGTGTTCAAAGAGTCCCAGAGTCAGAACTGCTCCTTGTGGGTCCCAAGGAATTAAGCATTTCTCCTCCATCTGGACCCATCCTGGATCCCTGGGGAAGAACTGGGAGGCTTTTTTTGGCACAGTTCAGTCAGAAAATGTGGTTTGGCATCCTCTCTTGGCCAGAGGCTCACAAAGGAGCCCCCTATGCCATCTTAACTCATCAAACTTTGTTATGTAACTCATGTTTTTAGATAAATTATATGGTTTATGAACAAAATAAAAAAATAGGGTGGGGTAGGGGAAAAAATACTCCAAATATAAGATATGGACTATAGTTAGTAGTAATACTTTGATAATGCTCTTTCAAAATTTGCTACAGAATATTTCAAAACAATGCAAGGTATTGGTGGTGGGATGATGTATGGGAGCCCTGTATGATGTTATGCATGTTTGTTTTTGTAAGTTCACAACTTTTACTATACACTTATTGTTTATCTGTGTTCATATAGGAATGATACACTTCAATAAATCTTTTTTAAAATGAAAAGAAAAATAACATGATAAAGATCCTAGGCTATATGAATTTGTGTTTTATATGTAATGTTTTTATATACTCTTAATGTTTGCTATTCAAATTTCAATGTGATAGTAAAAAAACACACACATTAAAAAACAACAACAGGGAAGCGGCTGTGGCTCAATCAGTAGGGCTCCCGTTTGCCATATGGGGGGCCCCGGGTTCGGTTCCCGGGGCCTCCTGGTGGGGGCGGGCCCGCCCGCACGGTGTGGTTAGCTGACCCAGCGAGCACAAACAGCAACGGGGGGATAAATGAATAAATAAATAACATCTTTAAAAAAAAATTAAAAAAAAAAAAATAAAAAACAACAACAACAACAACAACAACAACAAAAAACTCATGTATTTGTCTCCTCCAGAACGTAAGATCTATAAGAACAGGAACCATTATTCAACACTTTATCCTAACATAGTGGCTGGAATATGGTAGGTACTCGATATTTGCTGGATAAATTAAATGAGTAAACACAAATTTGAATAGTTTGGTTAGGACAGTCCTCCAACCCATAAGTCTAGAAAAAAATGATAATTTAGTTATAAAGTCCCAAGTATAATTTGTTGAATCACTGGGAATTTTGAAATCAGTTAATGTTATTATTAAACCAAGAAACTTAAAATTCCCAACTAAATAATGTTGAGACAGGTAGAGTCAGAAAAAACATCATCAAGCAAAAGGTTTCCAGAGCAGGGGAACAGGGAGAAGAAATCAATATAGAACAGCCAGACAGGACTTTGCCCCAAGACAAACTGTATTTCTTTAAACTGATTGTGACATGATTTTGTACTTAGTATTGTTTTTGAAATAAGGTTTTTTGAATATTGTAATATCTTTTTGGAATTCAGAGGACGAAGTGTGGCAGTTTGATATTGTTTATGAATTTCAAAAAGAGATATTGGATTATGTTTGTAAACTGGTTTGTCCCTCAGGGCATATTAGATTATATTGAATTCAGAGGTTTCACTTTCACTTGATTAAATAATGATTAAGGCTTTCATTGGGCCAGGTCAATAGGGGGTGGGGACTCAAGGGGGCAGGGACTCAGAGAAACCGCACTGCAGAGAAGAGAGTTTTTTTTTGTTTTTTTTTTTTTAAAGATTTTATTTATTTATTCATTTATCACCCCCCTGCTGCCCGCGCTCACTGGGTCAGCCAACCACGCCGTGCGGGTGGGCCCGCCCCCACCAGGAGGCCCCGGGAACCGAACCCGGGGCCCCCCACATGGCAAACGGGAGCCCCACTGACCGAGCCACAGCCGCTTCCCGAGAAGAGAGTTTTGAGTTTTGAGCTGGGGCCCAGGAAGTAAGCACACAGAGGAGCAGAGCAGCTGAGCTCAGAGAGAATTGAGCCCCAGGGAGAGAGGCTGAGCTGGTCACCTGGCAGTCTATAGCTGGCCTTGTGAAGAGAGCAGGGCAGCTGAGCCCGGAGAGGAACAAGCCCTGGGAAGAAAGGAACCCAGGAAGCCTGAACTCTTGGCAGATGTTGGCAGCCATCTTGATCCAACACATGGCAACAGACTTTGGTGAGGGAAGTAACTTATGCTTTTTGGCCTGGTAACTGTAAGCTTCTACCCCAAATAAATACCCTTTATAAAAGCCAACAGATTTCTGGTATTTTGCATCAGCACCCCTTTGGCTGACTAATACAGAATTTGGGACCTGGTGTGAATTTTTTATCAGGATCTTTCTGGCAGTTGATGAGCTAAGATTTGACTTATTATTCAGCAGCCTGCAAGATGAACTTTGGAAATGGTTCTGAAAGATACAGAAATACATAAACAGAATAAATGCAATTATAAGAACCATCCCTAAGATAAGATCAATACAAGAGTATTTAAGAAAAGATAATTTATTTTTACTGAATTTATAGTATATAATAGGTACCACATTAAAATCTAAGTTTCTTTAAAAGTATTGTTTGTTTGTTTGTTGGGAGGCATTATTTAAACCAAACACATCATCTCTTCCTATCAACTCCGATCCTAATCTCAAATTCCTAGCCAAAAACAAACTAGAGAGTAATTAACTAGTCATTTGTTATTTTTCTAGCCAATACTAAGGAAATAGGTAGTAGGGAAAATACGAAGATTTGCTGATTGTTAAAAATAAAAATAGGGAAGTGGATGTGGCTCAAGCGATTGGGCTCCCACCTACCACATGGTTCAGTTCCCAGTGCCTCCTAAAGAAGACAGCGAGCTGGCGCGACGGACAGGCATGGCAAGCTGACGCAACAAGAGACACAAGAAGAAAAACATAACGAGAGAGACAACAAAGCAGGGAACAGAGGTGGCTCAAGTGATTAGGTGCCTTCCTCCTATATCAGAGGTCTCAGGTTCAGTTCCCAGTGCCAAAGAAACAAGGAAGATGAACAGACACAGCAAGTGCAAACAATCAGGGGGTGGGGAGAAATAAATAAATCTTAAAAAAAAAAAAAAAAAAAAAAAATCAAAATTTATATTCAAGCATTCATTCCCCCACCAATATAAAGTCCAACCCTATTACCTCTTCTTTACTGCTATCTCAGGCTGCAACAAATTCATTTCAACAAGATTTCACCAGTATTAAAGCTCAATGGGGGTTGGGAAAGGGGAGGGGATTCAAGTGGGATTTACCTAGCCTTTTTCTCCTGCCTTTGATTATTACACATGAACTAGGAAGGAGGGTGAAATGTGACTATGGAATAAAAACAAATGAGAAATCTGAAAATTTTAGTCAGATATGACAATGTCATTGGTGTATTATTTTCCTACATCTTCCCAGACTTTTCTCTACCCTGAATGCCACTTCAGGTCATTAATTCAGCAGAAGTTATACATAGCCCTACCTCACTTGGCTTCCAAACAACAGTCAATCTTTTCCTCTCTGATACGAGGATACCGACCTGCTTAGTTCTGAGAGTGTGATTTTAAGGGTGGGAGATGGCATTATTTTAAGCCTTTAAATTTCAGCTATTCTATCCACCCCACTCTTTTTGAAAAGAAGCTCCTTTTCACAAAAGTAGAGGGGCAGGTTATACTTTAGGCAAATATCCAGAGCTTCCCAATTCAGTAAACTTATAATTTTCATTTCTGGGAGTTCTGCCCAGGCCAAAACGCTTTTCAGAGAGATGCAAACTGTACTTTTTACCCTACTCAGTGATGTTGTATTGACCTACAACCAGGGTTATTTTTACTCAGCTCTTTAACATGAAGACTCCATCTCTCCAGTCCTATAGGGCAACCGTAACATCTTGTCCAAGAGCTGCCACTAGTATGCAGCGAAAAGTATGTGTAGTATAGTATAACATTAGCACCAAGACTTCAAATAAGTATATTTACACAGTGTCATCTCTAAGCAGCAACTAAGAGCAGTTTCAAACTATGGGTAAAACTTCATTGTCAAAAGTAGGAGAGTGGTTTTCCTGATACACCCAATGCTGTGTCCAGACTACAAGGCATGCCCAAGGTAGAACATAGAAGAATGACTGTTTTTTCCTGGTATATTATTTTTAGTTGGAGAGGAAGGGAAGTACCCTCTCTACATCTGCATAAGTAAATAAAATCCCATATGGTTAAGACAGAACCAACAACAAAAGTAAAAGTGAGTTTCAGAAATAATGAAAAATAATTAAAACAACAACAAGAAGATAAAACAAATGGTTTAGAGTCCAGCTCAAAGTCAGAAAAGGCTAAAAAGTGAGGTGTGTCTAAAAGGAGCCATGAAAGACATTGGGCCTAACAGAGACTAGACAAGAGGATATTTTTGTTGGTAAGAGACCAGCTTTGTTGCTCAGTTTGCTAATAAGATGGTTCTTGTTCAACTCAATAATAAGACCTGAGGTTACGATACAGAAACAGCTTTATTTCCTCAATGACCAAGGGAACCTAAAAAGAAGGAATTTTTAAAAATAATCAAATCAACTATATGTGGCTGGCCAAAAAATGACAAGACAAGACATGACAACACAAAACAAAACAAAAAAACGGACAATCTAAATGGTTTGGGCCTTACAGCTATTCCATTCATTGAGTTCATGCTGTGAAGGGAGCTGGAGCTCAAGATTTGTACTGGCTGTTCCCTTACTTTGGTCTCCATTCCTATGTGCCTCACATAGTGTAAAGCATCTCATTAGGCTTATAGTAATTCTAGTATTTACAGATACATATTTTTTTCCATCAACACAGTCCTTCAGCACAATGTTCAGACTTCAACCGAACATTTTCAATGCTGGAGAAAAAAACAGGTTGTGTTGAATTTAAGGAACCAGCATGTCAATCTCCAACATTGCATCATCCTAAGTAATTTTCAAGGGTAATTTCTGACTGAGTACCTTACATCTTGCCTTTAGAACTTAATCCTCATAAAAGATGGGAAAGGACAGGAGAGATACCAGAGGCAAACAAAACTGAAACAGTTTCTCAATCTCTTTCTGAAGTTGAAACAAGCAATGAGGCTTGATTTCAAGCCCTCATACCCTCAATCCAAGCACATATGTATAAGCAAAATGAAAAAAAGCCTTATGGCATATTTTATCTAAGACAGACACTCTACCAGATGTTTAGGAATCTGCATACTGATAGAATTAAGACCTAGCCTATATGGTGTACATAAATGTATGATGACTTCATTTGCCTCTTTTTCTCCTTCTATTCAGTAATATATACATCTGAGATACTCCAAAACCTATGAAGATGACTAAAAGTATAGATTAACATATTCTGAGAGCATAGGTAATGCATGTATTAGTACTAAAAAACAAATTTACAGAGGATTGTGGGAAGATGGTGATGGACTATCAAGCAGAGCTGAATGCTCTCACAAAAATAACAAAGAAAAAAAAAAAAGAAGTGGAAACAGAGAGATGGAGAGGTGAGGAATTTTCTTGTTTATTTTTTGTCATTTTTTGTTTACTATTATTGTTGAAATAATGAAAATACTCTAATAATGATTGAAATGATGAATGCACAACTATGAGATTATACCAAATACTATTATTGTACACATTGAATGAATTGTATGCTTTGTTAATATGTACCAATAAAATGTTTAAAAAAAAAAAAAAAAAGAAGAAATAAACCTCTGTCCCTGAAAAAAAAAAAAAAGAGCTACTAAGTATTAATCAATCAGGACTTGATGAACTTGAAAATAAAACTGTTTCTCATTCACAGCCTAAAAAAAAAAAAAAAAACAGAGAAAGAGGCAAAAGCTGTCCAAAGGATCTGCTTTGGGGGTCCCCAGACCAGGACAGTGCTACACAACTCCCAGGAGGGTGAGGGACAGAGACATAAAGTAGCTGAAACAAAAAATGTAAGTTACCAAGCCCCCGTGGCAGCTGGGAAGGGCTCCCTTCTCCCACCCCCAAGATATTAAGTTAGGGTAAAACCTCTGGCTCGCTGCTGCCAACTGAGGGGAACAGACATCTTCCTTCCTGTCAGCTGTTTCAAGGCAAAAAGTAGGGAAGGTCCAGGTGCTTTTTTTTTCCAGTTAATTTGGCCAGGGAAGCATGCTTTGAATCTCCAGGCAGGAGATTCAACATGGGAACACAGGAAAGCCAAGAATGAAACACCTCATTGGAAAGGTGCGCTAATTAGCATTATCTGCTGGCTGATCTGGAAATTGCATGGACAAAAAAACCATTCACTCTCTCTGTATCCAACCCCTGGGAGAAAATCTGCAACCCACTAGTGAGTCCCTGGCCTGATTTTGAAAACCTTAAGCTGGGGAAGTTTTAAAAAAAGATTTATAATGTTTTTTAAAAATTTATCTCTCCCCCTGCTTGTTGTTTGCACTTGCTGTCTGCTTGTCTTTTTTAGGAGGACTAGGAGCCGAACCTGGGGAAGCTGGACAATTTTAAACACTGAGACTAAGTAGAACCAAATATCAAAGAAAAGCTGTGGAAAACAAAGCAAAGCAAAGCAAAGCAAAGCAAAGCAAAACAAAACAAAACAACACTAGGCAAGAGAGAGTGACTGGCCATCAGAGTTAATTCACCAACAAATTCAGATGCCTAGGCATCAGCAAAAAAATTACAAGCTATACCAGGAAACAGGAAGAGATGGCCCAGCCAAAAGAACAAACCAAATATCCTGAACAGATACAGGATTTAAGACAATTAATCAGTGATAATCACACAACTCTCCTAAATCATTTCAAAGAATTTATAGAAAATATGACTAAAGCAGTAAAGGATATTAAGACGCTGGGAGAGCATAAAGAACAATTTGAAAGCCTGCAAAGAAAAGTAACAGAGCTTTGGGAATGAAAGACACAGTAGATGAGATTAAAAATACATTAGAGGGACAAGCAGCAAGATGCCAGCAGAGTAATGAATTCCTAGATTCAGCTTGTGATACAGGGCAGTTAGTAATCACCCAGAGCTATCTAAAGCACCTGTTTGGGGAGTCCAGGAGACCAGAAGAGCATCCTGCAACATCCTTGAAAGAATAGAAGGAGGAGACTGCCCATCTGCAGAGAAGATTTGTAAGTAGAACACTCCACGCCCTGGAGGCCAGTGCCCATCCTCCGCTAGCAGCACAAGCCACCTTGGGAGCTATTCCGTGGCTGGAATTGGAAGCTCCACTTCCCAAAAACGGGGGAGGAAGAGATGATTGGGCACCAACTTCAGCTACTGATTAGTAAATTTGGTGGGCTAAAGTAGAATCCTAAGAACAGCTAAAGTTTGAACCTGTCCAAGTCAGAAAGAGGCCAGAAGCCGCCATCTTAACTCCGCCCTGGCATGAGGGGAAGTGGCACAGACTGAAAATCACAGTGCTGGTAGGGACTGGCTTCTTTCCATCCAGATCAGATTGCAGCTCTAGCACAACCCCAGCCCCACCTCTGGCAGGGAGAAAGCTGAGGGGACCTGTGCCAGCCTCTCTGGGAAACTACAGGCCACATCGCGGAGGCCGGTGAACATCCAACTCTGGTGGCGCAAGCCACCTCGGGAGCTATTCTGTGGCTTGAATTGGAGCTCTATTTCCCAAAAACAGGGGAGGAAGAGACGGCTGGTCACCGATTTCAGCTACTGATTAAATTCAGCTGACTAAAGCATAACCCTAAAAACAGCTGAAGTTTGAACCTGTCCAAGTCAGAAAGAGGACCACAGTCACAATTTTTACTCCGCCCCCAGCATGAGGGGAAGCCTGGCTGACTGAAAATCACAGTGATGGTAGGGATTGACTTCTTTCACCTAGATGAGCCTGCAGCCCTAGCCTAGGCTTTAGCCCCACCTCTAGCAGGGAGGAAGCTGGTGTGCTCTGCACCAGCCTTTCTGGGTAACTGCAGGTACATTCAGCAGGCACAGACTGAATAGTTGGAGGCCTACTGGGGCAACTGTGGTCATTTTGGACCTGCACAGCATAGACTGCTGCCCACACCTGCAGCTCCATCCCTGCCCTAGGCAGGGAAAAGGGGGCTTGAAGCTTCATCAGTCTCTGAGTATCTACAGTCTTGGATTATTACACACAGTTGTGGCTCTGTCTCTACCCCTGGCAAAGGAGAAAGTTGGGAGAAGCTTCATCAGTCCCTGGGGAAATGAGGGCAGCTTGAGCCTCCACAATTTACAGCACCAACTACATCCTTGGCTCCTACTACACAACCAGCAAGGGAGAAAGAGCAAGAAAGGCCTAAACTAAAGAGAGAAACTGCATCCAGAATAAACACATCTAGTAAGCCAGATGCGAAGACACCAACAAAAAATTACAATCCACACCAAGAAACAGGAAGATATGGCCCAGTTAAAGGAACAATATAAGCCTCCAGATGACATAAAGGAGTTGAGACAACTTACCATAGATGTTCAAACAAATCTCTTTAATAAATTCAGTGAGATGGCTAAAGAGAGTAAGGATATTAAGACATTGGATGAGCACAAAGAATTATTTGAAAGCAAACATACAAAAGAACAGATGGAGAAAAGAATGGAAAAAATTGAACAAGGTCTCAGGGAACTAAATGACAGCAAGAGATGTGCAAACATACGTGTCATGGGTGTCCCAGAAGGAGAAGAGAAGGGAAAAGGAGCAGAAGGAATATCTGAAGAAATAATGGTAGAAAACTCCCCAACCCTATTGAAGGACATGGATATCCTTGTCCAAAAAGCACTACGTACTCCCATCCAAATAAATCTGAATAGACTAACTACGAGACACATACTAATCAGAATGTCAAATGCCAAAGACAAATAGAGAATTCTGAGAGCAGCAAGAGAAAAGCAATGCATAATATATAAGGGATACCCAATAAGATTAAGTGCTGATTTCTCACCAGAAACCATGAAGGCAAGAAGACAGTGGTATGACATATTTGAGATACTGCAAGAAAAAAACTTCCAGCCAAGAATCTTATATCCGGCATGATTGTCTTTCAAAAATGAGGGCAAGTTTAGAATATTCACAGATAAACAGAAACTGAGAGAGTTTGTAACCAACAGACCAGAAAATACTAAAGGGTGTGCTACAGTCTGAAAAGAAAAAACAGGAGAGAGAGCCCTGGAAGAGAGTCTAGAAATGAAGACTATATCAATAAAAGTAACTAAAAGAGTCAACAGAGTGTTAAAAATAAAATATGACAGCTAAAACCCAAATATTCAGGAATAAACTTAACCAACCATGTAAAGCACTTGTATTCAGAAAATTACAACTCGTTGTTAAAAGAACTCAAAAAAGACCTAAATAATTGTAAGAATATTCCATGCTCACAAACTGTAAGACTAATTATCATTAAGATGTCAATTCTACTCAAATTGATATACAGATTCAATGCAATCCCGATAAAAATTCTACAAGTATATTAGTCAGCCAAAGGGGTGCTGATGCAAAATACCAGAAATCGGTTGGTTTTTACAAAGGGTATTTATCTGGGGTAGAAGCTTACAGTTAACAGGCCATAAGGCATGTTTCTTCCTTCACCAAAGTCTGTTGTCATATGTTAGAGCAAGATAGCTACCGATGTTTGCCAGGTTTCAGGTTTCTTAGGTTCCTCTCTTCCCGGGGCTCCATTTCCATCCAGACTCAGCTCCTCTGTTTCCTCCACAAGGTCAGCTGTAGATTATCAGGCAAACGGCTTGTCTCTTTTCCCAGACCCTTCTCTCTTTCCTCAAGACCAAGCTCCTCTGTGGGCTTCCTGCCCTGGGCTCCAGCATCAAAACTCAGCATCAGAACTCCAACATCAAAATTCTCCAACTCTGTTCTTTGCCATGTCTTTTATCTTTGAAACCCCACCCACCAAGGGGTGGGGCTCAATGCCCTACTGACATGGCCCAATCAGAGCCCTAATCATAACTTAATCATGGCCAGATGAACAGACCACTTTACAAGCATAATCCAGTATTTATTTTTGGAATTCATAACTTCACCAAACTGCCAAACTGTTACAACCGGCATTTTTAAAATAAACGGAAAGCTCAATTATCAAATTTATTTGGAAGGATAAGGGGTCTGAATAGCCAGAAACATCTTAAAAAGGCAAAGCTAAGCTGGAAGACTCACTTCCAAACTTTAAATCATATTACCTAGCTACAGTGGTAAAAACAGCATGGTGCTGGCATAAAGAGAGACACATAGACCAATGGAACTGAACTGATGGTTCAGAAACAGACCCTCACATCTAGGGTCAAGTGATTTTTGACAAGCCTGTGGTACAGATGCAAGAGTGTCCTTTGTGAGCTAGAACAGATGTACATCACTATTGCAGGGTGGCAGGAATGTGGAGAAGCATGGGAAAAAAACAACTGAAGTGACCTATGGACTGTGGTAATAATGTAATATTCATGCATCTATGCCAAAGATGTACTGTATTGATAATGGGGGAGTATGGAAAAAGTGTGCCAAGTGTACGCTATAGACCTGGTAATAATCTGATGATATTATCTCATAATCTGTAACAAATGTCCCACCATGGTGTGGTGTGTTGATGGAAGGTTGTTGTATGGGAATTCTGCACATGTGCATGATTGTTTCATAAGTTTGCAACTTCTATCATAAAAATATATTAAAAAATAATAATACGATAGGTTGGGGGAAAAATACACCAAATGTAAGATAAGGAGTATAGTTAGTAACAAGATTTTGATGGTATTCTTTCATAATTTGTAACAAATGTCTCACAACAAAGCAAGGTGTTGGTGGTGGGGTGATGTATGGGGACCCTAACGATGTTACGCATGTTTGCTTTGTAAGCTCACAACTTTAACTAGACAATTATTGTTTATGTATGTTCATATATGAATGATATTAAAAAATAATAATAATAGGGTGGGTTGGGAGGAAAATACACCAAATGTAAAATAGTTTGGTTAGTAGTAATATTTGAGGTTGCTCTTTACTCACTAGTTAAAAATGTTTCACAACAATGCAATGTATTGGTGGTAGGGTGAGGTATTAGAGCCCTACATGATGTTATGTATGTTTGTTTTGTAAGTTCACAACTATTACTATACACCTTTTGTTTATGTATGTTTATGTATGAGTGAATATACTTCAATAAGTGAAAAAAATCATGAAAAAAATACATTAGAGGCATATAGGAGCAGATTTGAATTGCTTGAAGACAGAATTAGTGATTTTGAAGACAGAACATCTGAACTGGAAAAGACAGGGGAAGGGGAAGAGAAAGAGAAGAGAATGGAAAAAATGGAACAGAGCTCAGGGAATTGAATGACAACACAAAATGTACAAACATTTACATTATTGGTGTCCTAGAAGGAGAAGAGAAGAGGGGCAGAAAAAATTTTTGAGGAAATAATCACTGAAAATTTCCAAATCCTTATGAAGGACATAAATATCAATATCCAAGAAGGATAACGCACCCCAAACTGAATAAATCCGAATAGACCTACTCCAAGTCACCTACTATTCAGAATGACAAATATCAGAGATAAAGAGAGGATTCTGGGAAGCGGATGTGGCTCAAGTGATTGGGCTCCTGTCTACCATATGGGAGATCCCAGGTTCTATTCCCGGGGCTTCCTGGTGAACGCAAGCTGGCCCGATGGCCCACGCAGCGCGGAGAGCTGATGGCCCACGCGGTGCAGAGAGCTGACAGCCCGCGTGGAGAGGAGAGCT
>JAKSZT010054396.1:15855925-15996903 GCA_026826555.1 Tolypeutes matacus
AAAAAAAAAAAAAAAGAGGATTCTGAAAGCAGCAAGAGAAAAGCAAAACATCACATACAAGGAAAACCCTAAAAGATTAAGTGGCAACCTCTCATCAGAAACCATGGAGGAGAGAAGAAGGTGGTATGATGTATTTAGGGTACTGAAAGAGAAAAACTGCCAGCCAAGAATTCTGTATCCAGCAAAGCTGTCCTTCAAAAATGAGGGTGAGTTCAAAGTCTTCACAGACAAACAAAACCTGACAGAATATGTTACCAAAAGACCAGATTTACAAGAGATACTAAAGGGGGTGCTGCACCCTGAAAGGAAAAAAAAAAAAAAAAGTGAGAGATTTGGAGAAGAGTTTAGAAATGAAGATTATTAGGAATGGTAAACTAAAGGGTAAGAAGACAGAAAGACAGACGATAGAACGGTATGACAACAGAGGACGGAAGGACAAAATGGATGAAGTAATGCCTTTACAGTAATAACACTGAACTCCCCAATCAAATCACATAGACTGATAGAATCGATAAAAAAATATAAGCTGTTTATATGTTGTCTACAAGAGACCCACCTCAGATGTAAGGACACAACCAGGTTAAAAATGAAAGGCTGGAAAAAGATATTCCATGCAAACAGCAACCAAAAAAGAGCTGGAGTAGACCACATAAATGTAAAATAACAATATTATAGTATATGAACAATAATTACTCAGTGCAACTAGCAAATTGTTCTTGTGATCAGCATTCTGTAAGTTTCTTCACACAAAATAAACACTTGCTTTTATTTGAGGAAAAAAAAAAACCACAATTTTATTATATGAGAATTTAAGGTTGTGTAATTATAATTTTGGCCAAAATATGACATTCCTCAATGTTTATAATTATTAGTTTGAAGTATATTCAAGTACATGTTCATCTCTGATAATTAGAATTCTAATTACTCTTCCTTAGGTATGAGACTTAAAATTCCAGCAGGTAAATACTTCATAACCAAAAACATTTCATTCTTTTCTTGACTTCAAAGAAGATGTACTTACTTTTTTAAAGAGGTAAAAAACTTAAGAGCCAAGGGACTTCTATTTCAATGAGGTGATGTTCTCCCTTCCTAAAATGGCATGTTTAAGGGGTTGCAGGGTTTGAATGTGTCTGGAAGCAGGCTCAAGAATAATGTCTTTTTTTGGATAGCTGTGTTATTTTATTTTGAAGTGTCATAGAATTCTAGAAAATTTGGGACAAGTATCGTCCAACCTAAGCCTAGGAATACATTCATAAATCAATGAGAAAAGAAACTGTTTTTGTACTAGCAATAAATTTTGATAACCCAAACCTGCCTTTTACTCCTAATTTAAATACAAAAAAAATCACAAGTTGCCTTTATATAACAAGTGTATCTACCCATAAGAATTTTGCCCACATTTGCCTAAAAAATTCTGGAACAATGCTATAAAGTTGAATTAGTAACACTGATATAGATGTTCCACCTTAAAGGCTTATAACTGTCAGAAATGCAATAATTAATTCCCCTAATTAAGGTAATAATGAGAATTCAGATTCATTATAGCTATAAACCTAAATGACTGTCCCCAACAGAAGCATCCTGTAGACTGAGTAATGAAAAAGGATAGTTGAAGGAGTATCTTGAGCATGCTGTAAGACATGTGAAAATCACATGACATTTAAAATGCAATGTAATAGCTCCATGAGGCAGTATATTGAAGCCAAAGTCTTTTCCACAACAGAAGTGGTTTTTAATCGAGAGGTACATTGAAAGCACCTCTTGAACTTTAAAACTTAGGTACATGCTTGGGGTCCCCAGTGCCAAAGATTTTACTTCAATGGGCGCTGGTACTTAGTAAAATCTCCGACAGTGATTCTGGTATGCAGTCCACAAGCCTCAGTAACAAGAGACTCTGCATCCTGAATGCTAATTCTCTAACTTCACGCTGCTTTGGCCCCTGTGACCATGATTAATAAGCAGATCTTCTCCCCACAACACTCTCTGTCCCTTTCATTAAAGTTTGATTCAGTGCAGAGCTAAATACCTGACTTTTGAAGAAACACATCAAATAGGAAATACCAACTCTGGGCTGGGTAAGCTGGCTACCAGTTTATAAAAACAACAACAAAAACTTTTTTACAATGAAGAGAACCTATTACTAACCAAACACAGAGCCAAGAAAGGATTTAATGGCCAGGTCTGGCTCATCAAAACATATTTTAGGGGAGCAGATGTGGCTCAGTGGTTGAGCACCAGCTTCCCACACACGAGGTCCCAGGTTTAATCCCTGGCCCTGGTAGCTGAAAAAAAAAAAAAAAACCCCAAAAAACATATTCTAGTATTTGCCACTAATGTTGAAATCCAGTGGGTCTCAAATTTTAAAAAGCAAATTGGAGTATTTTTCAGGCACACAATCAAAGTGTACTTTCCCAGTAGACAGCACTCCAAGTTGAAAACTGACCACTTCCAAAATCTAATAACTGTTTTGTTCTTCCCTGTAGCTAGTGACAAGTTCATAAAAGAAATATCTCAATCCTCACTCTTCTTCTCATTGTTTAGGCTACCAGTAGGAGTGCTAATCCCTTCCAAAGGCTATTCAGCACTCTATAAGGATTAACAATGAAAAAAAAAACCCAAACTTTCTAAACTAAAACCATCATGTTATATTTATCTCAGCCTTTAGGAAAATTATTCAGTAGGAACTGGGTATATACAAAAGAAATTGATTTTAATTAAAAATGGTTAAGCAAGTGCCATGGTTCTTCAACCTGAGATCAGTTCAGCCCTCTACCAAAAGGAGCCCAACAAACCCTTTCACGCCAACCAACCAAACAAAAAATCCCCAATCTCAATCACAATAACTGCTCTGAATCAACCTCTCTCTCAAGCTCCCTGGTTCAGGAGAAGTTAAAATAAAATAAATTCATTATTTTCTAAAGCCTCTGGGAACTTTAAATCTCCAAAGTCTCTAAGGATATCCTTTCCTCTTAACTTCACAATGACCTTGTACCTCAAAGGTAATAACAATAACATCAGAGACAGCTAACATTTATTGAGTACTTACTATCTGCCAGGCATTGTGCTGAGTGCTTAACTTTTATTATCTCATTTAACTCTCACAATAACTCTCTAAGGTTAGTACTATTTTGAGGCTTAGAAAGGTTAAATAATTTGAGTAGCTCTTCTGTCTTCAAAGTCCCAAAACTTAGGTATTCCTTCAAATTTAAGTTTCCGGTCAGTTTATCCACATGGAGAAAAGATTTATTTGGACATCACTCATAGAAAATAAAAATTGTAACTATTGTACATGGTTACTTTCCACCCTTGGTTTTTTGTGAATTTCATCATCACTATTAAGAGGGACGGGTGCTCTACAACAGAGGTTCTCAGATTTTAGTGTGTAACACAGTTGCACGTAGAGCTTGTTAAAATATTGCTGGGTCTCAAACACAAAGTTTCTGATTTGGAGGTCTGGGGTGAGGCCTGAGACTCTACATTTCTAATAAGTTCCCAAGATGATGCTGATGCTGGGGTCCAGGGACCACTGCTTTATAAGAAGGGAAAAAAGAGAACCCCCTCTCACCTTAGCGATCACTTTCTCATGTGAAAACACTTCCCTAGTGAGCACTTCCAACAAGAGAGTCACTTAGAGCTTAAAAACACCTCCAGGGACTTAAAGCCAAAAGACTTCCTTCTTTTCCTACTACACAAAGAACTCCAGGGGCACCAATGATCATAAGGCAGTGGAAATCCAGAAGCAAAGTGAGGATAGAAGGGTAAACTTTGCTCAAGAACCTCCACAATTTATTTCTTCACCCTGAAAAAGTCATTCCTTTGGGTTTCCTAGGGTAAGGGAGATGCCAAAAGGAAAAGGAAGTAGATTGTTTTGTAATATCAACTCTCAAAACAAGGACAGGCTCTTAAAGTATAATGGAATTTTGACATATTAAACAGAAAATCTCAAAATGCTCTTTCTCTGATCTGTCTCTCCTTTGTCACACCATCCTCTATCTCAAAAGAGCTATTCCTCTCACCCAAGACTGATCCAAAGTCTGTATTTTCCTAGGTAGCTTAAACAGAGCTGTCTGGATTGATTATGTCAATGTCACACAGGATGAAAGACTTCAAGGAAAAGGATTTGTTGAAAATGTCTCCTCAGCCAACCATGGAAGCTTTGTACTTGGGTGGGCGCTCTCAACCATGACTAACCTGTACTGAGAGACATATATTTTAAAATATTAATATGGTCTGGCACCTTCCTGATGCTAATGCTTCCAGGCCTATCCCAGCGGTACAACTGGGAAATTAACTGAAGAGAAAAGCAATCTTCACTCTGCTCTGTACTTGCAGATGCTCCTCCTCCACAGCTTTGCCGTGTACAGACTCATTCTATACATCTGCATGGAGACAGAACATGCGCACACACACAAATATTTCTCGGTAGGAACCAAAAATCAAAGCCTAACCCCATGGTTTTTAAGTGAGCAAGTCCAATTTCCTTCTTTGTAGCTCTTGACACACGCTGGCTGGGAGCCGTCTGGATTTTTTCTGCCTTGTTCCTGCACCAGAAGGCTCTGCACTGCAGGTCAGGGGATGATAAGGAAATGAACAGTGTAATTTCCAAGGCCTCTGAACACGGCCCTGTCAGCAGCTCTGGAGGCGGGTTACTCAAGCGTGGCTTGAAGAGTGAAAACCACAGAGAGAAGGGCTCAGACAGGCAGCAGTAGCAGGATCTCAGCTGAGTGTGTTACTGCCATCTCCAGCCTGAAAGCCTGAGCCCTGCTGCCTCCCTGGATGAGCACTGCTGGTAAGAGCTCTAATATCCAAATGGTGAAAATACAGGTTCACACTGCGGTAGGAAGATTAAGAACTAGGACTTAGATTTTCCATGCACTCTTGTGTAGAAACAAAAACACAGTGCTCTTTCAGTATCCATCAGATTGCACATGCTGGCAAACTCACGGGAACATCCAACCCCACACCAGGGATATGGCCAGAAAGGAAAATCAATTCATATGAAATCTGAAATTCAACAGACAACTTCAATATCTTCTAAAGCCAATTTTGGTCTTTTTTCCCTCCAACTATGAACACGAGGGGCTTTAGAACATATCACTAGCATGCAAATTTCCCAACTCAGATTTGGGAATTCTTCTGAGTATAGTGCAGAAAGTCTTAGCTAACTTGTTTACCTATTCATACCAGGCTTCCTGTATAGTGGAATACTGTTATATTTCAGCCCATTATTGCCTAGGGCCGACTAAGACATTTCAATTCAAATCATGTTTTTTTTTTCTAATATTTATTAAATTCTTCCTATATGCTAGACACTGTTCTATGTGTTTCACATGAATTAACTCATTTAACTTCGCAACACCCCTCTGTAGGTACTATTATTTTTCTCATTTTGTAGGTGAGAAAACTGAGGCAGAGTGGTTAGGTAATTTGCTTAAGATGACTTAGTTAATAAGTAGCAGAACAGGATATAAACCCAGGTAGTCTGGCTTCAAAATCTACACTCAGAACCATCAAGTTCCACATAAAAGTCAATATGAAATCTAAGATGGGGGGTCGGATGTGGCTCAACTGGTTGGGCGTCCGTCTCCCATATGGAGGGACCCGGGTTCGATCCCCGGGACCTCCTGGTAAAAAAAAAAAAAATAAAAAAAATAAAAAAAAAATAAATGAAATCTAAGATGGGAAGGCCTGTCATTTTAAGTTAGAAGTGGCTTCCAAAGCTTACCTTATAAAGAAATTTCACAAAGGTTCTCAAACTTTAATGTTATAGTAATTATCTGAAGAGCCTTCTGAAAGTACAGATTTCTGGACTCCTTCCCCTAAAACTTATTTAAGACATCTGGGGTAGGGTTCAAGAATCTGTATTTTTGATACCCATGAGATGTAAGGCAGGTGGTTTCATGGGGCACAGTTTCAGGCACTCTGCTCTAGATGGTAAACTGTAAGCTCCTTAAGGAGCAGGACCCTGTCTGTTTTATTTGGCAGTGTATACTAAGCACCAAGTATGGTACCTAGAATCTAAAATGCAGTCGATTAATGTACTGAATGAATGAAAAGTGATAAAGGCATTCAAGATTGTATCTTCACTTTACAAAACAGTTAATAACACCCACAGTAAATGTAAAGGTCTACCTATCAATGATGTGTCCAAGAAGCAGCAGGACAGGGTTTTTTCCCTACCTGCAACTGCCAAACAAAGAAGGGACTGGCAATGCCTCAATGATTACAATGAAAATTTGGCTGAATGGAATATTATAGAACATACACACATATAACTCATGGAGTTAAGCTCCAAGTAGCAGTTTAAAAGTTAACTTTCCTCTTTATATATAAAAGGATAGGTTCAGAGCCAGCTATAAATGATTGTTTGCAAAGAGGATCCTTTGTTTACTGAGTTTCTGCAATGTCAAAGCTATTATGAAAAACAGATGAAGGCAGTCTTGGAGTATCTGGATATTTACATTCAATGTTGTTTCTAAGGTAGTCTTTAAATGGATAAAAGGAAAATCCCTCTGGAGAGTTCAAAGTTTAAGAATCCCTGAGTAGGGAAGCGGCTGTGGCTCAGTCGGTGGGGCTCCCGTTTGCCATGTGGGAGGCCCCGGGTTCGGTTCCCGGGGCCTCCTGGTGGGGGCGGGCCCGCCCGCACGGCGTGGTTGGCTGACCCAGTGAGCGCAGGCAGCAAGGGGGGGGATGGATGAATAAATAAATAAAATCTTTAAAAAAAAAAAAAAAAAAAAAAAGAATCCCTGAGTAGTCCCTTTCCTCAGCTGCCACTAAGATGGCTCGGTTCTTCCAAGGAAGCTAAGGCCGCATTGGGGTGAGGTCCTCACTGCATCTGGCGACTAGCACCGTGCCTGGCATCTACCTGCACCATTGCCTCTGTCTCCGAGCTTGCCTGCCATCTACTCGGCCCTCATACTTCACGACGATGAAGTCACCATGATGAAAGATAAGATCAATGCCCTCATTAAAGCAGCTGGTGTAAATGTTGAACCTTTCTGGCCTGGCATGTTTGCAAAGGGCCTGGCCAACGTCAACATTGGGAGCCTCGACTGCAATGTAGGGGCTGGTGGATCTGCCCCAGCAGCAGGTGCTGCACCAGCGGGAGGTCCTGCCCCTACCACCACTGCTGCTCCAGCTGAGAAGAAAGTGGAAGCAAACAAAGAAGAACCTGAGGAAGCAGATGATGACATGGGGCCTTGGTCTTTTTTACTAGACCCGTCTTTTGTAAAATGTTCAATAAAGAGCTGAACTCGGAAAAAAAAAAAAAAAAAAAAAAAAGAATCCTTGAGTAACAATATGCCGTAAGAATTTGGTATCTAGAAACCTACCTTCTATGCCTGGATTTGCCAGTAACTACCTAAGAGACCTGGACAAGGCACATGACCTCCCTGGTCTTTGTTTCCTGTCATAAAATGAGGAAACTAGACAAAATAATCTTCCTTTGTGCCCTCCTTGAATTACAACCCACAGTTGGAAAACAGAGCTGTTGAATGAAATAATAAATTAAAATTCAGGCTCCACGTAGTTGGAGAATGCATTCCTGTCCCATACAAATAGAAACTTTTTAATTTTCTTCCATGCAGGAAAATGCTTAAGGGTATTTGGCTTCAGGAAGGCAGGCTAACTATTGTGCCATCAACAGCTAAGAAAAAATGGCTACTAAAGAAAGAAGGTGTTGAGAGAAAACCTTGAATCAGAAGGAATAAAAGAGATCTGACCTTGGTTGGGCAATGAGGGACTGCAACACAAGAGAACTGAGCTGGAAGGCATAAACTATGGCAGGAAAACAAAACCAAGGGCAAAGGAAGATGCTCTTAGAACACAGGATATGATAGCAAGTGTGACCAGAAGGCAAAAGAGCAAAGAGAACACTTAATAGGGAAAGCAAAGAGCAGTGTTCCTATCCTGCAAGATCAAAAGCAGCAGCTAAAGAGGGGTCAAGGGAACTTCTGTTTGCAAATTTCTAGACCCTTTACTCACTACAGACTACTGGTTATTTTATATGATTTGAAAAATAAGGACTCTCACTTTAAATTCCCAGTCATAAGTGCAGCATAGATATATCACTACCATCCTGTGGTTTGTAAATTCCTTTTTTCTTGCCTTCAGAGTGGCGTCACAAGCACTAAGCTCGGGACACTCAGACAGGTGTCCTCCCTCCCCCTAACTTAACAAACTATGAAATCATACCACAGGCAGGGGAACAGGCAGGAGCCGGAAGCCTCTGTCTTGTTTATTCCTCAACATTCTCTCTCCCATCTCTTCAGCTGGCAGGAAGTATGAAGCAGGAGTGTTCAATAACAATTCAGGGCAGCAGCAGTTGCTAAGAGCCATCTCTGGTCTCTCCTAGAACTCCGGGAAACAGTACAGTGACCCCTGCCAGAGAGGTGTGTTGGAACAAAAGTGGGATCCCATGAAGCCAAAGCCACACATCCTTGGGCTGACAAAATTCTCTTAGCTACAGCCTGAGATACCTACTTTGATGATAAGAGAAGGCCCTGAGTTGATAATTTGAATATTCAAATCTTCCTCAATAGCTAGTGGTGGACAAGTGACAATTCTACTCTACACCACAGACTTTTGTCTTCTCTCCTATTTCCAAAGGAGAGACACTTTACAAATTTTATGAGTTTTCCCTCTTCAGGACAGTTTCCAGCTCAGAGTTCTACATTGTTATCAAAACATGTGTTTTGTTCTTTTGGTTCTGTTGGTTGTCTCCACATAGAAGGAACATTCCAAACCAATTGGGCCATAGCAAGCCCATATCTCAGAGAGAAAATCTTAAAAGGTTTTCAAGACTTTGTTTACAAGCTATAGTAGTAATCAGCAAACACTGAGCACCTATTAGGCTCAGTCTCTGGGGTCCCTGTTTCTCAAAGGCTGCTCCACCACAAGGTTCCTTGCTTTCTTTCCTTTAACGCACCTCCTCCCCTCCTCCCATTCCAGAAACGCTTTCTCCCTGCACATTGTGTTTTTATCTCCTAGCAACTTCCAAACATTTAAATAATTATTTATTTCAATGGCCAAATGTTTATGAAAAAGGCACCCCCAGAATCAAATCGTCCAAAAAGATTGAGGGAACAGGGGAAGAAATTGAGAAAGTGGTCTCTTGCTTATGGTGACATCAACTGCAAAGCAAATTTTCTGCTTCTAAAAGTACTTCCCAGCAATTTTATCTTTCATACAAAAATGAAGCACAGTCTCTCTTCCTTTTCCCTCTCATCTACTGTCCCATTCTCACAGTCTCCCTGGGAGACAAGACTCATAGCATTGCTATATTACTAAGGGCGAAAACTTCCTGGCACCAAGGTGTATTCTTAGCTGAATGTACTGGATTTTTTTGGCTCAATTATAACCTGAAGGGCAGTCTCCCAACCAGTCCTTGCACCTATATAAGAGAAAATGGGTTCCATTTGCTTCTCTGTGGGAGACCATCATGGACATTTAGACTAAATCCAACATGAAGCTAAGCAATATTAATCCTTTCACCCACAGACTACCACTGGGCTTAGAAGAGTGTACCATGAATGAGTATTCTAAACAGAAAGGAAAAGGAAGGTCACTCTCAAAAGTGTTTTTTTGTTGGTTGTTTTTTTTCCTAAGAAGTGCTTTTTTTTTCAGCACAAGAAGAACTGGTCTTTGTAGATTTTACCAACAGTGATTATGAACATGGTTATATGGCAAGAGTTTCCTAAAGCCAGATGTAGGGAACAATTTTAATGGGCCTGGAACAGAAGCAAGAAATCCTGGTACTCCTAGGCCTCTTTAAAACTGTATCATCCATCTGCACCCCAGAGAAAATGGGAAATCACAGCCAGGATACAAAGAGCCATGCCAGTAACCAGCTGGAACTTGACTCTGCTGTGGTGGACTACAGCATCTGCCACCTAAACACAGGCAGTCTTTTCGGCAGTTGTCACTGGTAAGTGACAACTCCACATGATAAGTGTTGTTAGTGGAAGAAACTCACAGCAGTTACCAGATACACCCAGAAGTTGCTAGGAGCTACATCTGTGCCTGAGGCAAAGACCAAAATACCTACATCAAGGAAAGGGCATGCTGTTACTGGGATCCAGGCACTGAGAGAGCCCCACCACCTAAACATACATATCCAGCCTCTATTTTTCAACATGTACATATGGAAATAGGTATTCCCTGCTGTAGCTGATGTAATTACAGAGAAATCATTTTATGCTGATTCCTGGGATCAGCAGGAAGCCCAGGGTGAGCAGAACACAGAGCAAAAAATCAAGAGCCATTGAACAGCTTATCACCAGGCCAGCCATTTTGCAGGAAATTGTAAGCTGCTGAAGTTTAAGGCAGCCTGAGCTGACCCGAGACTCACACCTACTCTGCTCCAGATCTGCAAGCTAAGCTCCATTTCCTGAGACATGAACTAAGATCTTCCCAGAGGAGGGCCTTAAGCCTTAACCCCTCCTGGGGCTGCAGACACCTGTTCTTCGAAGTCAAGCAGGAGGCAAGGTATCATTATACTACTGTTTTGCAGCTATTAAATCACCAAGAGATGTTGATTCCCAATAATTAGGGAGATACCTGGCTAAGAGCTGTTTCTTTAATGGCCAAAGAATCTCTTTCTGGGCCACCCTTTCAGAGTCACAACACTAACTTATAATAACTTTTAATGCTTAATTACTTCATAGTATGGTCAGTACCTCCTGCCCCTCGTTTATGCAACCCCAGACTGTGCCCCTTTGCTCTTTGGTAGCTACCAATAGAACACTTGGTAGATACTATGCCACAAAACTCCTTTAACCCTTTGCTGTTCCATAGACCCAGAAGCACCATTTATCCCACAAGAACAACACTCTATCTATACATATAACAAAGAACCTACTAAGTTTATCACCTATTTGACACTGAGGATTAAAAGCCAGTCAAGCAGGGAACCACATAAATGTATGATGCCAGGCTCTGGCAATAAGTGTCTGAGGTGAGATATGAACATGGTGGGAGGTTCTCAACTCAGCCTATAGAAAATTCATTCTACCATTTGGCTATTTGCAACAACAGATCTCCTGCTCCAAAATCCTGCTGTTAATGAGTCTATAGGGAATCCCCTAATTTGGAACAAAACCACATTATCATTACCAGCTGCTCTGACCTTGTAATTGGTCATAACCCACAAACTAATGAGCCTCCCACAGAGTGCACATAGTATTTGGCAGTTAGTCTTGGGCAGTTCTGACTGGTAGTGGGCAGCCAGATCTGGCCACCTCTTACCTTTTCAGACTTGACTTTCTTTAGCGGGCGACACTCATTCTCCCCTTCCTCTGGCTCCGGTTTAGCTCCCAAAGGATTGAGCGCTGCCCCAGGCTCAATAGCTATACTCCCAAGTGGCTCCACAGCTCCTGTATCCACCCCTGCACTTCCATCATACTGACCACCCCGTCCTCCCAAAGGAACTGGCTGGAGGACCCCAGGATCCTTTTCTGAACAAGTCCCCACTCCTTCGCTTCTCTCCTTCTTGCTCTTAGATGAACTGCTCTCCTTCTCCTTTTTGGAGCCGGCTACACTGCGAGATGCCTTAGTCGCCTTCTCTGAGCCCTTGGGAGCAATAGCAGCAACCAGGCCTCCTGCATTGGCACCATCTCCTGAGCGTCCCTGCACCTCTTTCTTGCTAGCTGCCCCCTCACTCGGAGTGAACAGGGAAGTCCCTGGAGTTGGTTTGCTAGTGTCTTTGCCACTTTTATTCCTTTTGGATTTTGATTTGCCTTCCTTCCCTTGAGGACCTGGCACTGGGGTAACAAACTTGATGTTGTCTGGTAGTGTGGCCACAGCATTGGGAGCCGGCATCCCCACCTCCTTTGAGCCTGACATTTCCAGTTTCTGCTGGTCCTTCTCCAGATCGGCGTCCAGGTCAATGATGAGATTCCCTACTCCAATGTCCCATTCATCCCCACTGTCGTATGTCTCAACCGGGTTTGCATCCACTCCTTTCCCTCCGGAGGCTCCACTGCTCAAGGACATCTTAGAGTCAACGTCCCACCTCAAGATTCAAGGCTCTTCCTTGCCCCCAGCTTTCCTATTTTCAGCTTCAGCTATGTTCTCAGACCTGCCACAATGGTCAGTACATGCCCAGCGGACAACATCATTGCTGGAAAAAGAAAATTTAAAAAGCTGTTAAAGGAAACAATACAGGCAAAGAGGCCTGAAACAAACTCCCACACAGAACAAACCCTTCCTATGGGGCTTATCACACCACAAGAGACAAGACAAACAGGTTCATTTGTTTCTCTAACCAAATCACAATGGACTTAGGGAAAAATAAACTCCCACTCCATCTCCCCAGGGGAGAGTAAAATATTTCAATTGCTCAGAGATTCTGTGGTGAATCTTAAACTAGGAGTCCTCTAGAGTTAGTTTCCCATTCCTCAGAGACTTATTTCTACCACCTCTGCAGGCTGGCAATCCTCCCTTAATTGATACAACCCCCAGCATATCACAGATTCAAGCTCCAGCAGAACTTTACTCAGACTCCCCTTTCTCCTAGCTTCTTGAATTATTACACATTCAGAATGTGGTCTAGCAAAGGCTTTAAAAGCCCTCTACTAACAGGGCCTGTCCCAACTACAAACAACATAGATTCCTTGTGATTCTACATTGAGATTTAAAAAAAAAGAAGTCATATAAATAAGTAAAAGAGAAAAGCAAGCAGAATTGGTAAAATGCAACTTCATGACAGAGCAAAGATTGCAACTAGAGAAGATAATCTTCAGAGAGGACTCAACCAATCTTCTTAAATTCAGTAAAGTTAAATCAACCTTATTAAACTCTAGGTTTCAAATTATGTCTGGGGAAGCGGATGTGGCGCAAGTAATTGAGCTTCCACCTACCACATGCGAGGTCCCAGGTTTGGTTCCCGGGGTCTCCTAGAGAAGGTAAGCTGGCACAACGGCTAGGCACGGAGAGCTGATGCAACAAGATTATGCAACAGAGACACAAAGAGGAAAGACAATGAGAGACACAACAAACCAGGGAGCCTAGGTGACTCAAGCAACTGAGCACCTCTCTCCCACATGGGAGGTCCCAGGTTCAGTTCCTGGTGCCTCCTAAAGAGAAGACAAGCAGACAGCGAGTGTGAATGAGGGGGTGGGTGGGTGGGAATAAATAAATAAAATAAATCTTAAAAAAAAAAAAAAAAAAAAATTTATATCTGCTTAGTAGAATTCAGTGAGACCCTTCCCTCTTCCCATTCAAAATACCTATGATGACACAGGAAAAAAAAAAGTGGGGGTGGGGGGGTAATTTATACCTTTCAAAAATTGATGGCTACTAGAAAACCTAATGCCAGATGTATATAAAATTGATGGCACCGTATTGACAACTACAGGGGCCTCATCACATGAAAGAACGGTAAGCTTAAAAACAACAAAAAGAAGGGAGTCAAAAGGCAACTTATACCTCTCTGTTGTCTCCTGACTCATGAGACTTGTGGTAGGGTACCATCTAGCAAACCAGGGAGCCCACATGTCATTCAGTTATTACTTTATGAAAAGCCAAAGAGTTCTGCTCTTGTTCACTCCTCTGTCCACCATCTTTCTATTTTCTGTGTCATTCGGACAATAATTCTCATAAGATAACTGAACGGAAAGAGCAAATCAGTGGTGGCACAATGATCCTTTGTACAAAGTGGATACCTGACAGGTAAATACCACAGATAGGACAGAGACAAGACAAACAGTATTTTTTCACCTATTCCCTCACAACAGAGTGTCACAGAACCAAAGTGCAAGGGCAAGAAAAGATGTCATCCTAGGAGAGCAGAGCTATACCAGGTGAATGCCTGCTATCAACTGAGGTTTAAGGGAGAGAGATATGCACATTAAGCTGTCATTTAGCTGTAGATCTGAGAAGAGAATGTATCAATTATCCAAATAGACAGCTTAGCGCCAACAGGAATCAACAACCGTTTATTAACAAACATCAATTCTTACTTCATAAAAAGATGAGCAAAAGGGGGAGGAGGGATAATGATGCAGGAACTAAGGAAAAAATGCCACACACAAGGTAAGAGATACACTCCTTGAAGAGTCAGAGAGATGATACCTCTGAAAATGATCTAGAATTCTAAAGAGATTTTTAGTAAACAGCACAAGAAAAAAGACATAGCCCCCATGAAATGGTAGTATAGTATGTATTTATTCATTCTTTCAAAAAATTTTTTAATTAATTCTATTGTGAAGGGCAGAGGGCATATCAGGAAAAGAATACTATCTGAATCTGCACTATAGAGAATTATTAAAGAATGGTTCCTTCTAACATCATAATTTGTCATCTCTGCAATCTTCGCAATTCTGACTAGGCTAGAGCACTACCCACATTCATCTAAGGCTTAGCCACTATCGTCCAGAGCTGTGCTATTATCATCAGTATGTAGTTTAACCACTAAAACAACCCCAGTTTGTTTATCCTTGGAAAAACAATAAAATTTTCCTTAGGTCCAAAAGATTTTCCTCTAGAAAATAGGATGGTGATGGAAGAGAGACTCTGCAGGAATATATAAAGGAAAGAATATAAAGCATATAAAAATATTAGTGCTCACTGACTGAGAGCTCTGATAGTTCTCACTCTACTGCACTGGGCTGACCTATAATACAGGGCAAGATAAAGTATGCCAGTAAGGAAGAGAGGCATGCATTAAGAAGACAACAGGCTGAAAAGAAAAGACATGAATTTAGATAAAAGGACAAAAGGACATGATACTTAAAAAAAAAAAAAAAAAAAAAAAAAAAAGGAAGATGCAAGAAAACAAAAAATACAATGCCAATTAAAATTCATACAGAAGTCAAGAAAGCACAGAACTGAAACCTTGGAAAATGAATCAGTAAATAGCAAGAAATATCTGGAGATATTCTTCCAGAATGCAAAGGAAAAGGAAATGAAAAGAAAATAATGAGGGATATTGAGAGAGATAAATCATTTAATACCAGTAAAAGTCAAACCAGTAGAAGTAATACCAGTAGAAGTGACTAGAACAAATAGAAGAAAACCATCAAGGACATAATAAGTGAAAAACATTTTGGGAAGCGGCTGTGGCTCAATCAGTAGGGCTCCCGTTTACCATATGGGAGGCCCCGGGTTCGGTTCCCAGGGCCTCCTGGTGAAGGCAAAGCCCGCCCGCACGGGGCGTGGTTAGCTGACCCAGCGAGCACAAGCAGCAAGGGGGGGATAAATGAATAAATAAATAAAATCTTAAAAAAAAAAAAAAAAAAGAAAAACATTTGAGCTGAGTAAGATCTTGTATGCAGACTGAAAAGGTGTACTACATTTTCAGCAAAATCAATTTAAAAAGCCAAATTTGCACAAATTCTGGAAAAAATTGTAAACTACAAAGAACAAAAATTAGGCTGACCTCAGGCTTCTCTGCAACATTAAATGTTAAAAGATAATGAAAATGGGGAGTGGGTGTGCTCAGTGGTTGAACATCTGCTTCCCATATACGAGGTCTTGAGTTCGAACTCTAGAACCTCCTAAAAAAAAAAAAATTAATGAAAATCTAGAAAATTCTGAAGAGAAAAGATTGTTAGCCATGAATCTTACATTGAGGCAAGCTGTTTGTCGTGTGTAAAAGCAGGATTATTTTCAGTTGTGTAATCCATCTCATTAAAAATTACCCAAAGCATGCATGGCTTGTAAAATTTCTCAGATTCTTCTGAGAGCCTTATTTATATTTCATTGTATTAAATATATATGTATTAAATTTTTTAAAAAATTACCCAAAGCACTAAAATCAGTTAAATGTAGCATAAATCTGAATAATTCTTGCAAATACAAATGCCAACTAAATTTTTTAATTTAAAGAATAAACTCAATGCAGGTATTAAAATCATTCCTGAAAAAAGATGTGCAGTAAAATCAAACTTTTAGAAGCTCAAAAAAATTCAACCTTAATTAGCAATAAGGAAAGCTAAACCATAAATTATAAAGCTGACACTTCCTCAAATTCCTCTTGTCTCAATTCCATATGCCACAGAAAATTTTGATTTTTCTGTTAAGCAAGAAATATTGCCATTCTATTTTTTGTTTGTTTGTTTCTTTTCAAAGGGGAGCTCGAGGTAAAAAACTAACATCTAATGGTCTGTGTTCTGTGTTTATTTCCAGGTTCTGCATCATAAGTGAGATACTCACTAAATGGAAACATGTCCAGGAGAGTATAGTCAAAGACCTAGAAGCCATTTCATAAGGGGAAGAGAGACAGGCTGGTTAGTTTCAAATATATGATGGCTGCCATATGGAAGAGAAAAACTTATTCTGTGATGCTGAGAATAGAAATAGGACCAATAGTAGAAGTTACAGAAAGACAGATATTTAACATAAAGTAAAAATTAAACAAAACTGAAATTTCAAAAATGATGCATAATGCTTAATGCCATGTCTTTATCACTGAAAGTATTTGAGCAGAAAAAGCATAATCACCTATGAACCAAATTATAGAAAGGATTATTCCATGTGTGGGAGGGTTTGGACATCCCTAGCGCCTTTTCCAAATCTATAATTCCATGAATGTACTTATCCAAAAGTGCTTTCCCTACTGTAAAACTACCCAGAATTTTTGAAAGACCAGTATGCAAACAATGAAAGCAAATCCTAAGGACTAATCTTTAGTGTTCCTGATGTTCTTTTGGGGAGGCCCTATCCTCCTATTTTTGAGGGTGTAAGAGTTCATTATTTTGGCTAATGGTTTTCAAAAGGTGCCATTTTTCAACTAGGTGACTTTTTAAAAAATGATGCTTTCTAAACCCAGCAGGCTTCATAGTAACTTTGGTGGTGCACTTCTAAAGATAAACTGTAAAATTGCCAAGATTTTTTTAATCAGCTTGGCTGTAGCAGCCAAACCCCTTCCCATCTGTTCCCTACAGCATCCCTGCCTTTATACAGCTAATAATCAACTCTCTGACAGGTCATTGCAGGAATGTTTAACCCTAGGAGGTAAGGTAACTAACATGCTAATTGGAAATGAAAAGTACTGACCTCTTGCTTTCATGGTAGAGAAAGTGCAGAATCAGGAGAACTAATAGTTTATAGAGACCACAAGGCACTTTGAATTTGCAAGAGCTTCTGTGAATATTTTCCTCTCTTCTCTCTTTCTGCCTAATTGTACTCCATTTCCCTATTTAAGACCTCAAATCATTCTACTCCGTGGAATCATTTGTCCATGACTTGTCAGTACCATTTGTGCTTTGTCCTGCACCTGATCCAAGAAACTCTCTTAAGCATGGATATGGCTAAGGGACTGCAACAGGTCATGACAATTGGTCCCCATTCCATGTACCCATCCAAAGCATTCACCTTCAAAAGTAGCACATCATAGAAAGATATGTTCAAATCCCAGTTTCCTATCTGGAACCCAAAGCCATCTCTCAGACTCCCAGCCTACAGAACAGTACATCTGTAAATCACACATTTCAGCTCATTAATTACCTTTTCCAGGGTACATGCCATAAGTTGCACCACTCCCCCTACCACAGGAATGAACAAGGCCTCTCTTCAAGAAGGCTAAGAATGAGAAAAAGAGCTTTAAAGTGAGGTCTCTCAGCCCCTGCGCAGAGGGCACACACAGCAACTGACCTTACTTGCCTCCAAACATAGTAAAAAACACAGTACTTCTCTTTCCACCCATATAGCGCTCTGTTACCCATCCTAAAGGGTTTCAACAAGAGGATCCCTTTAATTGGTAACTATCCAACAAACAATCTGGTCTAAATAGCAAATGCTGCTCTACTGTAAATTTATCTGTCTTCCTCTCTTCTTATTGGTTTTGAATCAATCATCTTATAGGCTTTGACCTGGGCAAATGGCAGTTGTTTATGAGTATGTATAATTTACTTGGGACCCCACAAGACATACACATGAAATATGGATATGAGGGTGATCTGTCTGGGTAGGTATTCCCCTCCCAAAGTTGCATGCCCAAAGGAAAAAATGCTATACTCAGTTGAATTAGTAGAGTGTACTTAAAAAGAACACTGAGGGAAGAGGATGTGGCTCAAGCAATTGGTCTCCCGTCTACCATATAGGAAGTCCAGGGATAGGTTCCCAGGGCCTCCTGGTGAAGGGAACCTGGCCTTTGCAGCGAGCTGGCCCAAGCGGAGAGCTGGACTGCGCAGTGCTGGCCCATGCAGGAATGCTGGCCCGAGCGGAGAGCTGGTGCAGCAAGATGACGCAAGAAAAAGAGACAGAGGTGAGACAATAAGAGATGCAGCAGACCAGGGAGCTGAGGTGGCGCAAGAGACTGAGCGCCTCACTTCCACTCCGGAAGGTCCCAGGATCGGTTCCCAGTGCTGCCTAAAGAGAAGACAAGCAGACACAGAGAGCAGAAAGCAAGTGCAAAAACAATTGGGGTGGGGGTGGGGGTGGGGGTGGGGGTGAATAAATAAATAAGTCTTTAAAAACAAAACAAAACATTGAACTAAGAATCAGGAGATGTGATTTCTGGACTCAAATTTTCACTAACCCTAGCCAAGTTGCTTCATTAAATATTAATTTTCTCCTTATAAAATGGAGAAAGAATCCTTTATGATTCTAAGCATATTATATAAGAGAATTCAAATATGAAAAATATAAAACACCTCAAAAATATAAGATGACTCAAATATTGTCACAAGATTCTGACGTCTGAACTTAAAAAGTTTCACAATGATACTTTTTTAAAAGCAGCTAAAGTTTTAAGAAAAATAAAAAAAAAACTCTAAAACAAATATTTTTTATAAACTAAATCATAGGTATTACTGATACCCACTTGAGTTCTAAGAGAGAAAATGATAATCCTTTCTTCTTCCATGAACCCAGTGACCCAGGCATTACTTTTAGGCTTTTTCTGCCTTCAAATGTGGTTCACAAAACCATATGGTGCATCAAAAGTCCCTCAGGCCCAGACACCAAACCTACGGCTCAATTTTTAACATATGGACTAGTTCTTAACCAACTGTTACAGCCCACTAGGTTGCTGACCACACCAACAGGACAGGCTTTCAAATCTAAACTGTGTTAGGTTCATAGGGTTTGATACCCCAGGGAACTGTCAATAAACTAATGGGATACAATAAAGTTGCCGAGAACAGAACCATATTATACCATCTTTGCTGAATTCCAGATGGTGCCCTGAAATCACTTCCTTTGTAGCCAGACTTAGGCGAGGCTAGTACAACATGTAAACCATCCTCGGTGACTCTGAGCTTACCCAGCTGTAAGAAAAGGCATCTCCCTCTCCACATACCACACATCATAGGAGCTCACTAATCAACTGAATTTCCATCTAGGGCTCTACCAAGAAACAATCAACTTCTCTTTGGGCCTCTCCCTTAATTTATTATATTAATTACTGTAAACAAAGGAAATGTATCATCTCAAGTACCATAGCTCTCAGCCGATGTCTCCAATGGAGATCAGATAAAGAACAGATTAACAGTGCCAACTTGAGAAGACAGAGCCAATTCAATAGGGTTCATCTGACCATGTGTCACCTAAGGACAGAAGAGTGAAAGTGTAGCATCTTTCAGTACCCAAGTGTATATGCTGCAGCTCATGAATAATTTTACAGTCCTCATGGGCTGCAATTCTCAGACAAAGATTATGAGGCTTAACCCATTTCATTTCACATAAGCAAATGACACTTCTACTAGGACATAGCTATTGCAGCAGGGCTCAGGTTTAGAACCTTAGTTTTTGTCAGTACTACTCTGCGCCAGCATACAGCCTACAATATGCTAAATAGAATACTGAATATGTAAATGCTTCAGTCCAACCCTACAGGGATGAGGTGGAACTGGTCCAGAGAGAACCCTTACCGAGGACTCTGTGTAAGCAAGCCAAGAAGTAGTAGGCAAAAATAATCTAGAGATTGAGAGGTGAAGAATTTTCTTGTTTGTCTGTTTCTTATTATTATTTTTGAAATAATGAAAATGCTCTAATAATGATTGAAGTGATGAATGCACACTACGTGATTATACCATGTACACTTTGGATGAACTGTATGCTTTATTAATATGCATCAATAAAATTGATTTGTTAAAAAAAAATCTAGAGTAAACAAAGCTCTACCACAACTCTCTTATAATTGGAGGAATACACAGCCCTTTATAATTTAAAGATAAACTATCAGTGCTAAAGAGAAAGAACTCTTGTCAAATTCTCAGGTAAAAAATTGAGTACTGAAGGTAGTAATAATCATGAGCTCTAAGAAACTGGCCCTGCACACAAAACTTGGTTGAAAGCACTTGACCTTTTTGTATTTTAATCTCTTCATCTCTAAAATAGGAATTAATATGGATCAAGTTCAAAGGATTGAGGAAAAGGAAAAATCCTTAGTGTTTTCCAGGAAATACAAGGCATTACCTTCACTTTTTATATTCTAAACCTCACTTTTCTTCCCAAATCTCTTACGCAAGAATAATTACTATCCTATAGTAAATCTATCAGAGGAGGACAAAGAAAACTTCTCTTATCAAAAGATAATATCCAGGGAAACGGATGTGGCTCAAGTGATTGGGCTCCCATCTACCATATAGGAGGTCCAGTGTTCTATTCCCAGGGCCTCCTGGTGAAAGGCAAGCTGGGCCCGTGGAGGAGAGCTGGCCCAGCAAGATGACACAACAAAAAGAGAAACAGAGGAGAGACAATAAGAGATGCAGCAGTCCAGGGAGCTGAGGTAGCACAAGAGATTGAGTGCCTCTCTCCCACTCCAGAAGGTCCCAGGATCGGTTCCCAGTGCTTCCTAAAGAGAAGATAGGCAGACACAGAGGAACACACAGAGAGAGCAGACTGCGAGCACAAAAATGGGGGGTGGGGGTGGGGATTAATAAATCTTTAAAAAAATATATATATATATATATAATATTCACACTACTAGACTAGCTATAAAAAATGGTAGAATCCACATACACATCATAAGAATATCTAACCCTTGTCTACTCCAGCCTTGTCACATGCCAACACTGTCCCTGGCCTCCAACTTTAATGATTCATGTCCTTTACCCAGAAGATATTACCTGTGCACTGCCCCATCCCACTCCCATGTGAATGATTGTTTCCTCCACTAGACTGCAAACATCCTTAGGTAAAAAGCCATGTCAGTTTTGCTCACCATTATATCAAAGAACAACAGTGTTTGGTTCAGTTTGCCCTCAAAAAATATTCTGTTCTCTAAATGAGTGAATGAACTGCCTTTTCCAAAGCGCAGAGTCATAACAGTGCCCTGTTGTCATTTTGCCTCTCCATTCTTACTTCAGCTTGATTTCAAACTAGCTATAAAATGTCTCAATTACCTGCCAGTCTTCAAACTTACTAGAAAAGAGTTTAGATTCCTCTCTGGAATAAAAGATGTAGATTCATTAAGAATCTAGGAGGAAAGCTAGAAAACAAATGACTTACTATTCCTGAGTATTTTCTTAAGCTTCAAAGGGTTTCATCTATACATAGTTGCTTCCCAAAAAGGGACTACTCCACAAATCAGGTGTTCCAGACATAACCAACTCCTGTATATACTTAAATGTTTAATTTAAGTTTGATCAGATCCAAGTCACCCAGCTGTCACATTTTAAACACCTATAAATCAAAGGTGACAAAAGTTAGAAAAGTGATTACATCTGGGAGGGGGATATCGCCAGGGAAGAAGCTTGCGGGGTGCTAGAAATGTTTTATATTTTGATTTGGATGATGGCTATATGGCTGTATACAAATGTAAAAATTGATTTTGTACACTTAAAATGAACACAATGCACTTTACTGTATAATGCACATGTATTTTTTTAAGTGAAAGTATAAATACCAATGAACAAGAAACTGCATTACTGGATCATGTTTGGTCCTGGTCCAAAAGCAGCATTTTATATTTTATACAATCATGGTAAAACAGGATCATACCATGAATCTTTACAAATTAGGATATTTAGAGAAATGGTTAAAAAAAAAAAAAAAAAAAAAAGAAATTTATGGATAACCAGATAATCAGATATCTGACTATGTTGTAAGATTTACAAATCTGTTGAAGAGTCTGAAAGAATTAGCAATAGGGACATAACAACAAAATATTGAGGCAAAATCAGCACCCTGCCCTGATCAAGATGGTGGATGGAGCCTCTTCAGCTTCTGTCCCCTCACAGAAGTTTTGAACAAGCATGACTAACTGGCAAAAACATCTTTCTAAAAGCTCCAGAAAACAAAGGATTTGCAGGAACAGTACAAGCGCTGATGAGCACCAAATCAAGAAAAAAGCCACTTAAATGCAGTAGGATCACCTGGTGCCCAGGTAGGCTGTCTGGTCCCAGTTAGGAGAGAAGGCAGAGTAACCCTCATGCACATATTGGGAGCATGCATGTCTGGCCCAATCTGTCTGGTGGTGGTCTGAGGGACTTGCTGTCCCAGAAGTTGTCCTGAGTGTAGAAGGTAGCTCATGAAACTCTCCTGCAGAACTCTGTGGGAAAACAGTCAAGTTGCGCTGCCAGGGGAAACAGGATTGCTAGATGTAGGACATTGAGTTAAGTGCCCAGGATAGTGAGGAAACCATTTCCCAATAAAGAGGAGACATTTGGGGGATTCCTAGTGCCGCATGTGCATGCCAAAGATAAGAAGCAAGGGAAGAAAGGATCAGGGAGGCCCCTATGCTTTGGCCTGGAGCTAGTCTCCAAATTCATTGTATGGAAAAGCCATGAAGGAGAGCATTTACACAGGCCAAAGACTGGGAAAGGTCTTTTCTGTTAGGGCCAGGATTAAAGGAAAGCTCTGTCATAACACTTGGCTGGAAAGAAGCTTAAGAAACAGACCCTTAGAGTATAAATTCCAGCAATAACACACTAAAAACATCAAAATAGCAAGGTTTCAACAAGACTACAAGACATACAAAGAAACAGGAAGTAATAGCCCAGGAAAAGGAGAAGATTAAAACATTAGAAATCATCCATGAGGAGGATCAGACCTGAGCCATTTCAAAGTTTTTTTTTTAAAAAAAGGTCCTAAATATGCGCAAAGAGCTAAAGGAAAACATGGACAAAGAACTAAAAGAAATCAGGAAAACGATAGACACAAAGAAACTATCAGTAGAGACAGAAATTAAAAACTTCCTCAAAGGGTCAAATAAAGAGATAGGAGCTGGCAGAAGAATCAGTGAACCTGAAGATAAGACAATTGAAATCACCCAATCTGAGGACTAGAAAGAAGAAAGAATGAAGCAAACCGAAAAGAGCCCGAGGAATCTGTGGGACACCAATAAGCATACTAATATATGCCTTATAGAGTCCCAGGAGAAGAAAGAGAGAAAGGGGCAGAGAGAATATTCAAAGAAATAATGGCTGAAAACTTTCCCAAATTTAATGAAAGACATGAATATACACATCTAAGATGCTCAACAAACTGCAAACAGGATAACCCCCAAAAGACCCACATTACACCATATTATAATCAAATGGCCAAATGCCAAAGATAAAGAGAATTCTGAAAGCCACAAGAAAGAAGCAACATGCTATATAAAGGGAGCCTAAATAAGATTAAGTGTTGATTTCTCGTGGAAACAATGAGGCAAGAAGGCAGTGGGAAGACCTATATAAAGTGCTGAAAGCAAAAAATTGCCAACCAAGAATTCTGTGTCCTGCAAAACTATCTCTCAAAAATGAGGGTGGGATTAAGATATTCCCAGATAAACAAAAGTGGAGGGAGTTTGTCACCACTAGCCCAGACCTACAAGAGATGCTAAAGGTAGTTCTGCAAGTTGAAAGGAAAGGACACTAGACAATTGACTGAAGCCACATGAAGAAATAAAGATCTCCAGTAAAGATAATGACATGGTTAAATATAAATGCCAGTGCTATTGTATTTCTGATTTATAACTCCACTTTTTACTTCCTACAGGATCTAAAAAGGCAAATGCATAAAATATGATGATAAATCAATGTTTTGGGATTCATAATGTACAAATATGTAATTTGTGACAAGAACTACATAAAGGTAGGAGGATGGAGGGGTACAGAAATATAGTTTGTTTGTGTATGCTATTGAAATTAAGTTGGTATCAAAGCAAATGAGATTCTTATAATTTAAGATGTTAAACTTAAGCCCCATGGAAACCATAAAGAAAATCTCAGAGAATATGGAAACTTACACAGAAAATAGAGTAGGTTAAAAGGGGTGGGGGACACTAACGTTCATAGTGGCATTATTCATGATTGCCAAAAGTTGGAAACAACCATTAACCATTAAAGTTGGAAAATATCCATTAACCGATGAATGGATAAACAAACTGTGGTGTATTCACAAGATGGAATAATGATGCAGCTCTAAGAAGAAATGAAGTTGTAAAGCATATGACAACATGGATGAACCTGGAGGACATTATGTTGAGTGAAGCAAGCCAGACACAAAAGGACAAATACTGTATGATTGCGTTACTATGAACCAAATATATTGTGTAACATATTGTATGATTTAAAAAAATTTATATGTATCCACTACATTTGAGAAATGGAAAAAAAAGGGGATGGGGTGGGGGGCAGGGGTATTGGGGTATTAATACAAAATGAATGTAGGATTTCTGTTTGGGGTAAAGGGAAAGTTCTAGTAATAGATGGTGGTGAGGGTACTACAACATTGTGAGTGTGATTATTCCCACTGAATGGTATGCTTGGGAGGGGCTGGGATGGGAAGATTTACGTTGTATATGTCTCCACAATTTAAAAAGGAAGAAAGGGAAACTAAAGAGATAATGACAATTAAATGCAATACATGATACTGGATGGGATCTAAGAATGGAGAAAAGGCTCAAAAGAACATTGTTGGGACATAAGAAAAATTAGAACACTGAATGGAAGCTTTTTATTAATGTTGAATTTCTTGAACTTGGCAACAGCACTAAAGGTGATTGCATGGGTGAAATGTCCTGGTTTGTAGGCAATGTATGTGGAATTATATATTCAAGGAGTGTATGCAACCTGTTCTCAAATGTTCAGAAAACAGATGCATGGATAGATAAATGATTGACTAGATGGATGGAATGAAATGGGAAAGGTAGCAAAATGTTGGAATTGGTGGATCTAGTTATCTGGGGGAGTGGGGGTATGAGTGGAGGTATGTTGGGGTTCTCTATATGGGGTTTGTATTATTTTTGCAACTGTACTGTAAATATGAAATTATTTCAAAATAAAGTTTAAAAAAGTCAGGAGCTAGATGGGCCTACGTTTGATCTCCAGCCTTGCTGCTTCTTTGCTGTAGGCTATGGATAAGTGACTTAGATTTTCTGAGCCTTAGTTTTCTGAGCTGTGAAATGGGGCTGTTAGAGGTAGGACTATTATTAACCTATTTACGAAGTTGTGAGAGGGACTGTAAATGGGCATGAGGTTACTTTTTAGGCTAATAGAATTGTACTAAAATTAGATTGAGGTGATGATTGTAAAACTCTTGTGAACACACTAAAAATCATTGAACTACACATTTAAAATGGGTGAACTTTCTGGTTATAAGTCATAGATCAACAAAACTGTTTTTAAAGTTTATATACTATTTTGATAAAACAAATTTTAAAAATGTTATAAAAAGCTAAGGATATACTCTCCAAAACATTCTCAGATTCTCTTAATAGGTGATTATAAAATGCATCAATTCAATAATTTATCATAAACTATTTTGGAAGGTGGGGGGGACTGGGGGTAGACAATGAGACCCTTGTGGTGATGGACTGATCTGCATCTTCACTGTGGTGATGGATATAAGAACCTATACATGTAATAAAATTGTACAGAACTAAATAGACACACAAACAAATGAGTACAAATCAAACTGAGAAATCTGAATAAGGTAGGTGGATTGCATCAATGTCAGTATGTGGCTGTGATACTGTACTACAGTTTTGCAAAATGTTACTATTGAGGGAACTGAGTAAAGTGTACAAGAGATCTCTCTGTATTTTCTTACAACTGCATAAGACTCTACAAATATCTCAAAAGCTAAAAAAAAAAAACAAACACAAAAACCTTCTTGACCGTATTTTTATTTTTAATTTCTACCATTTCTAGGATTAGCACATTTTATTTATTTACTATTCATAAGAATTACTCAATAATTAAGTTAAATTCATTTCTAACTTGGAAAGATGCTCTCTACCTAGGGAGAGATTTTAAGAATTGCTGAACAAGTCTATGTATTCTTCTCATCACTAGATATTCCCTCATTCTTTTAAAGCGGAAGTTTTTTTACATGTTTTCATGTTACCTCCTTTAGTCACCACCTTGATATGTACTTCTTGGGGTTCAAAAGACTACACAGTATCACAAATACAGACAAACCTTGGTTTTACTTAAAGGAAAGTTCATTTTTATCCTTATTTAGTTCTGAATCTTTTCCTAAAAATGCTCAGCATTGGGAACAGATGTGGCTCAAGCAGCTGAGTGCCCACCTCCCACATGGAAGGTTCTGGGTTCAGTTCCCGGTGCCTCCAGGAAAAAAACAAAAACAAGCAAAACAAACAATAAAACCAACTCAGGGAAGCAAATGTGGCTCAATGATTGAGTGCTAGCTTCCCACATACAAGGTCCAGGTTCAATCCCCGGCCCTCAATACTTAAAAAAAAAAAAAAAAAAAAAAAAAGATGCCCAGCATTTTCTTAGTAGCACATTGAACTACTTTTTCTAGAACAGCTTACCAAGATTCCTAGTTTCCTCTGGGGGTTACAATTGTTAACTAGAAGTTACTCATCCTGTGAAAGTGGTTTGGACTTTGTTTCTTTTTAAATGCAATACCTGTCTATACTGAAGCTCATCTTCTACTTTTCATCCCACTCTCACAGCCAAGATATTCATGAAGTATAATCTCAACAATTTTGAAATTTAAGCAACTGGAAGAGCTTAATGTTTTGGGGAAACCTGAATAGTTAACTTATGTAAAGCTTTCATAAAAATGTCAAATAAGATGAGTGTCTTTGCTTAAAATCTTCCACCTAGAAGAACTTATCATCAAAATGGTCTTTGGAGGTAAAATCATGAGGAAGCAGTAGAATGCAATGGGAAAAAAAAAAAACAGTTGAGACAAAAAGATTCAATCTACTCTTTACTCTCCCTATAACAATCGTGGGCAAGTCACTGTACCTATTTTTTTTTAAAGATTTTTTATTTATTTATTCATTTATCCCCCCCTCGCTGCCTGCGATCGCCGGACCAGCCAACCACGCCCCGCGGGCGGGCCCGCCCCCACCAGGAGGCCCCGGGAACCGAACCCGGGGCCCCCCACATGGCAAACGGGAGCCCCACTGATTGAGCCACAGCCGCTTCCCGTCACTGTACCTATTTGATGCTCAATTATTTTATCTGTAAAATTCAAACTCTTTAACATTCATACAGCAAAAATGGATAGTTAATTGAAATAGAACAAAAGAAAAAAGAGACTATAAATAGCCTTTTATTAGTTGAGGTCAAGTTTGTGCCTATCTTTTCAGAGCAAGCTGCGGTTAAGGGATCGTGGACATATAGAATTATTTACTGTCAGAAAGCCAATTTGTTAATGCAAAACATAACATTTTCTCTCACTCTGTGACTAAAAAGAGATTTAGTCATGTTCATTCATGGAAGGAAGGAAGAGCCGGAGGGAGGGGCAGGGCAATTAAAGAGACAATGACAAATATAATACCTGATCCTAGATGAAATCTAAGAATGGAGGAGAAAAGGCTCAAAGGCACATTATTAAAAAACAAAACAAAACAAAAGAAACCAAAAAGGACATTATTGAGACATAAGAAAAAATTGGAATATATAGACTTTAAGCTTTATTATCAAGGTTAAATGTTTTGAACTTAAAAACTGCACTTACGGTGATTATACAAGTGAATATTCTTGTTTGTAGGAAATGTACATGGAAGTATTATGTAATCAAGGAGTAATGTGTGCAACCTGCTCTCTAATGTTCAGATAATAGATGGATGATGGATTGATAGATGTATGGACAGATAAAATGATACAGAAAATGTGGCAAAATGTTAAAATTGGTGGATCATTTTTTCTCTTCCACCCAATTTCTAGGTTATATCCAATTATCATCACTTTGTGGGTCTCTCTGGTCTTGACTGAAAATTTTTTTAAAAAATGCTTTATTCCTTTCCACAGCCTCTAAGGCTATACCAAAAATAATCTGTTCTTAGTGTAATCCTTTTGATCCCTTCTCACTTTTAACATGGGCTTCTAATATAATGGTTTTTAAGTCTTTAAACTTCCAGTGGGTTATTTATAGTTTGTAAAATCTTTCTTTCCACTTTCCTAATGTACATACATGATCACAGCTCAATTTCTGAAAATGGAATCACCATAATTTTGTTTTTCTTCTCCCCAAAGAATGCAGAAAACAAAGAATTTTGTTTTCTTCTCCCCAAAGAATAATGGAATAATGATTTAATAGTGGTTGACCTACAGAAACCTATATTCTTGTTTGTTCATTAAGGTAAAAATCCAGGTAATTTCTTTACTTTGTAGGTTCTAAACCTGCCAGTTGTAAGGAGTAATTTGTCTTAATCAAATTATCTTCACATTTGCTCTTAATTATTTATTTAACCAATCTATATATAAATAAAACCCCTCATTATTACTATTTGGTCTAATTTTGCAGCTTCTCCAAACATTTCCAGCTCAGTCACATTATTTTGAGTAGGACTTTGACATTTTTATTTAAGTGGTACTTTCAATACTTCATGATCCCACACCCCTTCCTTCCTTTGTTATAAGAAAATAATTTTTATATCATTACTGCTTGTTATTCCTTATAAAAAATGTAATCCCTTGTTGTCACTATTATTCCTTGCTGCCTCTATCATTCCTATGAAGTGGATAGCCTAGCAGTACCACTTGTCAATGGTTAGTCTCTTTAGTATCTAAGATGTGAATTAAATGGAGAAAGGAAGAGAAAGAAAGGGGGGGAAATGTACCTAAGGATGGTAGAAATGGCACTAATAATGTTAGTAACATTTCTAATTAATCTAATGCTTAAGATCACACAATCGGGTATAATGTATTGTAAAGTTGTTGTTGGAAGAAAAATATCACTTCTTTGCTTGTCATCTACCCAAATGTGACCTTGTTAAAACAAGATTTCTTATGGGGAGGCGGCTGTGGCTCAATCAGTGGGGCTCCCGTTTCCCGTGTGGGAGGCCCCGGGTTCGGTTCCAGAGGCCTCCTGGTGGGGGCGGGCCCGCCCGCACAGCGTGGTTGGCTGACCCAGCGAGCACGAGCAGCAAGGGGGGGATGGATGAATAAATAAATAAAATCTTAAAAAAAAAAAAAAAAAAAGATTTCTTATGGAAAGATTCCATAAGAAAGAACATTGCCAGACACTGCCCTGCACATCCCACTCTGTCAGATAGGGTTATTGGAACTCATCTGAAATCTACATTGTCTGGATTTCTGGCTCTGCTAGGATTGAAAGAGTCTGCTATGCTAATACAAACTCTTTCAGTAGAGAAAACAGTTTTCACTAGCAAACTAAACTATGTTGAAGCACTTTGACTAATAAAAGTAATACAACTTGGTCAGTTAAACGGAGATTCTTTCAACCACCAAAGGAAAAAACAACATACACTTCTGGCTTTAAAGCTCACAATTTCACTAATACATTACTGCTTAAGCATATGCAGTGAGAATATATGATTTCAAGTTTGATATACAGCAAATCCTCACATATGAAATCTGCCAAGGAACCCATCCACCATGCCTAAAAGAAACAGTTTTCTTAGCATGGCTTTGAGTCCAACTAAGAACATTTATTTTAAAATTATATATCAAAAAGACCACATTTCTACAGAACGGTGGATGGATCTCCTGTGTACTGCAATTATACAAGCTATTGGTATATATAGCTAAAAATAGAGTGTACATGTCCCAATATACACTGTACCCCAGCTACTTCAAATGGCATACGGTATTAACGGCAGGTATCTTGATGTCTACAAGCTACACCCTACATAACCCAAGGACAATATTTAAGCTAATCCATCTCTTAATATTAGGTAGGTATTTTATCTTTCAGCCAAACTACCAAAACAACAGCCTGGCCTAAGGGATTTCTGCTATCAGCTTCATATAAGGAAAAAAGGGAAAGGTGACAGGAAAAATAATGAAATAGGTTAGGAAAGGGCAAGCAATGAAAGTACAGAAAACGTATAATGCAAAAGTAAAACAAGACAGCATCTAGAGTAGACATCATAAGATATCTTCATCTTAAGGCTGCTGAATTAAGATACTGAGCCTTCTAAAATCATAGCTATGTACTGAAAGAAAATCAAACAACCACAAAACTGAAAATTCACTTTTTAAACTGCGAGCATAGTGCACACATCTTGAAAGCTTATTTTAAAAGTTACCTCCAAAAAAGTTGCTGAGGCCTCACTAGAAAGAGGGAAAGGCATGGTATTAGACTTTTCCCTTTAAGGCAGGAAAAAACTCAAGAGGCCAAACTTATCCCAGGCACCCAAGGCCCAATTAGAACTGCTTTTAAGTTTCCAGTTCCATCCCTGGTGTCTTCCAGACATGACTGCAATTTTCACCCTGATAAACTTCCAGGAATGCCAGCCAGAGGAGCAGGCAGAAGAGAGCATATGCAAGTGGCTATTGCCCCTCACTGTCAGCTGGACTTGGAACAACTGTAAACAATGCCTCCTCCTCTCTGCTGGGTGGAAGAACATCCAGTAACCTAAAGGAAGCTCCTAACAACCCTGTAACATATTAGCACATTTTTCAAAGATCCCTACTTATGACTACCTTATTTAAAACTGCAACTCTCCCCTGCTCCACACTCCCAATCAACCTTACCCTGTTCTATTTTTCCCCACAGTATTTATCACCCTATTAATACTGTATATTTATTATGTTTATTTTTATTTCCTTCTGCTGAAAGATAAGATCCATGAGGGGAGAGATTTTTTTGTTTGTTTGTTTTCTTTACTGGTAGATCTTAAGCAGCTAGAACAGGGCCTGGCATATAGTAAGAATCCAATAAATATTCTTGTGGAATTTAATAAATAAAAACTACAAAGACCTCCTAGAAATTAACAATACCCAGAGATTGGTTCCTGTGACCAACTTACCTCCACCCCCCCTGCATCATACCATCGCCCCCACCACCCAAGTTTTCCAACAGCTAGGATGTATGAACCACAGTACCACTACAAGCAGTAAAGTCAGCAAAGGCTTATCCTTGAATCTGAACATTTCTCAAGATTTCCTAGCCTGCCTTGTTTTACTTTATTCAATTGGTATAAAATGTGTTGAATGGATGTTACCTTAGTTTAAAAGGAGGCCTAAAGAAAACCACATGAAGTTTCTTTTTTCAAGAATCAAATTCCAATTCAATTCAGCAGGCATTAATTAAGCATAAAGTTATTTTCAAAGCATTAGCCAAGGTGCTATGGGGAAGAGAGGAGACATGGGTTTCTAATGGAGCTTAGAATGAGGGAGGAAGAAAATTAATTCATAAAAAATTATACAGACAATGTGTGATAAGATGCTATAACAGAGATCCGAGCACAGAGTTAAAGAGATACAGAGAAAGATGAAATCAATTCTTGAGATAGAGGGGTGGGAAGAAGAGGGATAAGAAAAGCTTCAGGAAGGAGAAATTTTTTTTCTAGGTTGATGGAAATGTCAGATTTGGAGGCGAATGCCTTAGGAGCAGGGAAGGGCATTTCACCAGAAAAGAAAAGAAAAAACTAACACATAACTAACACACAGAGACTGAAAAACTGCCAAGATTAATTGGAAAAAATGGTTGTAAACAGATATGCATAGAGTGGGAAATAATATGAAAAAAAAGTCCATGGAAAGCCAGGTTTAATCAGGTCAAGGAGGAGCTTGAATGCCAGCCTAAGCTAATAACTTAACTTTTTAGGCAAAAGTGAACCAACAAGTAAGGTTTATCAGCAAGAAGTGTCATGATCAGAACTGTGTTTTTAAAAGACTACCCTAGGTTGCTTTGTTATATACTCTCTTCTAGAACCAAATTCTTTCCTTTCAGAGCATTTCAGTTCATAATCATACATTTGTAGTTGTCAGTGTCCCCACTAGACTGCAAGGCCCTATAAGGGCAGGCATTATGTCTGGCCTGGCATATACATGCTCAATAAATATTACCTAAATGAATAAATAAACATTAAAATAATATAGGAGTATGAAAGATGGGATAAAGAGGCATTAACCATGAGGTTAATGCAATAATACATAGAAAAGATGAAGGCCTGAACTACTTCAAAAGAATATAAAAGTGGCAAGATGCCTAAAATGATCCACATTTAGTGAATGATTAGAGATGAGGTGGTGAGGAGGATAGAAGAGCCAAATATGGGAAGCGGATGTGGCTCAAGTATTATGCTCCTGCCTACCACATGGGAGGTCCCGGGTTCAGTTCCTGGTGCCTCCTGAAGAAGACAAGCAAGCTGGGAAGCTGGCACAACAGGCAGGTGCAGTAAGCTGACGCAACAAGGAGACAAAGAGGAAAGACAATGAGAGACACAATAAAGCAGGGAGCTGAGGTGGCTCAAGTGATTGAGCGCCTCTCTCCCAGATGGGAGGTCCCAGGTTCAGTTCTCGGTGCCTCCTAAAGAGAAGATGAGCAGACACAGAGAGCACACAGTGAATGGACACAGAGATCAGACAGCAAGCGTAAAGGAATCTTTTTTTTTTTTTTTTTTAAAGAGCCAAATATGAGTCTAAAGTTTTGAGTAACAACAACCAGAAAAACAGTAATGATTAGGGGAGAAAAGGGTAGTCAGGTTTCAGAAATAATGAACTGGAGGTGCATTCTAAAGGAGATGCCAAGCTCCCCTTCCTGAGGCTGACCATGCACTGGAGCTATCGCCTCCCCAGCTGCATCTGTGCCTTAAGTTAGAGCTTCCATGGGCCTTACATACATACATACATACATACATACATACATACATACATACATATATAAATATATAGTTCTCATATAATATTTTTAAACAGCTTATTTACTGGTTGAGAGAGTGATTTGAATAAGAGATCTATCTTCATAGTTTTGCTAGCCTGTGAATTAAAATATATATCTATACAATGTTAAAAAAAAAAAAAAAAAAAAAGAGATGCCAAGTAGAAATATTCCTCCTTCCATGTATATCATCAGATTCATATACTCCATATGCTTCACAATTCCATTTCTCTTTCTCTAGTTCTATTTCTGAGACTATTCTTTAAGACTCTGCTCTGGAAGTATCAGTTCCAGGGCAAAGGTAAATGTAGAGGGAAGCGGATGTGGCTCAAGCAGTTGGGCACCCGCCTACCACATGGGAGGTCCTGGGTTCAATTCCTAGTGCATCTTAAAGAGGACAAGGAAGACACAGAGAGCAAACAACGAGCAGACAGCAAGCGTAAATGATGGGGTGGGGGGACAGGTAGGGGGAAAACAAAAGTAAACGTGGAGTTCGCATCAAACTTCAGAATTTGCAACCAAAATTTCTAAGGTATATTCCTGGACATCCACTTTGACACACATAAATCAAAGTTCACACCAACTAGACCCAAAGGCCCCTACCTAGGAATGTTGCTAGAAACGCTGGTAATGTGCCAAAAATCCACTGACTGTACTTTGTACACAGAATAGAGCAGACACTGTTATCTTTCTCTACAAATACTGAACTAAAGTCTAAGAAACTACAGGTACCAGCATGCAATATGGCATCAGCATACAATGTGGCCTAACTGCCCAGATCTGGATTTTAAAGTGTGGCCTGATTTCCAAAGGTTTACAGCACCATACTCTGGCCACTTTCCAATCCAATTCCCTATGCCTCACTTGACAATATTTTTTGTTTTGTTTTGAACCTATCTACTAAAACAATTTAGGGAGCGGAGGTGGCTCAAGCAGTTGAGTGCCCGCCTCCCAAATGGGAGGTCCCAGGTTCGGTTTCCGGCACCTTTTAAAGAAGACAAGCGGGCACAATGAGCAGACACAATGAGTGGGGAGCAGATGTGGCTCAATTGGTTGGGCACTTGCCTCCCACATGGGAGGTCCTGGGTTTGGTTCCCAGTGCCTCTTAAAGAAGACAAGCAGACACAACAACCAGACAACAAGTGGACACAAGGAGCAGACAATGCGCACAAACAGCGAACAGAAACAACAAGCAGACAGATGAGGGAGCCATCTGGGGGAAGGGGAAGAAAAATAATAAATAACTACTTAAAAAAAAAAAACCAAAACAATTTATATTTCTAATATATTAACTACTTATATCTCTAATATAAATCTTTCTAAAATCTCACATTCAAGTGCAGCACTTCCTCAAATAATCTTTAGATTACCTGAAAATTAGTAATGTGCCACTGATGGCAGGGAATAAAGCAAAGCACTACTCCCAGAACTTTTTGAGGGTACAAAACAAACAATAGTTCCACCCATCAAATTTGGATGTTTTAAGTACAAATTTAAAAACAGTGAATGCGAATGCTACTTCCAATGTTCAAAGGTAGATTAAACATGCGATTTTAAAATATTAACAACAAAAGACTAAAAGACCATTAACTTCTTAACAATCACTAAATAGCTACTATTGGAAGTACCAAATCCATGAATTAACTGAGAAATATGGATAAAAATCCTAACTTGGGAATTAACAACTTGGTTATATCATTTTATTCCCTTAAACTGCTTAAAAGCAAAGCTTTCCTGACATTACTCTTTTTTGTTTTGAGGTACTGAGGCTGAGAACTGATTGAACCCGGGACCTCATATGTGAGAAGCCAGGACTCAACTGCTTGAGTTACAACCACTCTCCCTGACATTACTCTTAACCTCAAAGTTCCTACAGTCACCTACTAGCTTCCAATCTTTCAGTTTCTTTTAGGGGGTATGTCAGAAACAACCCTCCTCCCCCTCATTAGTCAAACTTCACTAAATGTCACCAATTTAGTATTTTCAGCTAAATTCAGTATATTAAAAATAATATAATTTTATATCCCAAACAAAACACTTTGGGCAACTTGTGTGCAGTCCCAAGAAGTTAATTCAAAGCAGGGTTTCTAGGCTGGCCAAAAATGGAAAAATGCCTAACCCACTAGAAGAATCCCACAAACAGTTCCATTTGGTTCAAAGATTTCAGATATAGGGGTTAAAAAGATATTAGATCCCTAACTGAATACTCAGTTATTTCTTACTGATAGCTGGCAAATCCTTCCTAGTATGATTTCCTTCTCACAAACTGAGGTTCCTTTTCTGCAGCTTTCTGATTCCTACTCCTATGACTTAAGCAGACTAGAAAAAGATTATCTGGCAAGCTGATGAACTTGCAGAATGAGGGTACAAGACACTCCAAACGATGGCCTAGTAAAAATCACAGCATAAGCTCTACACACATATCAAAGAAAAATGAGAGTCAAGCCCTAGGGAACTAAGCACTTCTGATTACTGACTGTATTTTTGACACAGCAAAAAAGAAAACTGCTCATTTACATCAATCACTTTTGTCCCATTCTTCCTTCTCCATCACGATCTTGGTATCATGAAATTCTATGACTAAAGAGAATCTTAGAGATCATCTTGTCTAATGTGCTCATTTTACAGATGAGGAAAGTAAGAATAGTAGGGTCACTTTAATAAAATCACAGAGCTAGTTAAAGGCATAGTATTGATCAGAACCTGGGTTTTATGACTCTGAATTCTATGCTTTTTCCTCAATGCTTGGAAAACCTATATTAACAAAGAAAACATATTAGATCAGGCAGTATCTTAACTGTAACTAAAACATGCAAAAGCAAAATTGATCCACAGAAAGAGAATAAAGGATTAGAACAGGAAGCACCCTGAAACAGAAAGAAACAGCATTTGTTCATATAGTACAAGAGTTTCTTAAGGAGTAACTCTGCACATATTTTCCAGGTCATTTTATTAATTACTACCTGCTAGAATGTGTGTCCTGAGCTTCCCTCAATTGCATCTCCTTAAGAAGATGCCACAATGACCCTGGTGGCAAAGGTTTGAAAAGTGATGCCTTCTGGCATAGATAACTGTCAGTACAAAAGGAACCCACATACGTAGCTCTAACAATCAAGAAGAAAAGACTGAAGTTGAAGGGGTAGAGATATTGCTGGGAGCAAGTAAGCCTGAAAATGGAATAAAAATAAAAATCCAAGAGAGCAAAGTCGGCCAGACACTAATGACCACAGAGCACAATAAAAAGAAGGCAGTTTCAGTGCTTGCCTGGCATCAGACACTCTCACCTACAAAAGAAAGAAGGGAAAAATTCTCACAGAGACAAGAGTAAGATCCTAGGTTTGCCCCTGAGTGATGGGCTAGATATGACCTAATAGGTATTCGCTATCTCTTATTTCTGGGACTCTGAACCAAGAACAAACAGCTAGAGAACCATGAAAAATCAGCCCTGTTGGATCTGGAGTTCTGCCTTGACAAGATATAAAGCTCATTCATAGATCTGACTGTGCTCATGAGACTGCAGTTCAACTCCTACTGCGAGAGCAAGGGGAGGGGGAAGGAAGATAGAAAGGGGTGAGAGGGAATGAGGTGGAGGAACTGGGTTGTGACTATAATAGCTACAGTAATTAGAGTATTTCCAAGCTGCTAGAGAAGTCTTCCGAGCAGAGAACTAGGATGGGAGATGAGGTAGGGGAGAAAAGCATGAGAAAGCAAACTACTGAGAATGTTAGGAAAGGATATGATGGTTTGGGAATTAAAATAATAAAAGTGATGGCTTCATATGGGGAAATCAAGAAATGTATATTCTTTCCCAGAAGTGAATGTTACACAAATAACTGGTATTACAGGGTCCCTTTTAAAGCTAGGTTACAAACCAGGTTTAAGCAGATTCTTACAAGTGCCCCTGCCTATGTAGTGGTTCTTGGGTCCTGACTTCAGTTTGCCTCCTTTCCCCCAAATCTCTGACAAACAGGTCAGAGCCTTCACTCCACTTGGGCTGGGGGAAAAGGGATTTCTAAACTCCATTCATTTATCTTCAATCAACTATTAATTAGTATGCTGAGAATTCAATTAGATTGTGTGTGTGTTTCAACAGAAGGAGCAAATACAGAAAATGACTGGAGGACACTAAAAAGGTTAAAAAATAAACTCCAAGTTACTTTCTTACAAATTTTCAAATCTATGGCAAAGCCTACAATGGTGGCATGAACTTTTTTGAAAGAAAAATAAAATCATTAACAGAAAATGATGGTAATTTCAAAGAAAAATCTGGGAATTTGCAGAAAATCCCAAAGCTGAAAGTCCTCCTCCAAGTGTTAGGAAATGCTACTCTTGATTTTTAAGGTAAATAGTTAGCAGAGGGGAGCAGGTGTAGCTCAGTGTTTGAGCGCCTGCTTCCCACATACATGGTCCCGGGTTCAATCCCCCGTACCTCCTTAAAAAAAAAAAAAAAAGTTAACAGAAACATTTCCTTAATATCATTTGGCCCTCTAGTGATGATTTGGCTCTAGCAAGTAATGTTAGTCTCAATGCAAGGGAAGAGAGGTATAAAGGTACTGGGAAAAGGTAAAAATGGAATAAATCAAACATCTGAAAAGAAGCAAGCTTCATGAAGAGAATTACATCCATAAAATAAAAACACATACAAATTTCTCGAGTGAGGCATGTTAGGTAAACCTAACTCAAAGAGTCAATTATCCTTGCATAAAACCTGCCAGGTTAGCCTTCCAGGGGGGTAAATCTTTTTCGCTACACTGAAAACAAAAAACTTTCTTCTTATTTCCCTCTAATAAAAATTACTAGAAACACTGAATTACCACTATTTCCTTCCTATTCATCAGGTATAAAGCCAGGACTCCCAGAAATACAACAGGGCTGTTTAGGACCATCTTTAAGGGCATGCTACTCTGAAATATAAAAGAAACACAGAAGAATCTCTTTTCTCTATTCCATTATTATCTCACTAAAAAATCACTATCAGTATTAAGAAATGTGAAACAAAGTGCAATTTCACACATATGAACTGGACCTAAAACATGGAAGACCAGGTATTTTCTAGTCACTGTGGCATGTGACTCTTTAAACACCTGCTCAGTAAGCCCTCTTCAGCTGCACAGCTGCTGCCAATTCCACATGCCCAGCTAGGCAGGTGCTTTGGTGAATTACCTGTTCTCCAGTGAAAAGGGTCCTTTATTGACACTTAGTGGGCTCAGAATTTGATACTCAGCATCACCTATCTTTCTTTTATCACAGCCATCTTTTATCTAAAGAGTATCATGAAGGCATATTAGTACACTGTGATTTCGTGTTTTGTGGGCTTTTGTTTTTGATGTTTGGTTCTTTATTTTATAAAAGGAAATTGGTTTAAAAAAAATTAAGTAGAAATGTTAATATCAGACAAAAAAACACAAAAACATTATTTTAAGTGAAGGAAACCAGACACAGAATACTACATATTGTATGGATCCATTTATATAAAATGTAAATATAAATCAATTTAGTAAAGATGAAAGGAGATTAGTGGTTATGTAGGTCTGAGGAAGGAATGCTAAGGGGTGTGGAGTCTTTTTGGAGTAATGAAATTGTTCTAAAATTTTTGACATGATGAATGTACAACATTGTCATTATGCTAAAAGCCAGTGATTACAGACTTTGGATAGAAGAGTCAGAAACAACAGCTATGTACATGTGGGGGAAGTGTAGAAGAGATTGAGAGGTGAGGAACTATCTTTTGTTTGTCTGGTTTTTTGTTTATTATTATTACTGAAATAATAAAAATGCTCTAATAATGATTGACGTGATGAATGCATAACTATGTGATTATAGCAAATACCCACTAATTGTACACTTTGGATGAACTGTATGCTTTATTAATATATATCAATAAAATTGATTTGTTTAAAAAATAAAAATAAAAAAAATAATAAATGAAGTAGAAGTGAGAATTAAGCTGCTGAAAAGACAACCTGCCATACAATGTAAGGATGGCTATATCAGAGTGGCTCCATCTGCCTGGCAGTATTCCATCTATGACCAATATTCCACTAGGGAAATAACAATTACTTAGCTACTTTTGGTGCAGGAGAAAAGTGGCAGTAAAAGGTGCTATCGTACTTGGCAGGGGAGTAACTAGAGAGCAGCAGCAAAGTGGGAACTTCTGGAGAACACACATCATTCCTGTAGGTAGTTCTTAGTCTCCATGGCTGAGCCCAGGCAGTAATGCTCCGAGTCAAATAAAGAGTGCCACATCTACTTGATAGAGCAATCAGTAAACCTCTCAACAAATTATCCTTTTCCAGTCATTTAGTTGCTATATGCTAATCGCAACATAATTACCACCAGGAGCCAAAATTATGCTTCCATATCTTCACACAAAACAAGCACTAATCTGTCCAACTATCTCACCAGGAAACATTTACCACCAAGATGGGAGAAAAAAAAAAACCTAAGGAATTCTCTAAAATATGGTCACAATCAGAAGAGTCACATAGGCTCCTTGGGGAAAAGGGCTCAACTCTCAAACTACTAAATCTAATCAGTGTAAATTTAATTTCTCCCTTCACTGTCACCTGACAGGATTCAAAAACGAATGCCACAGGGGAGCTGATGTAGCTCGAGTGATTGAATGCCTGCTACCCATGTACGAGGTCCTGGGTTTGATCCCCAGTACCTCCTAAAAACAAACAAACCACACACATACACACAAAAACGAATGCCACAATCCAAGGCATTCAGTTTGAGGTTTCACTGAAAGACTTAGGACATATAGTTGGAAATAGTTTAAAGACAAACAACACTTCCAGGAAGGCCTTAAGACAGTTCTGTCATCAAGAAATATAAAGTCAATGCCTATCAAAGCCTAACACCTAAGTGGCAAGCCATCATTTTAAGAAACTCACTGAAATGAAGGGATGAGGGAGGCTTGTTACCTTAGAACAGGGGTCTATGAACTTGAATCGAAATTCAAAAAAACATTATTCTTGTGGGGACGTGCTGGTGCAGGTGTGATATATTTACTAAATAATACACAGCGTAGTGTGGACTTAGTAAGGCGTCCGTGGTTTTCAACTGACTGGCAAAGTGGTCCATGGAACAAAAAAGGTTAAGAACCCCTGCCTTAGAAATACCTTTAACAAAACCAAAGGCTAAAAGTTCCTCTTCAACAATACCTTATGGGAAGTGGATGGCTATTTTGTACACAGTGTATTGTGTACAGTTCCCCTCACAATGAGTTATATTTCTAATCTCTTTTTAAAGAAAAATGGAAACCTTTTTTCTAGCCCCAAATAATTTTTTTATATAACTAAAGTACATAACTATGATTTGGGCACCATTCTAGGGTTCCTTTTCAAGCTTGTCTTTATCCTTCTCTCATTAATAACCCCCAAAATCCCAAAAGATTTTTTTTATGTTCATCTTTTTGGCAAATTTCTCCTTAATAAAGAGGCAAATATGGACTTTCTGTACAATGAAACCTTTCATCAAAGTTAAAACAAATATTAAAAGGAAAATTGTTTTTTGTTGTTGTTGTTCCCACAGCCATTGCCCAAAAAGGCAAATTCTGTGGCTTTTTTGTTGTGCAATTATTACCGACCAGGAAGTCACCATTAAAAAGGTATTTGGTCCTTGACTCCCTATCTTAACCCTGCACAGGTTTTTAGTGGTGTCCCTAAACAAACTAACAAAAACCACTGCACAAGTGTCCCATCTCTATCAAAAGAATTAAATATCATGTTTAAGTAAAAATAGAAACCTTCCCTTGGAGTCGTGGACTTTAAAGATCTGACACAAGCATAAAAGTCGAGTCTCCCAAACATCATTTCTTTACAACTTAGTGCAGGCTAGCCAAAGAAGCAGGCACAACATGGCTGGCATCCCCTATTCTTCTGAAAAAATGTGTGCCAATGAGCTCTGCATTGTTCCTCACTCAAAAAGAAGAGCCTTTCTGTCTGGCCTCCTCCAATGGCAAGCCCCAGTCTGGTAAAGGAAGAAAATGGCACCGAGGAGCCTGGGAGATGGAGCATATCCAAAGCTCTCAGACAAGACTTGAACCTATGACCTCCACTGTGTACACAATAGATGGGTGAGAAGGACCGGTTTATCTCTGCAGCAGCAGTTCTCAGCCCTGGGGTAGCACTCCCGATAAAATGATACGACTATTGTGTGTGGCAGCAGAACAGTCATCTCCTCACAACAGCCTAAACCAGCACTCCCTCCCCCAAGACAAAGCAGCAGGGGTGAAATTAACTCAAGGCTGCAGAGCATAGCCTAATAGAGAAAAGAGGCCTGTGGGGGTTTGGGGACTCTCCTCAACCCCTGTGGCTGCGGACACATGGCTGGAAACCGACTGGCTTTCTTCCTCATCTTTCCCACTCTCATTTAGGAAAGAAGCTATTTCTTAGAGAATTTAATCATCTGTGATTTGTTCAGAAAGATTCCCCCTGAAGGGCTCTGATCTCTCCACCCTGTGTGAACCTAATTCCTAGAAGCTGAAATGACTGTTTGCTGCTGCCTGTTTCACAAACACACATTAATTGGTCAGATGTGTCTCCTCCTCCTCAACCCCAGAGGGAGGAAGGAGAATCAGAGCAAAGCAGAGAGATGATCCAACCGTAATTACACATAAAGGGAAAAGAGGGCAGCACGGGTTTTCCAAACAGGACAGGGTCACAAACCCTCCCGGGGGTACAAGGAGAGGAGTTAAGGGCCAGGCTTAGTGATCCCTCCATCTTGAAGAAAAGGGCAGGAGTAAATGTGACCTGAAAACTGGAAGGGACACACACCCACAACCTACTTACTGTACACTCCCAGCCACCTCGCTCCCCCCTCCTGCGCCGTGCACACGTCCTGCTCCCAATCCTTCGTTCTGAAGCCCCCTAACTCCTTTACTAGCCCCAGTCGCCCTAGGCCCCCTCTACATACCTAGTCTCGCCTCTGAAACTCTCTGCCTGTTCCCATAACCTGGCCAAACCCTAATCCACTCTCCAGAGCTCTTACTCCCTGCCTGAACCGGCCCCGGCCACGCTTTGAACTTCACCTGGCGCCCCTCGACGCCCCCTCCCCCACCGACGCAACGACCCCCTCCCTTTCCCTCGCTCCGCCCTGGTCCCCCAACCCCCACTTCCTCCGTCAAGCGCCGGTGTCCCCGGGCCCCTCGGCTCCTCTCAGCCCCGGGCCTCTTAGCGTCGCAGCCCCTCTCCTCCCCAGCCCCGGCTCCACACAAAGCTCCGGACTCACCGCGCGGCCGGTCCCGGGAGCCGCCACCTCCGCCCGCCCGGGGCCCCGGGCCGTAGAGCCGCCGCAGCTACGGGCCCCAGGCCGCCATCCGTTCCCGCGGCCCCTCCCCCCGCCCCACCCCGCCTCGACTACGGCTCTCCGCCCCCTCCCCGCGCCGCTCCGCCCCGCCCGGCCGGTGCCGCTGTGTCCGGGGCCGCGGGTCCCTCAGCCGCCGTCGCCACCGCCGCCGCCGCGATCCGGGACAACCAGGGCCGCCCATAAGACCCGGATAATGGATCACCGGGTCCTCAGATCAGGATTCCCGGCTGGTGTGGAGTCCGGAGTGGGAGAGAGCACTGGAAACCCGGAACCTGGATAGCGGAGCCAAATCCTGGGTCTCCGAACGCAGTGTCACCTCCAGCCCGGATTAAGGAGTCGTAGCTTGGGGAATGCCGGAAAACCAGGCAAGCCGGTTAAGACAGAAGAACTCGAAGAAACCTGGGTTGGAGAGCTCGAACCTAACGCTCTCTCGTCGTGGAAAGAACTCTAGCTAGACCAGACTTCCTCGCAGAGGGTCTCTGCTTAAGTAACATACCTTTAACACAGAAGACACCAATTTTGTAGGTGTCCTTCAACCGTGGGGCAGAAGGAAAGGGCCATATGGGGTCTGAACAGAAATGCCTGCACAGCTCATGATGGTTTCATCCATTTTACCCCTTAGTTCAGCAAAGTACCAACCCCCTAATTTTCTCTCCTTTGTAATCGTTTTTTAGGATTTATCATTTGTTTTCCTTTCCGAAGAATCTACTTCTAATCCTTCTATATCCCTTTTCACTTCACCATCCTATATCACCTTGTCTTCTTTTATTATCTAAAAGTCCTATACTCCCCTTCTCCTACTCATTTCAAATGATTTTAACTGTTATCCTTATCTGAAATTCATCTCTGAACTTCTAATTGCCCAGCACACTAGTGCATAGTAGGCATTCAGTCCACGTTTATGTGAAACCTCCCACACTCCTCCCACTTGTGAAATATACTCTTCATGACCTCCTCCCTAACACTGCCACCTCCTTCCATAGCAAATGGAAATTTACCATAGTTCTCAAGGCTCCCCACTTAACTTCTTAGCCCTTATTATGTCTTTCCTATAACTTTGACCATTCTGTTTATTCTGCTCTAGTTTTTATCTTTCCTTATCCTAAGGCATCCTTCAGCAGTGCCACTGAACATAGCATGTGACTTGGAGACAAAGACTAGGTCATAAAATTCCTTTACTCCCCAGCTAAAAAAAAAAAAAAGAAAGAAGAAAGAGAAAGGAAGGATGGAAGAAAAGTCAGTTGTTGGTTGACAGCTAGAGAATACTATGCCTGTCTTGGCTAGGAAAAATAATGCCCCCTTTGGTCCATCATACTCAAGTTGTTCTAGGATAGTGCAGCAACAGAATTGATCCCAGGTGATAGCAAACTTCCAATCTGTGCAGGACAATGTTATCAGTGAGAATTAGCACTTAGGGAGTAGGAAAAAAGAGTAGGGCTTAGTGCTTTAGACTTAGGTCCAGTAGTCATTTCCTACTGAAGGGGCATGACTCTATTATTGGAGAGGACTAGGCTACAGAAATAGGGAATAAAGGAAAGTAAACATTCCTACAATAAACCCCAATTTTTGGCCAGAGAAAAGTTCTCAAGCCTGGAAAGAATCACTAAAAAATCTGAAGTGATGTCTTGTACAGTAAAAGAATTTTAGGCTTTGACTTCCTGTTGCCCAGGCAAGGAGTTGGCAAACTATGGCCCATGGGTCAAATTAGGCTCACTGCCTCTTTGGGTATGTCCCAAAGAGGTAAGAGTGGTTTTTACATTTTTAAATGGTTGAAAAAAATTTTTAAAAAGAATATTTCATGACATGTGAAAATTATATGAAATTCAAATTTCAGTGTTGGGGGAGTGCATGTGACTCAAGCAGTTGAGTGTCCACCTCCTACATGGGAGGTCCCGGTGCCTCCTAAAGACAACACACAATGAGCAGACAATTAGCAGACAACAAGTGAAAAACACGAGCCAAAAAAACAAAAAACGAGCAGATAACAACAAACAAGGAGCAAACAGAGGAGGGAGCCATCTGAGGGTGAGGGCGAATTTCAGTGTCAAAGTTATTGGCTCATAGCCATGCTCATTCATTTACATATTGTCAATGGCTGCTTTGGCATGGTAACAACAGAGTTGAGTAGTAGTGAAAGAAACTACTGTATGGCTTGCAAAGCCTAAAATATTTATTAGTTGACCCCTTACAGAAAAAGTTTGCTGATGCTGTTCCAGACAAACACTATCCAATAGAACTTTAAGCAGTGATGGAAATATTCTATATCTCTGCTGTCTAATTTGGATATCACTAATCATGTGGCTATTTAGGCACTTGAAATATGATTAATGGGACTAAAGAACTGACTTTTTAATTTCATGACTTTTAATTAATTTAAATTTAAATAGCCACATGTGATTAGTGGCTATCATATTGTACAGTACAACTCTAGACTCTTCTCAAATGTCCTGTATTGACATATTTTGCCCATAACCCAAGATCACACACCCTTCCTATGATGCACCTTTTTATGGATTCCAGACACTCACCCCCCATTCCCACCATTTTTCTGACTCCAAGCTAGGGTACATTTACTAGATTTTCTTTCTGGGTTCTTCCATTGTCATAACTGAAATCTGAAATCTGATCACAAGTTTCACCCATAAACTAAGCCACATATAAACTGAAACACAGGTTTCTTTGTGTCAGAGGATGGTACTGTCGCTATGTTCTTTTTTCCCTGTATGAAAAGTGGAAAAGCCCTCCACAAGTTGGATCCCTTGTTGCTGCTGGAGTCTGTGATATGGATCACCTCCTTCCAAACATATTCACAGAGGTTGAGAATAGCAGATGTGCACTTGACATTTGAATCTCAAGGGAAAAAATTCCTTCTTCACTGGACTCACCACCCTCCCCATTCCCCAGGCTTAACAAACTGTAGTTCACTGATTCCTCTAGCATAATGGATGCTAGCTTTTTACTGGTCTATTTTAGCTGGGAATAAGAACAACCCCCATACTGTCTTGTTCTTGGCTAGGAGCTCTAGAAAAGGGATAAAAAAATTTACTAAATTAAATGAAATCTACATAAATGGGCTTTAGTAGAGACGGTAGTTAAAATGGAAAGAAATTAAGGATTATAACTCGTAACTTTGTAATGGTTTTTAAAAGTTATCTTTAAAGTTAAAAATTTTCACACCTACTCCCTAGGAAAAACTGGGTTTCTGTAAACTTCCAGGTTAAAAAGAAAAGAGGGGACACCTATTTCTCTTTCTCCAGATTAGCTATAGCAAGAAAAACCTGTTTCTAAACTTCTTTCTCCAAGGTCAAGTCCTTCTAAACCCTTAAAAATCTCCATCTTCATATATGCCCTACTCAGCTTATATAATGGAGAATGGGTTCTACCTGCAAAAAGAAAAACAAACAAACAAAAAAACACAAAGCAAAACTTTAGGTACTGTACAAATTGATAGCAACTGAACCCAACCATCACAAAGGGGGATAGGTATTTAGGCCGCAAAAGAAAATCAGCTCAGAAATGTTAAACTTCCCTCAAGCCAAGCTGTCCCAGAGTTACTGGGTCAGAGGATAGAGTTGTAAGGCACTGAAAGGCTATTCGTGGGCCAGTTTACACTAAGACTACTAAGAATTTCCATTAGGCTTTAAATTATGCTATTCATCACTGAGCAACTGAGAGCTATTTACCCCCAAGTTTCTCCCACACTTTCCTCCCCAGTGTCTCAGCAAATAAGAGACCTATAACACAGCCAAGTGAACTAAAGATAGACTTTCACAGTCTAACCCTGAAAAGAAATTTCCAAGTTTCTCTGCCATTTACCCATTTGGCTTTCTAGTTACACATTTTAGATGCTGAGATGGGTTCTTATCAACTTAGCTCTTATCACAGCACAAAAAATGGTTGTATAACCTGATCTCTTGTAGCTTCTGAGGTTTTTCTTTAGGCATGCACACATAATCTATCCAAGTGGAAAAATCAATCCAGACTCCGTGTTCAGGCTGTTGTTCAAATAAAAAGACACGGGAGGCGGCTGTGGCTCAATCAGTGGGGCTCCCGTTTGCCATGTGGGGGGCCCCGGGTTCGGTTCCCGGGACCTCCTGGTGGGGGCGGGCCCGCCCGCACGGCGTGGTTGGCTGACCCGGCGAGCGCGGGCAGCAAGGGGGGGATAAATGAATAAATAAATAAAATCTTAAAAAAAAAAAAAAAACAAATAAAAAGACAGAAAACCCTTTTTTTTTCCTGCTTCCTGGCTCTTCACCTCCTGCCTTTTGGATTTATTTTCGTATTTAAAGAACCAGGCAATTCCAGCAGAGACTTCAGGGTGCTACTACTTGGTAAACAATTAACTGCGTAGTGAACCCAGTGTGGCTTCTTTGGTAAGTACTAAAGTCTACAGGAGGCTAGAAAGAGACTTTTCCCCCCTAAAGAAGTGTTATTAGCTGTCCTTTGCACTTTTTCCTTATAGGGTGAAGAGGAAAAGAAGAGAAAATTGCATGTTTGCATCACTAGAACAGGGTGGGTTTTCCCTGGGAATCCAGCGAGATCAGGCCTGGAAGAACCAATGCCTAGAACTATGCAACAAGCAAGGTTCACAGCTGAGTGAACATCAATACATAATTAGTGGAGGCATTTCAATGCAAATAAATGAATATGAAGGATTAAAGAAAGGGGAAATTAATCTTTTTCATAATACAGGGTAGTTTTTTTTTCTTTCTCACTCACTCCCTCTTTTTCAAGTCATGCATACAATTGCTGGAGGGAATCCAACTTCCCCAGTGTAGTGGCTGCTTTATAAAAAGCAGAACATATACATTTAAGGCCATGAATTTTCTCAAGATGCCAGCAACTGAGATTCTGACAAGCTCTTTAGAATAGCCTCAGAAACAGTGTTTCACTAAGAGAGTCCAGATCAACTAATAAAAATCTCATTTCAAACCAACCTTCTATTTATTTTTCAGTTTGTTTCTAATTGCCCCATTCAAGTGATGCTTTTGCAATAGCAACAAAATAAATAGGGCAGCTTCAAGCTGCTTTAGCAGGTGGCTCCATCTCCTCAGTCTGATCTTCTTATGTCTTAGCTTCTCAAACAACAACAACAAAAAAAAAGTGGCAGTGCTTCTTCAGGTTATCCCTCAAAAAAAAAAAAAAAACCAACCCTATATATATATATATATATACACACACACACACACACCAATGAATAGACTGTTCACTTAAGAGAAGTTGGACTGGAGCAGAAAACTTCTTTTGTCCCATCACAGGTTTGTATTAAACACAGAGTTCCTAAAACATTCTAATATTTTACCACTATTTTGGAGGGGAAAAACAAACATTAAAATCCAGTGGTCCTTCAAAAATCATTAACCTATGTTAAGAATTTTTCTAACTACAAATCCAATCCCCAGAGAGGAAGGTAATTTTCAATTTGTTTCTTTCTCTTCTCTAATACCACTCAGAGAAAACTATCAAAGACCTAGAATTTTTAAATAGGTTTTTATAAATAATATATTCAAAGATTTTGATCCACTACATAAAATAAGAATCCCATTCCTTAAGAAAAATATACATATTTTGGTAGGAGTTTAAATTCTTAGAGATTCAAGCCCGATACCAAGCCTTTACATTCTACTGCTTCAATTACAAAGGACCAATGGATAACAATTTTGTACACAAAACTCCACTATGTTGTATATGCTTTTTCTCCTGGTTTAGACAGCTTTATTCTGCTTCATTAACCCCTTCTTTGCTCCTTGATGTATCTTGGAATCCAGTTTCCCTGTAAGGGAGAAAAAGAAGTCTCATTATTTATCTTTTGTATTTGCAATGCAAATCTTCAGTTGGCCTCCCAGGACTTCTGGTTACTGTGTTCCTGTCACATTCAATTATCTTGATTTAGGATTCAGACACTTCCAAACTTTAGAGTTTCATTCTCTAAGAATGAGGAGGCAGTGGGAACATTGTATAGGAAGACACACATACACATATACACACAATGAGTATTTGCTCCCAAAATCTAAGACGTTAATATTTCTCATTTTGTAGTTACTAGAAAAGAAACATTTTCAGAGTGTCTGAAACGAAGGCAAATTTTTAAAGACTACTCACATGCAATAAAGGAAAGGCAGGTCACACAGTGATAAACCCATTCCTCTGACCTGTTAACTGGCTGAGCATAATGCATGAACCTTCCTCACAGTGAGAAAGGCAGTTCAACTCACCCCTCTGCTGCCTCAGACTCAGTAGGGGGAGTGACCTGAAATGGTGAAGTAGAATCCACATGAATGGGCTACTGACAAAGGGTTCCTATCAACAGCTAAATAGGGCAAAGGCCATAGCCTATATAACTCTTCGAGGTGCTAAACTTAGAAAACAAGCAACCTTCCTGTATGAGGTGACCCTAATGAGAGGTACTTTACTGATGTGGTCTCTGAACTCTGACTCCTCTAATCTACCAGGACAGAGTTTGGTTCAGTGGTAGTAGCCTTAGGAGCCATCCATCTCAGGAAGAGAATCTTAGAGTTCCTGTCTGTCTGGCCAAAGTTCAGAGCTAGCAGTTTGCTTTCTCTTACAAAAAGTCTCATCTAAGTCAACAGAGATGCTGCTGCTGGAAACAGAAAAAATAGTCCAGTTCAGCCTCAGCACTAAATAAAATAAAATAAAATAATAGATAGATAGATAAAACAAAAGTAAATTTAGGAGCCTTACCTCCCTTCAAGGGCAGCCAGGTATACTACATGTCCATACCTACAACCACTGCCCCTCATATATTCTCATTTTCATTTGTTGTAGCAATCAGTTGTAAAAGGTAAAGCATGGAACTAGAAGTCAGGAAACCCCAGCTGGCAATCCCTCCTCTGATATTAACTAGCTGCATGATCTGGGGCAAGTCTCTCTGAATTTCAATAATCATTTATCCAACTGAGATAAAGAATATGTGCCCTGACCACAGCCCAAAGATATTGTGAGAAAAATAAGTGTGAAAGTACTCTGAAAAATATTTGTATTTATATATGGTATTCAACTTCCTGAGCCTAACAACTTTCCCTGTTGTTTTTTGTTTTCCATCTCTCTAGGGCTATAGCAGCTCCTGGAAAAATACTACATACTTCCCCTTTTTGGGCTTCCTCAGAAAACCATTTAAGTGATGCCTTAAATGTCATCCATAACAGTCATAATGCTGCTGATTTTAATTTGGGTTTCACAGCATAGGGTATTCCCAAGAATTTTCAAGAGTTCTTTCATCACCAAGGCTGTCTAGCTAAAAATATGGACATGTGCCAGTAATTTGGCAAAGGGCTCTATTATAAGTCAAGTTTGCCTTTGTATTTCTAACACCTACCACAGTGAATTACAAATAGTAGGTGCTTAATAAACATTTTCATCAAATGAATTAAACAAAGAAGAGAATCACCACAAATTTCAAAACCTTTTACATTATAGGGCCTACTAAGTAACCAAAAATAGCAGGTATCACCTCTTGTCCACTAGAATAGCTATTAAAAAAAAACAGAAAATAATAAGTGTTGGTGAAGAGACAGAGAAACAGGCACCCTGGTACATTGTTGGTAGGAATAGAAAATGGTGCAGCCACTATTGAAAATAATTTAGTGGCTCCTCAAAAGTTAAACATAGAATTACCATATGACCATATGACCCAACAATACCATTTCTAGGCATATGTCCCAATTGAAAGCAAGGACTCACACAGGTATCTGTACCAATGTTCATAGCAGCATTATTTATAATAGCTAAAAGGTGGAGGCAACTCAAGTGTCCATCAACAGGTAAATGGATAAACAAAATGTGGTGTGCACATGCAGTGGAATATGACTCAGCCATAAAAAGGAATGACTTACTGATACTTGCTACAATATGCATGAAACTTCTAGACATCATGTTGAGTGAAATAAGCAAGACACAAAAGGACAGATATTGTATGATTCCACTTAATAGGAAATAATTAAAATATGCAATTCATAGAGACAGAAAGCAGAGTATAGGTTTGGAGAGGGGGCGGGAATGGGGAGTTAATGCCCAATGGATACTGAGTCTTTGTTTGGGATGATGATTAAGTTTTGGTAATGAATGGTGGTAATGGCAGCACAACATTATGAATGTGATTAATGCCACTGAATTATATGCTTGGGAGAGGTTGAGATAGGAAATTTTATGTGTTACATATGTTAACACAATGTTATTCCAATTTTTAAAAACAGAGATACTAAAGAGACAATGACAAATAAATGCAATATATGATCCTGGATGGATGTAATAATGGGGGAGAAAATGCCCTAAACAACATTATTGGGGCAGTTGAAAAAATTGGAAATCTCTTTTGAGACATATAGGAACCAAACTGATTTAAAGATTAACATTTGGGAAGCGGCTGTGGCTCAATCAGTGGGGCTCCCGTTTACCATATGGGAGGCCCCGGGTTCGGTTCCCGGGGCCTCCTGGTGAGGGCAGGCCTGCCCGCACGGCGTGGTTGGCTGACCCAGCGAGCACAAGCAGCAAGGGGGGATGAATGAATAAATAAAATCTTAAAAATAAATAAATAAAGATTAACATTAAATTTATTGAATTTGATAATCATACTTAAAGTGGCTACATAAATGAATATTCTTGTTCTAGGAAATATACATGTAAATATCAGATGGTAAAGGAGTATGATGTATGCAACCTATTCCCAAATGTCCAGAAAATATATAGAGAAATAAATGTAGGAAAATGTTAAAAGTTGATAAATCTGGGTATATGGGTAGGGGAGATAATTGGTGTTTTCTGTATTATTTTTGCATTATGTTCACAACTTTCCTGTAAGTTTGAAATTATTTCAAAAATAAAAGCAAAACAAACCCCCCCCCCCCAGGTATCATATAAACATACCCATTGTAAAGTTGATGACTCCCAGAGGTTCAAAAAAGTATTTTTTTTAGGACAAGCTAGGACAGAATTTAAAATTTCACCTAGGACTCCAAACTTCTAGTTCTCTGTAGTGAATAAGTCAGAAAACTCAGGTCCCAGTTTTAGTCCTGAGACTACCTAGCTGTAAACCTTGAAAGTCACCTAATCATTTCTGTCTCAACTTTCCTGATTCTAAGAGAAAGTTGGATCCCCTCCAGTTCTATGATATTGTACCCTGATGAAATATAAATTGGAATAATTTGTTTCTGAGGCAATCTGGTACAGTGAAAAGAGCAGAAAACCTAGATACAGAAGATCTGAGTAAAACACAACTTCTATAATCCTGTTTACTCAACTGGAAAATAAAAGGAGGAAAAAAAACTGAACTTGACAGAGTTGCTGAGAGGATTACAACTACCATTAATTGCTTTCTATGTACCATGCACTGTGCTAAGGGTTTTATATATATTAGGTCATTTATCAAATAACTAATTGAAATAATGGGTTAAAGTGCTTCACAAACTCAAAGCAAGTCCTTTGAAAAAGTAAGGGTAGTCTTATTATTTATACTGGGATGTAGAAGTTGGCGTTTCTTAGTTATAGGCTTTAATATACCATATAACCCCCAGGCAAGTCTTTATATTTCAAAATCCTCACATTAAAAATACAGATATCACCTTCTTCACATTCTCAAGGCTTTACTATATAAGAACTTTCCATGTATGTTTCAGAAAACTCCAGTTTTACTGTAAAAGCCCCCAGCTTAGGAAAGATCAAGTCCACCAGAGCAAAGCACTCAAAGGTAGGCAGACTAATGTTGGGCTTCAATGTTGATGTTATAAAATGGAAAACTAATAGGAGGGAGAAGATATTAGAGAAACAGGGATTTCCAGGGCATCCCAGGGATTCAGAAATTCTTTCACTACCTAGGCTGCCTAATACAACCAGACATGTGCTAACAATCTTTGAGCTCCTCACAAGTAAGGACTCCTTTGTATCCCTAACTTCTACCATAGTGATCACCAATAGTGGCAACTTTTGGACCAGCTGTGGACAATGCAGGGGGTCTGAGCTCAGGTTCTAGTTCAGCCTGATTCTTCAAGACTTTGGATCATGCATTTGATAATGCTTAGTTTCTGTACTTCCCCCCAAATTTTACATTTACTACCTACAGTATTTCAGTGTTAATCATATCCTCAATCACAGTGCCTAAAAGAAAATCAAATGCATGTGCAGCAGATGGGCCAGGAGTTAAAACAGGAAAAAGTATGTACCATTGATCACTCAGGGATTTTCACATATTTTGCATAAGATGTAAGGCAGAGTATTTGCATGAGTTTATACATGCAAGATATCCTTTTATCTCTTTATTTGAGCATTCAACCTATATATTCTATTATACTTAACTTTTTTGCATTTCCTAATTGGAGCATACAGCCAAGTGATATCATATGGCTTATTACTCTTTTCTGAATTATTTCAATTCCAACGAACACAATTACCCTCAGATCAAGCAGGCTTAAGTTTACATGTCCAAAAACATAAACAAATCAAAATATATTCCTTTAATATAAGGCATATAAATATACATATATACATGTGATACAACATGTAAATGGATCTTATTCTCAAAGTTTATTTGCAAGTCAAAGTTTGGAACTTGGAATACATTTCTCAAATAAATAATCTATAAAAGGTAGTTAAGTTCCTAAGCCATTCCACAAAAAAAAACACTTTAAGACATAGTGCTATAAGTAAAATAGATTATTAATATTAATACTATGGAATTTAACCACTTCCTGTAACAATATATTTAGGGACTGGAATCCTATGGCACTGGTATTAAAGATTTCTTCAGCTCTTAGCCACTGGAGATGGCTCCTATGATCTAAGGGAAGAGAGTTCTGGCAGAGGGTAAAGGTTTTAGAGATAGTAAGGAGAAATGAAAGATAAAGGAATAAAATAGAAACTTCACACCAGACTAAACTCTCAGGTAGGCTGGCTCACTCTCAATAGAATTTTTTTCTGACAAACATAGGATCTGGCCTATCTATTCTCTCCTTTTTTATTTTTGGTACTTATTGTTGTTGTCCAAATGTTTCACCTATGTGACCTACCATGGAAGAAGCTGCAATTTCACAATTTCTTTCTAGCCCTGTTGTTCTTGAAGCAACCCCACAGTCCAGTTTGCTTTTTAAAGATTTTAACTATCCCCAACAATGGGGAAAAGATAGGAGGCTATTAAAGCTCTCCTAAGAGCATCACTCCCCCACAGGCACCTCAGCCGCCCCCCCACCATTTAAATCTTATGGAGAAAAATGAAGGCCACCTATGTATGGAAGGTGGATCTCCAGGTAGATAAGTACTGAAATAAAATATTTCAAAGAAATACCTAAACTTTGTTTACATGGCACATTTTCTCACAGGAGCTTAAGCAGCAGGTGAAAATCAAGACAGGAGAGGAAGCAAAGAAAAGGGAACTGGGACTGAAGATCAAGCAACAGTGGGTCTGGGAGAGAAGACCTGCCTACCACCCTTTCCTTCCTAAAACTAGTGTTGTCACCAGTGCCTAGAATAAGGTGAGGATGGAACAGAGTAGGAAATGGGGGCGAATGTGGCTCAAATGGTTGGGTGTCCGTCTCCCATATGGAGGGACCTGGGTTCGATCTCTGGGACCTCCCGGTAAAAATATAGAAAAATAGGCTGCTAGGCCCCACAAATGGGTGAGCCCCCCAGGGTCCACGCACAGGTGGATAAAAGTAAGTTAATTAATTAATTAAAAAAAAAATACAGTAGGAAGGGGTAGAATGCCACAACTAAGGAAGAAGAAAAGGGAGATTTACACTTTAAATAGCAAAGAAAAAGAAAAAAGAATTTCCAGGACTATCTGGCCACCAGCTGGGGTATAGTCTGAAGTAAACAATTTATGTAAGTCAAGGGCAACCTACAGGGAAGCGGCTGTGGCTCAATCAGTGGGGCTCCCGTTTGCCATGTGGGAGGCCCCGGGTTCGCTTCCCGGGGCCTCCTGGTGGGGGCGGGCCCGCCCGCACGGCGTGGTTGGCTGACCCAGCGAGCACAAGCAGCAAGGGGGGGATAAATGAATAAATAAATAAAATCTTTAAAAAAAAAAAAAAAAAAAAAAAGGGCAACCTACATTCACACATTTTCTAATTTGATGTGTCTTATAAATCATTAGGGTTGCCTGAATTTTGCACTAAATAGACATGAATATAAATTAATACTCCAAGGATTTCATTTTGTGGTCAAAACCATTTTGGAGTATAAATTAATACTCCAAGGATTTAATTACTTAAAGTGTAGTCAGCTGAAAAGCAAAATCAGTATCATCTGTGAGCAGGACCCAGGAATCTGTGTTTTAACAGTGTTCTAGGTGATTTTTATTTCTCAAAACACTTTGAGAAGTACTTCTCTAGAGAACAGGCTTTTGAAAGGTGAGTTGATCCCTAAGGTACAGGGTGAGGTAGAATTGTGCATGGCTGAAAACAATGCCTACCCCCAATTACCTCAATTAACAAATGGGAAAGCAGTGGCACAGAGGCACAGAATGGTAACTGAGATGAACGAATGGGAGAGGCATTGATGTTTTTACAAGAAGTTAAGTAGGGAAACACCCATGTGTGTTTTAAGAGTCTGCTGACTTTCGGGAAGATGGAAGACTACAAAGACGTGGGATGCTCTTCTCCTCCAGAAAAACAGCTAGAGAATAGGCTGTAGCAGCCTGGAAAAAGATCTTCTAGGGTTTAGGACACTAGGCGAAGGCTGGACACCACCCAGAGGAGAAATGGACAAAGGAGAGGAGTTGCAACTACAGAACTGTGAGCTGAAACCAAAGGCTGCTGCTACCGGCACCCTCCCCCACACTAAAGCAACTTTAGAATTCTCAGGCCTTTGGGCCTACCCTACAGACAAAGGGAGCTACAAGGATTCACCACTTGAGGAAAGGGGAGAGAGAGAGAGGGACACAACCTAAGGCTGACTCAGCTTTGGACTCACAAATTTGGTCTGCTATGTCCCAGGAGCCCTTCCAGGTCCAGTGGGGCCATGCCATTGTTTGCCTTGGGAGCCGGCAAGGGGCTAAAGATATACAATCCTCCCAATCTCCCCCTCTACTAACAGGGACAGATTGTTGAAGACTCAGGGGGGAGTGGAAATATTTCCAATCTGGGAAAAGGGAGGGATCTGCCAGAGAAGGCAAGAGAACTGTCATTGAGAAAGTTTGAATTACAAGGCTCTTAGCCTCCAGGCAGGAAGCTCCATCACATTGATCCAGTCAGTGTTGAAACAAATACACTCCAACCAGGCACTGAACTGAAAGCTGCCAAAGAATGCCATCTGTTGGAAGGCCAAGGAAGCGCATGTGAGCAAATTAAAAATAATTGAGAGGCTTTTCCCAGCCTTTATAGCTTCCCTCACCAAGGCTGGTCTACAACCAATTACTGGGTCCAGAGCCCAGTTCTGAGCAACTAGCAGGACAATCCTAACAATCCAAGTCGAGCCAAGAACCAAAAAGCACTGGAAACACACAGTCTCCCACCACTAAATCCCTGCAAAAGAGGAAGAAAGTGAGCATCTAAATAAACTACATCCTAATCAGATGCCTAGACATCAGCAAAAAATTACGAGCCACACCAAGAAAATGGAAGACATGGCGCAAGAAAAGGAATATATCAAAGCCCCAGAAGAGAAACAGGATTTGAGAGAACTAATTAGCGAGATGTGCACAAATTTCCAAATCAAATTAATAAGTTGAAAGAAGACAATGAGGGGAAGCGGCTGTGGCTCAATTGGTTGGGCTCCTGTTTACCATATGGGAGGCCCCAGGTTCAACATCCGGGGCCTCCTGGTGAAGGCATGGTGGCCTGCACGGCATGGTGAGCTGGTGCAGCAAGATGACGCAACAAAGGGAGTCAAGCAGACACAGAAAAACGCAAAGCAAATGGACACAGAGAGCACAAGCAGCAAGTGGGGGATAAATAAATAAATCTTAAAGAAAAAAAGAGAGACATTGAGCGCGTGCAAAGAAGGAATTTGAAATCCTGAAAAGAAAAGTAACAGAGCTCATGGGAATGAAAGACACAATAGGTAAGATCAAAAACACATTAGAGGCATACAATAATAGACTCAAAATTATAGAAGAAAGAATAAGTGATACAGAAGACAGAACAGATAAAATTGAAGAGAGAAAAGAATGGAAATAATTGAGCCGGGGTTCAGAGTTGAATGACAACTCAAAATGCAACAACATACGTGTCATGGGAGTTTCAGAAGGAGAAGAGAAGGGAAAAGGGGCAGAAAGAGTATTTGAGGCAATAACAGCTGAAAAGTTCCCAACTCTTATGAAAGAAATGAAATTACATGTCCAAGAAGTGCACCGTACCCAAATCAGAATAAATCCAAATAGACCTACTCCAAGAAACATTATACTCAGAATGTCATATGTCAAAGATAAAGAGAAAATTCTCAGAGCAGCAAGGGAGAAGCAAACCATGACGTACAAGGGACGTCCAGTAAGACTTAGCACAGATTTCTCTTCAGAAATGATGAAGGCGAGAAGACAGTGGTATGATACTATTAGAATACTGAAAGAGAAAAATTGCCAGCCGAGAATTCTTTATCCAGCAAAATGGTCCTTCAAATATGAAGGTGAGTATAAAATATTCACAAACAGAAACGAAGACAGTTTGCAAAAAAGAATCTACCTTTGCAGGAAATATTAAAGAAAGCCTTAGAATCTGAAATAAAAAGGAGAGAGAGGCCTGGAGGAGAGTATAGAAGAAAGAATAGAGAAAGGATAACCAAAAGAGTAAAAAGACAGATAAAAATATGATAAGATGCAAGAAAACCAAAGACTAAAATAGTGGAAGTAAATACTGCATTTACAGTAATATCATTGAATGTGAATGGATTAAACTCCCCAATCAAAAGATACAGGCTGACAGAATGGATAAAAAAACATGAGCTATCCATATGCTGCTTAAAGAAACTCACCTTAGACCCAGGGATACAAACTGGCTGAAAGTAAAAGATTATAAAAAGATATTCCATTCAACTATTAACCAAAAACAAGCAGGGGTACCTATACTAATATTGGACAAAACAGAAGGCCAGCATATAGTAATGAAAGAGAAAACCAACCAGGAAGATATAACAGTCATAAATATCTAGGCACCTAACCAGGATGCCCCAAAATACATGAGACAAATTCTGGCAAAACTGAAGGGAGAAATAGACATCTCTACAATGATCGTTAGAGACTTCAACACCCCACTCACATCATTAGAAAGAACAACTACACAGAAGATCAACAAAGAAACAGAGAACTTGAACAATATGATAAATGAGTTAGGCCTAACAGACATATACAGAATGCTGCATCCAAACTCAGCAGGTTATACATTCTTCTCAAGTGCCCATGGATCTTTCTCCAGGACAGACCATAATGCAGCTCTCAATAAATACAATAAGACTGAAATGATACAAGGCACATTTTCAGATCATGGTGGAATAAGACTGGAAATCAATAATAGACAGGAAAAAACTAAAATTGCAAATGCGTAGAGGCTGAATAACACACTCCTAAATAATCAGTGGGTCAAAGAAGAAATTGCAAATGAAATAAGTAAATATATTGAGACAAATGAAAATGAGAATACAACTTATTAAAACTTATGGGATACAGTGAAGGCAGTCCTGAGAGGGAAATCTATAGCCCTAAATGCCTGTATTAAAAAAGAAGAGCTGGGGGACAGATGTGGCTCAAACGGTTGGGCATCCGTCTCCCATATGGAGGGACCTGGGTTCAATCCCCAGGACCTCCCAGTAAAAAAAAATTAAATAAATAAATAAATAAATAATAAAATAAAAAAGAAGAGTTAAACTCAAAGATTTAACTGAACTAGAGAAACTAGAAAAAGAATTGCAAACCAATCCTAAAGCAAGCAGAAGGAAAGAAATAATAAAGATTAGAGCAGAAATAAATGAAATTGAGAACAAAAAAGCAATAGAGAAAATAAAAAAACCAAAAGTTTGTTCTTTGAGAAGATCAATAAAATTGACAAACCCCTAGATAGACTAACAAAGAAAAAAAGGGAGAAGATGCAAATAAATACAATCAGAAATGAAAGGGGGGAAGTTACTACTGACCCCACAGAAAAAGGCTCACAAGAGGATAGTATGAGAAACTTTAAAACAATAAACTAGACAATCTAGATGAAATGGACAAATTCCTAGAAATACACAAGCAACCTACTCTGACACTACAAGAAATACAAGAACTTAAACCAATCACATTTAAAGAGATTGAATCCATCATCAAAAATCTCTCAGCAAAGAAAAGTCCAGGAGCAGATGGCTTCACAGGTGAATTCTACCAAGCATTTCAAAAAGAATTAACACCAACCCTGTTTAAACTCTTCCAAAAAATTTAAGAGGAGGGAAAATTACCCAACACATTTTATGAAGCCAACATCACCCTAATACCAAAGCCAGATAAAGATACTACAAGAAAAGAAAATTATAGACCAATCTCTCTAAAGAACATAGATGCAAAAATTTTCAATAAAATACTTGCAAATAGAATCCAACAGCATATCAAAAGACTTATACATCATGACCAAGTGGGATTTATTCCTGGTATGCAAGGCTGGTTCAACATAAGACAATCAATCAATATAATACACCACATTAACAAATTGAAGGGAAAAAACACATGATCATCTCAATTGATGCAGAAAAAGCATTTGACAAAATCCAACATTTTTTTTTTTGATAAAAACACTTCAAAAGATAGGAATAGAAGGAAAATTCCTTAATCTGATAAAAGGCATATAGGAAAAACCCACAGCCAACATCATACTCAATGGGGAAAAGTTGAAAGTTTTCCCTCTAAGATCCAGAAGAAGACAAAGATACCCACTGTGACCACTGTTATCCAACATTGTACTAGAAATTCTAGCTAGAGCAATTAAACAAGGAAAAAAAAAAAAAAAAAAAAAAAAAAATTAAAGGTATCCAAATAGGAAAAGAGGTAGTAAAACTCTCACTGTTTGCAGATGACATGATCCTGTACTTAGAAAAATCTCATGTGTCCATGATAAAGCTACTTGAGCTAATAAATGAGTTCAGCAAAGTGGCAGGATACAAGATCAACACGAAAAATCAGCAATGTTTTTGTATACTAGTACTGAATAATCTGAGGAGGCAATTAGGGAAAAATTCCATTTTCACTAGGAACAAAAAGACTCAAACACCTAGGAATTAAAAAACCAAAGAAGTACAGGACCTATATGCAGACAACTACAAAAGAAGTTTAAAAAGACCTAAACAAATGGAAAAACATTCTGTGTTCATGGATTGGAAGAATAAATATCGTGAAGATGTCAATCTTTTCTAAACTGATTTATAGATTCAATGCAATACCAATCAAAATTCCAACAGCCTACTTTACAGAACTAGAAAAGTAATTACCAAATTCATTTGGATGGGAAAGTGCAGCCAAATAGCCAAAAGCATTCTAAAAAACAAGAGTGACGGGGAATGAATGTGGCCCAAATGGTTGGGCGTCCATCTCCCATATGGAGAGACCTAGGTTCAAGCCCCGGGACCTCCTGGTAAAAATTTAAAAAAAAAGAAAACTATAGAAGGCCCCCGTGAGCAGGTGAGCCATCAGGCCCCACGAGCCAGGAAGCAAGATGATGATGTAACAGAAGAGTGACACAAGGGACAGCCAAGACAAGACATGCAAAAAAGTAAGGAACTAAGGTGGCGCAGGTGGTAGGACGCCTCTCTCCCACATCGGAGGTTCCAAGGATCGAATCTCAGTGACAGGAGAAGGAAGAGAGGAGAGGAAATGGACACAGAGAGTTGCTCAGCGGATGGCCCCCCCCCCCCCCCCCCCCGGGGGGGGGGGCCATGGATAAAAGTAAATCAATAAATAAATAAATCCTTAAAAAAATTTCATAAGGGAGTAAGATACGGACTATAGTTAGTAGTAATACTTTGATGATGCTTTTTCATAATTTGTTAACAAATGTTTCACAACAATGCAAAGTATTTGTGGTGGGGTGATGTGTGGGAGCAATTTCACTGCTTGACCTTGAAATATATTACAAAGCTACAGTGGTCAGAACAGTATGGTACTGGCATAAAGACTGACACATCGATCAGTAGAATAGAATTGAGAATCCAGAAATAAACCCTCCCCTACGGTTAAATGGTTTTTGACAAACCTACCAAGTCCATGTTAATGGAACAAAATAGTCTCTTCAACAAACGGTGCTGGGAGAACTGGATATCCATAACCAAAATAATGAAAGAGGACCCCCATCTCACTCCCTATACAAGAATCAACTCAAAATGGATCAAAGATCTAAATATAAAAGCCAGGACCATAAAACTACTAGAAGAAAATGTAGGGAAACATCTTCAAGACCTTGTGATAGGCGGTGGGTTTCTTGGACCTTACACCCAAAGCACGCGCAACAAAAGAAAAAATAGATAAATGGGACCTCCTCAAAATTAAACCCTTTCGCACCACCCAGGATTTTGTCAAAAGGGTGAAATGAAAAGGCAGCTGACTCAATGGGAGAAAATATTTGGAAATCACATGCCACATAAGGGTTTAATATTCATGATATATAAAGAGATGTTACAATTTAACAATAAAAAGACAAATGACCCAATTAAAAAATGGGCAAAAGACTTGAATAGACATTTGTCTAAAGAAGAAATACAAATGGCAAAAAACACATTAAAAAATGCTCAACTTTACTAATGATTAGGGAAATTCAAATCAAAACTACAATGCAATATTATTTCACACCTATCAGAATGGCCACTACTAAAAAGACAGAGAACTACAAGTGCTGGAGAAGATGTGGAGATATAGGAACACTTATTCACTGTTGGTGGGAATGCAGAATGGTATAGCCACTGTGGAGGACTGTTTGGCAGTTCCTAAAGAAGCTTAATATAGTCTTGCCATGTGACCCTATAATACTACTACTGAGTATATACAGAAGAACTGAGAGTAGTGACAATAACAGACTTCTGCACACCAATTTTCATAGTGGCATTATTCACACTTGCCAAAAGCTGGAAATGACCCAGGTGTCCATCAATTGATGAATGGATAAACAAACTGTGGTATATTCACACAACGGAATACTATGCAGCTGTAAGAAGAAATGAAGTCCTAAAGCATAGGACAACATGGATGAGCCTGGAGGACATTACGTTGAGTGAAGCAAGCCAGAAACAAAAGGATAAATACTGTATGATTGTGTTATTATGAACCAAATATATTGTGTAACATATTGTATGATTCAAAAAAATTTTTTATATGTATGCAGTACAAAAAAAAAAGTCTGCTGCAAAACTAGGCAGAGGGAGAAAAGTTGGGACTTGAAGAAGAATTGGAAGTTGAAAGAGTAGTCAACAAGCACTTTCTGAGAAGTGAATATGCAGAGGGTACTATAATTACAAATACATAACAGCAAAAAATTACAGAAAAAGAAATAATGAAGAAGTTTTAAAAAGAAGATGAAAACCAAGAAGGCTAGGGTACAGCGCTAGGAACCAATAATCAAGGGAAGCCAAAATACACAATGAAAGAGTGTTAAAAAGTTAAGTCTCATTCTTGGATTGGATGCTTATTCTTGGATTGGATGGGTAAATGACAATGCTGCCATTGGCATTGGCTTACTTTTTCCTTTAATGAGCAGCACGGTGGGGTGACACCTATTCTTTTGGCTAAAAAAATAGCATTTTAATGCAATGGGGTCCTAAAATGGGCAATTCGAGAGATTCACTAGCAAGTCAACAATTATGCATCAAGGTACACTTTTGGACAGGTCATACTGTAGTTAAGCTAACACTGAAGTTATTGATAAATATAATGATATTAATCCTCCTACACTAGGGATGCCATTGAAAAGGGTAAAAAGAGATCATTTAAAAAAATCTAAACAAGTGATTTAGATATATAAATATCTATATTTAAATAAATAAAAAAGACAAGACAAAAAGAAAGAAAATTAGACCATCAAAGTGACTTACAGATTTTTGGATTTCCTTTAATAGGAAACTTCACAATCATTTCCTGGGAATTTGTGCAGATAAAAACAAATGGAGAATCAGATTCTTGACTGATGTCTGGATACTGCAAAATATAAAAATAAAACTCTCAGGTTAGTTGGAACAAATTTTGAATTTCAAAGACATCAGAGGATGTCCCAGATTTCACCTCAATGTTTTGATGATAGCACTCTCCATTGCATAGTCAGGTACAAGAATCAAGAAAAAATTCTCACCTTTCCCCAGGTCTTAGCATAGTATTCCTATACAAGTTATTCTCTGCCACATCTGACTTCCTATAATGTGAATAATTATATTCCTATAATGGGAATAATTTCATAAAAAAGGGATGGCTGACATCCTCCCAAAAGGAAAATCAGAAATGACTGCTCTTTTAACAAAACTGTGAGTGAGATTCAAAGGTCTCCTTCAGGAACACTGGGCACCCTCTAGGTTCAACTCAAGTGAAACACTGGAAAGATTAAAGAAAAACAAAACATTTGTAGAAATTCTGCCAGAAACTGTAAACAGAGACCTTTTCTCATTAAAGGGAAGAAAGAAGTTCATTTTAAAAGATATGAGCATGTCAAAGCTGTTTGCTGGATGCAACCCAAGCTTACTTAGGGTGAAAAGGTAACTGGTAGAGCAATTCTGAAAATTAAATGCCTCCTTTGGATCCCTTAACACAAAACAAATTTGTGTGAAAACTTGGGAGTTTCATTCCTTCTGCAAAGAACTTACATAAGACTATGGGAGCCACACAATTATAATTTAAGGAACAACTATGGGGCAGGCGGGGTGGGGAAGGGTAACAAAAATTGCCCTATAGCAAGGCCTGACTGATGTGATATTTCATTATTTGTTATTGGGGATGTCTTTTGTTTAGCATGTTCAATAAATATGAGTCATGGGGAAGCGGCTGTGGCTCAATCAGTAGGGCTCTCGTTTACCATATGGGAGGCCCCGGCTTCGGTTCCCAGGACCTCCTGGTGAAGGCAAGCCCGCCCGCATGGCGTGGTTAGCTGACCCAGCAAGCACAAGCAGCAAGGGGGGGGGGGATAAATGAATAAATAAATAAAATCTTTAAAAAATATATATATATATGAGTCATGGGCATCTGGGTCAGACTTCATTACCATGGAAGCCTTTCTCCTAGTAACTACTATCGAATAGCATAGAATTATTTTCCACTTTACCTGCAAGGATGTATCTTCTAACGAGTTAAGCCCCTAAACTAGAAATGGAGGTTTCAGTAAAATGAGTAGGAAAACTCAAATTTCTCTGTAACTAGTGGAAGCATAGTTAAACTTCTTCACTGACCATTCTGTTCTACATGATAAGTAATTCTGTAGGGAAAACAAAAGGGATTTTTAGCAGCTTTTGGCCCTGCCCACATTCCGTGGCTTTCTGTGTAGGATAGGTGTGGCATGTACTTTGATAAAACAGAAGCTTAATATCAAGTATCAGCCACAATTATTTTCATAGGCAGGGTCAAAACGTTCACAGTGTAAAAGAAAGACTAAAGATGGGAAGGTAAACCCTTTCCCTACCCCTGGATCTTTAGAACTCAAAGAAAAGCAGGGTCCAGCTATGTGGGCTGTATGTCAGAAGGAAATAAGCTCTGCACAAGACCCATGCTGAGGTGCTTTGGCATGATGTAAGACCAGAGGCTGCCATCAAGATCTTTAAACCTAATTCAAAAGAGGCCAAAAGCAGCAGCAGTCACAATTACCAGCCCTTCAATGTTCCTGCCCTCTCTTCTCTGTGGCCTAGAGATTACTGAGGCAAAGGACAATGCTGCCAGAAGGACTTCACAGTTCTGCTTTCCAAAACTGCAAGCCATTTCAACCATTCCCTTCTCTTTCTTTTGCATCAGAATTTCTTTCCTCACTACTGGATCAATTCTATTAACACACAAACTTAGTGTAATGTCTCCCATAAAAAACAAAACAAAACAAAACACCTGTCTCCCTGATCCCATGTCTTCCTGTCCTCCTCCAGCTACTGCATTTCTCAGATATCTTTTACAACAAAAATTAATCAAAAGATTATTTATACTCCTTGCCTCCAATTCCTCTCCTTCTATTTTTTTCTTGAGTTCATTATAAACAGGCTTTCACTCCCATTATTTCACCAGAACTATTCATGTTAAGGTCATCCACTGACTTCCATGCTGCTAAATCAAATGACCAGTTCACAGTTCTCATCTTAATTGATCTATTTGTAAAACTTGTCAGAATTCATCTCTCCCTCCTTGAACACATTCCTCACTTGGCTTCTGGGATACCATTCTCTTCCTGGTTTTGCTACTTTACTGGCTGCTCCTTCTCTCTCCAGCCTTTAAACGCTGAAGTGCTGCAGGGGTCAAGTCACAGAGTTCTCTCTACATTCACAATCTTGGCATCTCCTTCGGTTTCAGAGTTTAAAAATCCATCTATATGCTAAGGAATTCAAAATTTGTATCTTCAGCCTGGACTACTTTCCTAAATTCCAGGTTTGCAATGCATTTCCCTACTCAATATATTCACTTGGATGTCTAATAGGTATCTCAAACAACATGTCAAAATTCAATTCTAGGGGGAAGCGGATGTGGCTCAAGTGGTTGGGCATTTGTCTACCATATGGAAGGACCCAGGTTTGATCCCCAGGACCTCCTGGTGAAATAAAAAAGAAGGTGAGCAGGTGAGCTGGGCCTGGGTGGCAAGCCACAGGTCCTTATGGACGCGTGGCGAGCCAGGCCTGCCGAGTCATATAGCAAGATGATGATGCAACAAAAGAGAGATGCAGGGGAGACCAAAGGCGAGATGCTCCAGAAGCCAGGAACTGAGGTGGCGCAAGTGACAGGATGCCCCTCTGCTACATCGGAGGTCCCTAGGACTGAATCCCAGGAAAGTCTGGAGGAGAAAAATGAGAAGAAAAGGCAAGAAACAGACACAGAAGATCACCCAGCAAATTGAAACAGACAGCAAGCTGGTGGTGGTGGTGGGGGGGTGGGAATGACAACTCATAGAACACCAAAAAGAAAAAAAAATAAAGTCAATTAAAAAAAAATCAATTCTAGGGTTTAGAACACCAGGGAGAGGCTGGACATTGCCCAGAGGAGAGAGAGGCAAAGAAAAAGAATGGCAATGGCAAAACTGTGGATTATAAACCACAGCTACAAATTGCCAGGCACTCTCCCCCACACTATAGACATTTTAGAATTCTCAGGTCTCAGGGCCTGTGGCTATAAAGGGGGCCCCAGGGATCCATCTCCCCAGGAAAGGGAAGAGAGACACAACCTAATGCTGACTCAGCTTTTGACCCAGAAATTTCATCTTCTGTTTCCCACTAGCCCTTCCAGGCAGGGTGGGGCCACTCATTTGTTTGCCTTGGTAGCCAGCAAGGGACTAAAAAGATCCAGACCTCTCAATCTCCCTCTCTACTGACTGGGACTGGTTATTGAGGACAAAGAGGGGAGTAGAACTATTTCCTACCCTGGAAAAGGAACAGGACTGCCAGCAAAGGTTGGAAAACTGCCTCTGAGAAAGTTTGAATTACAAGGCTCTTAGCCTCCAGGCAGAAACTTCTGTCACATTGATCCAGTCTCTGTTGCTGCAAACACACTCCTACCAGGCTTTAAATTGAGAGGGCTGCCAAAGAGTGCCATCTGCTGGCAGACCAAAGAAGTGCATATGAGGAAATTAAAATAAGAAAAGAGAGGCTTTTCCCCACCTATACAGCCCTCCTCCCCAAGGCCCTTGGAAGCAGGTCTGCAACCCATTACTGGGTACAGGGCCCAGATTTGAGCAATTAAGAGGGACAATCCTAAAGATCCAGAACAGGCTGAACCAAGAATCAAAGAACAGCAGTAATACACAGCCTCCCGCAACTAAAACCCTATGAAAGAGAGAGAAATCAAGCATCAAACTCACCATCCTAATCAGAAGCCTAGACATCAGCAAAAAATTACAAGCCATACTAAGAAAATGGAAGAAATGGCCCAAGAAGAGGAATATATCAAAGCCCCAGAAGAGATACAGGATTTGAGACAACTAATCGAGATAGAAATTTCCAAAACCAAATTAATGAGTTGAAAGACAATATGGCAAAAGAAATAAAAGGGGGGCGGATGTGGCTCAAATGGTTAGGCGTCCGTCTGCCATATGGAGAGACCTGGGTTTCGATCCCCAGGACCTCCCGGTAAAAAAAAAAAAAAAAAAAAAAAGAAATAAAGGACATCAAGACAACAGGTAAGCACTAAGAAGAATGTGTAAACATGAATAAAAAAGTAACAGAGCTCATAGAAATGAAAGACAGGATAGGTGAGATCAAAAACACATTAGAGGGGTGCGGATGAGGCTCAAGCAGTTAAGCACCCACCTCCCACATGGAAGGTTCTGGGTTCGGTTCCCAATGCCTCCTGAATAAACAACAACAACAAAAAATCAAACAAGCAAAACAAATGAAAAAAACCAACTCAGGGAAGCTGATGTGGCTCAGTGGTTGAGTGTGGCAGCTTCCCATATACGAGGTCCTGGGTTCAAACCCCGGGCCCCAGTACCTAAAAAAAAACACAAAAAACATTAGAGGTGTAAAACAGCAGACTCAAAATGATAGAAGAAAGAAATAATAAGTGATACAGAAGACAGAACAGCTGAAATTGAAGAAAAAAAAGAACAAAGAGAGAAAAGAATGATAACGTGAGATGCAATAACATACATGTCATGGGAGTTCCAGAAAAAGAAGAGAAGGGAGGAGGGGCAGAAAGAGTATTTGAGGAAATAATAGCTGAAAATTTCCCAACTCTTACAAAAGAAATGAATTTACATGTCCAAGAAGCGCAGTATACCCCAACCAGAGTAAATCTGAACAGGCATACTCCAAGCACATACTACTCAGAATGTCAAAGGTCAAAGATAAACAGAAAATTCTCAGAGCAGCAAAGGAGAAGCAAACCATCACATACAAGGGCTGCCCAGCAAGAATTAATCAGATTTTTCATTAGAAACCATGGCGGCAAGAAGGCAGTGGTATGATACAATCAGGATAGTGAAAGGGAAAAACTACCAACCGAGAATTCTTTATCCAGGAAAATTGTCCTTCAAATATGAAGGTGAGTTTAAAATATTCACAAACAGGGAAGCGGCAGTGGCTCAATCAGTAGGGCTCCCGTTTACCATATGGGAGGCCCCGGGTTCGGTTCCCGGGGCCTCCTGGTGAAGGCAAGCCCGCCTGCACTGCGTGGTTAGCTGACCCAGCGAGCACAAGCAGCAAGGGGGGGATAAATGAATAAATAAATAAAATCTTAAAAATAAATAAATAAATAAATAAAATATTCACAAACAAACAGAACCTAAGAGTGTTTGTAAAAAAGAATCTACCTTTTCAAAAATATGAAAAGAAGCCTTATAGCCTGAAAGAAAAAGACAGCAGAAAACTACAAAACCATGCTGAAGGATGTCAGAGATGACCTAAACAAACAGAAAGACATTATGTGTTCATGGAATGGAAGACTAAATATTGTGAAGATGTCAATCCTAACCAAAATGATTTATAGATTCAATGTAATACCAATCAAATTTCCAACAGCCTACTTTACAGAATTAGAAAAGGCAGTTACCAAATTCATTTGGAAGGGAAAGTGCACCTGAATAGCCAAAAGCATTCTAAAAAAGAAGAGTGACATGGGAGGAACTTAACTGCCTGACCTTGAAACATAGTACAAAGCTACAATGATCAAAACAGCATGGTACTGGCAAAAAGACAGACACATTGATCAGTGGAATAGAATTGAGAGTCCAGAAATAAATCCTCATCTTTATAGCCAACTGTTTTTTTTTTTTTTTTTTTTTAACTTTCTATTTTTTTAATGCTGATTACAAAAGGCCTCCAATGAAAACCTATAGCTTTAACCAATTTCTTTTCCCACGCACTGTCTTTTGTCTCATTTACAATCTGACTTGCTCTAATATCCACCCAACAGTGCAGTGCCCCTCTGTCAACCACAAACAGGTACTAAAACCACCATAAAAGGTTATATTAAATCTGCCAACAATTTGGCAAGGTACATTACGACTGAGGTAATACAGCTGGTTGCACATGGCCACTAATTTTTGATAACATGATTTTTGTTATTTTAAGTATTTGTGCTTGCCACAAACAAATGTTACAGGCTGGTAACATTTCCAATCCAATACTTATTCTATGATATTAAGTCTGAAATTAATACAGACGCAGTTCAAATTATACGTGGTACTTCAGTACCACTAGATGCTACATTATTGATTTAAAACCCTGGTTTATTTATTATTTAAATAAAATTCAGGAATGATTTGCTCAGATAAAGCACATTTCATTTGCTGAAGCTATATTGTCTGTTTCTTGGACTCACATATGAAAACCCCGGGAGTGTTATAGGAAAGACACCTACAAAATTAAAAGAATTATACATCTTGATTATTTTTTAAATTACCAATTGCCTGCAAAACTACCCATCACAATTTCAAAACAATTAAAGAAGAAATGAGGTTACTTATGAAGGACATTGCTTTGGTGACAACTTAGAACCAAACTTTAGATCTGCAGTTGATCCAGACCTAAACAGTTTGCTCATGCCAGATGCTTCCATTTATTTGCAGGGCTTTATGGCTACAGCATATTCTTCACTCATTGCACACATGACAGACACCTGTACATCTTCACCTGCATTGTATTTTCCTTCTATTTCTTTACCCAGTTCACCTTCTGGAAGCTTAAGATCCTCATGAACTTCACCAGTTTCTGTCAGCAGGGAAAGGTAACCATCCTGAATGCATATCAGCTGATAATCATTTCTCTTAATATTTGGAACATCCATGTTGTGAGTAGAAGGGCAAATATCTTCATATTTTTTGCCCGTGAAAATATCAATTCAACTCAACTGCCCCAGTACTGCCTCACCTGGACAACTATGATACTTTCCTAAATCATCTCCCTAATTTCAGGCTTGCCCCAACCAATCCATCCTGCCCACGGTTGCAAGGACAATCTTTCTAAAATGCATATCTCATTCTATCACTTACCAGGTTACTTTCAGAATATAATTTAAATTCATTCACATGGCATTGAGGGTTTTTCATGTATCTGCCTTTGCCTATTTCTCAGTTTTGTCATGGCTATGCTAGGAAACTGGAAAGACAAAGATGAATAAGACAGAGATTGTGACCTACAGGAACTAAATGTGAATGTATAATTACCAGGGAAAAAAATGTAAAAAAAAAATGCAATAAACAGAGGTTGAACACATTAGCCAGCCCAGAGAGGAAGTGATTAATCCTGTTAGGGAGATAATGGGCTGGGTTCAGGGAAGACTTTAAAAAGAAAGTGACATCTAAGTTGTTTTAAAGGATGACTTGGAGCTCTCCTGCTGGACAAGGGCACAGAGACATGATATAGAAAAGTATATTGAAGAAGATAAAAATAGTTCAGTTTCGGGAAGCGGATGTGGCTCGATCGATAGGGCTCCCATTTACCATATGGGAGGCCCCGGGTACCATTCCCGGGGCCTCCTGGTGAAGGCAAGCCAGCCCGTGCAGCGCGGTGAGCTGGCGCAGCAGGATGACCCAGCAAAGGGAGACAAGCAGACACAGAAAAACACACAGCAAATGGACATAGTGAGCACGAGCAGCAGGGGGGAATAAATTAATAATATCTTAAAAAAAAAAAAAAAAATAGTTCAGTTTTGTTTTCTTCAGTACTGTGTTTTTTTAAAAAAGCTTCCCCAACCCTTCCCACCCTACCTCCAGCCAAGCTGAGTTAGGTTCCCTTTATTGGGCATTCCTTTATTGATATGATAATTATTATGATTGGATTTCCTTATTGTGGTCTCCCCAAAAAGATTTAAAGATCTAGAGGGCACGGACTGTCTTGTTAAAACTCTGGGTCCTTGGTCTTCAGTACAGTGCCTGACACATGACAGAAGGTCAATAAATACTTTTTGAATGTGTGGTTATATAATAATCTAGGCAATAAAATCTTAAATTAGTAACTAATTTGCCATCTGGTTCACAAAGGAGATTGGATGACAAACCAAGAAGCCTTGAACAGATTGTAAGACGATGGCAGGGCTACAACAGATTCATTCTACATCAGGCAGCCTACTTTTTCTCTCTAAGCCTTGGTTTACTGAGATAAAATAAGATATTACATCAAGTGCTTGATCTGGCATACATAAAACCTTACATCTACTCACTAGTCTTCCCAACTTCGGCCTCTCTTCCCTTCAATCCGTCTAACAAATTGTTACCAGATTAGCTTTCTTCAGACAAGGCTCTGATCATGTTATTCTGTACATAAAAATCTTCAGTGCGCCCCTCCTCTTATCTCATGACTGCATCTAGAAAAATGTCCTACCTCTGTAGGCTGTCATTCAAAGCTATCCACCATCTGACCACAACCCACCTTTTCATTCTTGTTTGCCACTTGTTCCTCTTTACCTCATACTCTTCTTTGAACAAAGTGGTTTGTCATATTCTTCATATAGGCCCATAACTGCCCACCTCTGTGCCTTTGCTCACGTTCCTCCTTCTCCTTAGAATATGCTTTTCTCCCACCTAAGCATGAAGACCTGAAAATAATCCCAGCTCTACCATTTACTCACTGACATTAAGCAAGTTGTTTTAATTCTGAACCTTAAATTCCCTCATCTTCAAAAGAAGGGTAATGACACCTTCCTTGGAATTGTTGTGAGGATTAGAAAATTATATATATAGTGAGCCTGGCACATAATAATTGATCAAAAAGTGATAGCTTTTATTATTACTGTACTTCAAGGCTAATTTAAAAGCTATCTTCTTGTTAAAGTCTTTTGTGATCTGCCCTATCTGGAAGCATCCTTTCCCTCCCTTAAATTCCTCAGAGACAGTCTTTACTTCTGTTCAGACAGTTATCTTCAATTTTTATTTTGTATTTGGTTGTTTACATGCATATCTTATCTCTCTGGTGGTCTTTCAAACATTCTGAGGATGGAAGCTATAGCTAATTCACCTTCTTGTTTCCCTTAGTGTCTAGAATAGTGTCTGACTTAGAGTAGGCACTCAAAATTTACTGATGAATAAATACATAAAAAACTTAAGAATTACATGTTTTCAGATGAAAAACTAAATATTAAAGAATTTAAGTAAACATATGCAAAAGTGGTAATATTCCCTCCACTCTCAGGGTTTAAAAAAAAAAAAAAAAGTACATGGCTGTTCTTCAAACTACTTTCAAGTAGGTACTTGATATCTACCCTGCAAACAATTCTAAAGAAGTCTGTTTTGACCCAGAAACTTTGATAAATGTACTAGTCTTCATGTGAACTCCCTAGATAGATCCCCTGTCTCTCAAGAGAGCTGTGATTTTATAGAATTGCCTGGAGTTAGGCTAGTTTTTGCTGACATAGTTTCTCTCTTTGTTGGGTCTTAGAGTCCTCATGATCCCTTAGGAACATACATTTTGAGGTCTGTGAATCAGCAGATTTTCTCAGTACAACAGAAAGGACATTTTCAAATATTTTAAAAGAGAATTTGGGGTTTGGTATCTTCAAAGTCAATGTCTGGTTTGAATATTGAATATTGCTTCCTTTATTCTCTAATTTCTCACTTCTCAAATTCACAGACAATCCACTGGTGATAGAAGTCAAAGACTTTCACATATGAAGTGATACCTGCAATCTTCCTGAGGAACTGTGTTACTTGGAATCTCTTCTAGAATAAAGAACAAGCAATATTCTCTTACCCATCTGCAAGACTGCAATTCTGTTGCTGATATCAATTACTGGATATAGGCACCCAGCAGTAAAATCACCTGAGTATAAATCCTTGAAGATCGTTCTTGGCTGTTATAAAAGCCATAAGATCAAATGGACTAAAGGGACAGTAGGCTGGCAGAAGAGGAATGGATTCAGTTCAGAAGAAATAGAATAATCAATGACCTTGGAGATTTCAGAGAAATCACATTTGCTATTGAAGGCAGAGATATAAATATCAAGTACAAACACAACACACACACACAAAGAAACAAAAGCCACCAACTCAACTTTTTTTTTTTGAACTCAACTTTCTGAAAACTTGTTAGGGCTAGACTACAGCTGCAAATGGTTATGGATTTGGCAATTGAAATGTCTTTTTTTTTTTTTTTTTTTAAAGTTTTAACTGCCTTACTATTGAGGTTACAAACCACAGCCTTGATGCATTGTTGCAGTCAACATCCTCCCTGCTGTCTCTGAGTGCTTACATCTGCTGCTGGCACTTAAAATGTTGGCAAACAGCATGGGCTCCTTCCAGGGGAACACAAGAGAAGCTTTAACTAGATGGTGCTCATCTACCTTTCACCACTAAGTAGCCCAAAGCCTTTTCTGAATCACTTCTACCTTATCTAGGTTGATCCCCTCAGGAAGGCTGAGGGTCTAGTGGGATTTTTTCATTGGTACAAAATAGTTATGCCAGCTTACAAGATAAAAGGAGAACAGGTTCTTAGCTTAGGGGAGAGCATTTTAAGCACTTATTTTTAAAGCTGGTTACATAGCACAGTACAGTGCTCTTGATTTAAAAACAACCCTAATGAAACTTTTTTTTTGGGGGGGGGGGAACTAAATGATCACATTATGTCAAAAAGAATTATGATTGCTTAATATATTTTAACTTATTAAAGAAAAGCTAAGAATGTAAAGTCACTTAGAAGGTTATTTCAGTTAAAATAAAACGTATTAGATCCATTGGTTTTCAAAGAAAATGCACTTCAACTTGGTGATGAGAAATGAGTATGGAAATGCAGAAAAAAGACACAGATCAGGAAATTCTTTCCTGGATAGATTCCTCTCAGTGAGCTGACCTATGAGGATAAAGGAAAACCAAACATACCTAACCTGGTAGCTGAGGAGGCATCCCACAAAAAATGAAAGACAGAAATCTTCTAAAATCTGTGAGGAAAAGATAGATGAGGTAAGATGGAGAAGATTAAAAAAAAAAAAAAAGAATAACAATAAGAAACAGCAAATAAGTTTGGAAAACAAAGACGTTTACTGAGAAAAATTAAGCTGAAAAATATTTCCTTAAGCACTGCGGTGAAACCCGTGTTGCCTAAATTCAAGAACAGGAAAATTGGAAGATGGAGTCGGAGTAGGAGGCAGGGCTCAACTCTTTTTACAAAAACAATGGAGGAAGGGCAAAAAGTTGTTTGAGGGAGCTGCTTCGCGAATCATGCATAGTGCTATGCATCATTCAGGAGGGTGAGGGACAGAGATATGAAGAAGCAAAACAAAAACTGTAAATTACTAGCTGCAGTGGCCAGGAATGGCACCCATCCCACACCCTCAAGGTGAACAGCCTGGATAAAATCAGGGGGTCACTGCAGCCAACTCAGAGGAAAACAGATATCTTCCTCCCTGGGAAAATGAAGGGTGCAGCAAAGGGAGGAGAGTGGTTTCTCTTCAGTAAGTTTGGCCAGCAGAGCCTGCGTTGAATCTTGGCTCTGGCCAGACCATAATCACTGGCAAGTGAACGTTGAAAGAGACACCTCTGTGGAAAAGGTTCACTAATGAGTGCCATCTGCTGGCAGGCCAGGAAACTGCAAGAAGTGAAAACACTTTTTGTCTTACATAACGTCTCATGTCCCAGACGCTTTGGATCTGATCTGTGCCCCATTATTGGGTCCCTGGCCCTATTTTGATAACAGAGGATGGGCAATTTTAAAGACTTAGAATGAGTTGAACCAAAAATCAAAGAAGAGCTGTGAAATAAACCACTAGGCAAGAAGACAGAAACTGACAAAGTAAATTCACCAATAAGTTCAGATGCCTAGAAATCAGTAAAAAATTACAAGCCATAATAAACAACAGGAAGACATGACCCAGCCAAAGGAGTAAACCAAAAATCCTGATGACATAGGATTTAAGACAACTAATCAATGATAATCACACAAATCTCCTAAATCAATTCAAGGAGTTGAAGGAAAATATGGCTAAAGAGATGAAGGATAGGTGTGGTTCTGGGAAGATGAAGAAGGAAGATTAGAAAGACATGGGACTCTCTGCTCTCCCGGGAAAATAGTAGAAGAGAGGTAGAAATAGCCTGAAAAAAAAAAAAAAAAAAAAAAAAGTTTTAGTATTTAGGACACCAGGGGAAAGACAGACATGTCCCAGAAAAGAGAGGGGCACAGGAAAACAATCTCAACGGAAAGTTGTGAGTGGAAGCTGCAACTGCAGCAGGTGGCGCCCTTACCCCACACTATGAACAGACAATTTTGAATTCTCCAGCCAGCTTCTACAGACAAAAGGTGCACCAGGGATCCACCCACACCCACCCCCAGGAAAGGGGAGAGAGGGAAACAGCCTAAGGCTGACTCAGCTTTTAGCCCACAAATTTGGTCTGCTGTGTCCCATGAGTCCTTCCAGGCTGGAAGGGGCTGCACCGTTGTTTGCCCTGGGAGCCAGCACTGGACTAAAGAGATCTGACCCTCTCAATCACTCCCTCTACTGACCGGGACAGGTTATTGAGGATGCTAAGGGGAGTGCAATAACTTCCTACCTAGGAAAAGGGAAGGGACGGCAAGCAACGGTTGCAGAACAGCCTCTGAGAAAGTTTGAACTGCCTCCAGACAGGAACCTCTGTCACATTAATCCAGTCCCTGTTGCAGCAAACACACTCTGTCCAGGCTTTGAACTGAGAGGCCTGTTGAAGAGATCCATTGCTGGTAAACCAAGGAAGTGCATGTGAGGAAATTAAAAGTAAATAAAAAAATTTTTTAAAAGTAAATAAACGAGGCTTTTTCTGGCCTTTAGAGCATTCCTCCCCAAGTCCCCTGGAAGCAGGTATGCAACCCATTACTAGGTCCAGGGCTAAGATTTGAGCAACTATCATGGACTATCCTAAAGACCTAGAACAGGATTGTAGCAGGTGGGCAGTTTGATGTAATTATGAATTCTAAAAATAGATATTGGATCATGCTTGTAAACTAGTCTGCTAATTTGGGCATGATTAAGTTATGATTAGGGCGTTAACTGGGCCTGATGTCAGTAGGGTATTGAGCCCCACCCCTTGGTGGGGCGGGAATAAAATATAAAAGGCATAGCAAAGAACAGTGTTGAAGCAGTTTTGATGTTGGAGTTTTGATGTTGGAGAGAAGGCCCTGGGAGAAGAGAAGCGAACTATTCGCCTGATAGTCTACAGTTGACCTTGTGGAGGAAAACAGAGGAGCTAAGCCCAGAGAGAAAGGGAGCCCCAGGAAGAGAGGAGTGCAAGAAGCCTGAACCCTGGCAAACGACAGTAGCTGCCTTGCTCCAATACGTAGCAAAAGACTTTGATGGGGGAAGAAACTTAAGCTTTATGGCCCAGTAACTGTAAGCTTCTACCCCAAATAAATACCCTTTATAAAAACCAACCAGGGAAACGGATGTGGCTCAAGAGGTTCGGTGTCCGTCTACCATATGGAGAGACCGGGGTTCGATCCCTGGTACCTCCCGGTAAAAAAAAAAAAAAAAACAACAACCAATTTCTGGTATTTTGCATCAGCACCCCTTTGGCTGACTAATACGAGGATGAATCAAGAATCAAAGAACAAAAGTAACACAGCCTGCTGCCACTAAATCCCTAAGGGAGAGAAACTGAGCACTTAAGTAAACTTACCATCCTAATCAGATGCCTAGACATCAGCAAAAAATCATAAGCCATACTAAGAAAATGGAAGAAATGGCCCAAGCAAAGGAATATATCAAAGCCCCATATGAAACTCAGGATTCAAGACAACTAATCAACAGGATTCATACAAATTTCCAAAATCAAATTAAGGAGTTGAAAGACAATATGGCTAAAGAGATAAAGGTTATCAAAAAGACACTGAGTGGGGTCGGATGTGGCTCAACTGGTTGGGCGTCCGTCTCCCATATGGAGGGACCCGGGTTCGATCCCCGGGACCTCCCAGTAAAAAAAAAAAAAAAAAAAAAAAGACACTGAGTGAGAACAAAGAATTTGAAAACCTGAATAGAAATAAAACAGAGCTCATGGGAATGAAAGCCACAACAGGTGAGATAAAAAACATATTAGATAAAATAAATAAATCAGCGAATGGACCCAAAAAACATATTAGAGGTGGGCAGATGTGGCTCAAATGGTTGGGCATCCGTCTCCCATAGGGAGGGACCTGGGTTTGATCTCTGGGACCTCCTGGTAAAACTAAAGAAAAATATAGAAGGCACGCGGGCCACTAGGCCCCGCGAGTGGGTATGCCGCCAGGTCTCATACGTGGGTGCACCATCAGGCCCCGCTGAGCCATGCAGCAAGATGACGACGTAACAGTAGTGACACAAAGGAGAGCCAAGACGAGACATGCTGAAGAGCCAGGAACTAAGGCGGCGCAGGCAGTAGGATGCCTCTCTTCCACATCGGAGGTTCCTAGGATTGAATCTTGGTGAAGAGAGGAGGAGAAGGATGAGAAGAGAGGGCAGGAAACAGACACAGAGAATTGCCCAGCAAATGGACACACACAAAAAACAGCCAAAACGGGGGTGGAGGGGTAAAAATAGATAAAAGTAAATAAATAAAAAATCTTAAAAAAAAAAAAAAAAAAAAAAACAAGATTGTGGATATGGCTCAAGCAACTGAGCTCCTGCCTACCACATGAGAGGTCCCTGGTTCAGTTCCTGGTGCCTCCTAAAGAAGACAGTGAGCCAGCGCGATGGGCAGGCGCAGCAAGCTGATGCAAGAGACACAAGAAGAAGAAACATAATGAGACACAACAAAGCAGGAAGCGAAGATTCCTGGTGCCTCCTAAAGAAGATGAGCAAGACAGCGAGCTGACGTGATGGGCAGGTGTGGCTAGCTGACGCAACAAGAGACACAAGAAGAAAAACAATGAGAGATACAACAAAGCAGGGAGCGGAGATGGCTCAAGTGAACACGCGCCTCCCTCCCACATCAGAGGTCCTGGGTTTGGCTCCCAGTGCCTCCTAAAGAAACAAGGAAGACGAACAGACACAGTAAATGCAAACAATGAGGGGGTGGGGAGAAATAAATAAAATAAATCTTAAAAAAGAAAAAAAATTAGAGGGGATAGGTTGTGGCTCAAGTGGTTGAGCAACTGCTTCCCATACGGAAGGTCCCGGGTTTGGTTCCCGTGCCTCCTAAAACAACAACAACAACAAAAACAAGCAAAACAAATGAAAAAACCAACTCAGGGGAGCCCATGTGGTTTAGTGGTTGAGTGCCAGCTTCCCACATACAAGGTTCTGGGTTCAATCTCCAGCACCTGGTACCTCAAAAAGACAAAACAAAACAAAACAAAAACACACACATATTAGAGACACACAACAGCAGACTCAGAGAGATAGGAAAAAGAAAAACACACTCATAAACAATCAGTGGGTCAAAGAAGAAATTGTAAGTAAATTAGTAAACATACTGTGATGAAGGTAAAAGAGAACACAACTTATCAAAACTTATGAGATATAGTGAAAGCAGTGATGACAGGGAAATTTATAACCCTAAACTTATATATTAAAAAGGAATAAAGAGGGAAGCAGATGTGGCTCAAGTGATTGGGCTCCTGATGAAGGCAAGCTGGCCCACACCCACGGAGAGCTGATTGCCTGTGCCCGCAGACAGCCAGCACAGCAAAGGAAGACAAGGAGACACAGAGGAACGCACAGCAAATGGACACAGAGAGCAGACAGTGAGCACAAGCAGCAAGGGGGTAGGGAATTAATAAAATAAATTAAAAAAAAAAAAAAAAGGAATAAAGAGCTAAAATTAAAGATCTAACTGAACTAGCAAAACAAAGAACAGCAAACCATTCCCAAAGCAAGCAGAAGGAAAAAAAAAATAAAGATTAGAACAGAAATAAATTAAATTGAGAACCAAAAAAAAAAAAAAGAGAAAATCAACAAAACCAAAAGTTGGTTCTTTAAGAAGATCAATAAAATTGAAAAACCCTTAGCTAGACAAATAAAAAAAGAGAGAAGATGCAAATAAATACAGAAACCCAAAGGGGCAAGTTACAAATGATCACACAGAAATAAAAAGGCTCATGAAAGGGTATTATGAGGGGGATGGATGTGGCTCAAATGGTTGGGTGTCCGCCTGCCATATGGAGGGACCTGGGTTTGATCCCCGGGACCTCCCGGTAAAATAAAATATATATATATATATAGAAGGCGCATGGGCTGCCAGGCTCTGTGTGCCGGTGAGCCGCCAGGCCCCGGGAGCCATGCATCAAGATGATGATGTAACAGGAGGGAGAGACAGGGGAGAGACAGGACGAGATGCTCCGAAAGCTCCGGAAACCAGGAACCAAGGTGGCGCAGGTGGCAGAACACGTCTCTCCTACATTGGAGGTTTCCAGGATCGAATCCTGGTGAAGACTGGAGGAGGAGGATAAGAAGAGATGGCAGGAAACAGACACAGAGAATTGCCCAGCGAATGGACACAAAACAGCAAATGGGGAAGAGGGGATTTAAAATGGATAAAGTAAATAAATAAATCTTAAAAAAAAAAAAAAAAAAAAGGATATTATGAGAAATGGTATGCCAACAAACTAGACAACCTAGATGAAATGGACAAATCCCTAGAAATGCACAGACAACCTACACTGACTCTTCAAGAAATACAAGAACTTATATGGCAGAAGAAAGAATAAGAGAAACTGAGGACAAAACATCTGAACCTGAAAAGAGAGAACAGAAAGAGAAAAGAAAGGAAAAAAATGGAAAAGTTCTCATGGAATTGAATGGCAACATGAAATGCACAAAAATAAACATTATAGGTGTCCCAGAAGAAGAAATATAGAAAGAGGGCAGAAAAAATATTTGAGGAAATAATGACCGAAAATTTCCCAACCCTTGTGAAAGACAAAAATATCAATATCCAAGAAGGACAATGCTCACCAAACAACAAATCCGAACAGATATACTCTGAGACACCTACTATTGAGAATGACAAATAACAGAGTTAAAGAGAGGATTCTGAAAGCAGCAAGAGAAAAGCAATGTATCACATACAACAGAAGCTCAATATGACTAAGTGCTGATCTCTCAACAGAAACCATGGAGGTGAGAAGGCAGTTGTATGAATGCATTTAAGTTACTAAAAGAGAAAAACTTCCAGCCAAGAATTCTTTATCCAGGAAAATTGTCCTTCAAAATGAGGGTGAGTTTAGAGTCTTCACAGACAAACAAAAACTGAGAGAGTATGTTACCAAAAGACTAGGTTTATAAGAGATATAAAGGGAGTGCTACAGCCTGAAAGGAAAAAACAAGGATGAGAGACTTAGAGAAGAGAATAGAAATGAAGATTATTAGGAAGGGAAACTTAAAGGGTAAACAGAAAGACAAAGTAAGATATAACAACGGAAAGGAAAAGGATAAAATGGACGAAGTAAGTAATACCTTTAAAGTAATAATATTCAATGTTAATGGTTTGAATTCCCCAATCAAAAGACACAGACTGGGAAGTGGATGTGGCTCAAGCAGTTGGGTGCCCGCCTACCACATGGGAGGTCCCAAGTTCGGTTCCTGGTGCCTCCTAAAGACAAGCAAGACAGCAAGCTGACGTGACGAGCTGGCGCAGCGAGCTGATACAAAAAGATGACAAATCCAGATGACACAATGAAGAGATACAGTGAGGAAACACAATAAGCAGGGAGCGGCAGTGGCTCATGATTGGAACCTCCCTCCCACATGGGAGGTCCTGGGTTTGGTTCCTGGTGCCTCTTAAAAAAAATAAGATGAACAGAGGGCAGACAGCAAGCATAAACAATGAGGGGAGGCGGGGAGAAACAAATAAATCTGAAAAAAAAAAAAAAAAAAAAAGACATAGACTGACAGAATAGATTTAAAAATATGAGTCATCTATATACTGTCTCACCTTAGACATAAGGACACAAGTTGAAAGTGAAAGGCTAGAAAAAGATATTGCACACAAATAGTAACCAAAAAAGATCTGGATTAGCAATACTAATAACGGATAAAATAGATTTTAAATGCAAAACTGAATAAGAGATGAAGAAGGTCACTGCATATCAATAAAAGTGGCAATTCATCAAGGATAAATAACTATAATAGATAGTTATGCACCTAACCTGGGAGCCCCAAGATACATGAGACACACCCCAATTTCTCTAATGAATATAGATGCAAAAATCCTCAATAAAAGACCTGCAAACTGAATCCAAAAGCAAGTTAAAAGAATTATACACCACAATTAAGTGGGTTTTATCCCATCTTTGCAAGTGTGGTTCAACATAAGAAAATCAATTAGCGTAATATACCACATTAATAAATGGAAGAAGAAAAAATCACACGATCACCTCAATTGATGCAGAAAAGACATCTGACAAAATACAGCATCTTTTCTTGATAAAAAACACCCCAAGAGATAGGAATAGAAGGAAACTTTCTCATCATAGTAAAGTGCATATATGAAAAACCCACAGCTAACATTCTATTCAACAGTGAGACTAAAAGCTTTGCTGCTGAGACTGGGAAAAAGACAAGGATACCACTGTCACCACTGTTGTTCAATATAATATATATAATATATCAATATAACTAGAGGCTCTAGTTAGAGCAATTAGGCAAGAAAAGAAATAAAAAGCACCCAAATGAGAAAGAAAGAAGTAAAACTTTCACTATTTGCTAATGATATGATCCTATACATAGAAAATCCCAAAAAATCCATAGCAAAACTACTAGAACAAACAGATAAGTTCATCAAAGTGTCAGGATACAAAATTAATATGCAAAATTCAGTAGCATTTCTATACTCTACTAATGAGCTATTTGAGGAAGAAGTCAGAAAAAAAATCCCATTTACAATAGCAACTAAAACAATAAAATATTTAGGACTAAACATAACCAAGGACATAAAGGACCTGCATTCACAAAACTACAAAACATTGCAAAAAGAAACCAAAGAAGACCTAATAAATAAAAGGATATTTCATGTTCATGGATTGGAAGACTAAATATCACTAAGAAGTCAATTCTACCTAAACTGATTTAAAGATTCAATACAATCCCAATAACAATTCCAACAGGTTTTTTGTTTTTTTTTTTTTAAAAAAAAAAAAAGGAAAAGACAATTATCAAATTTATCTGAAAGGGTAAGGGCCCAGAATAGCCAAAAATGTCTTTAAAAAGAAAAACAAAGTGGGAGGACTCTCTCTTTCAGACTTTATAGGGAAGCGATGTGGCTTCCCACCTATGTGTCCACCACATAGGAGGTCCAGGGTTCGATTTCCAGGGCCTCCTGGTGAAGGCAAGCTGGCACGTACAGCAAACTGGCCCATGCGGAGTGCTGGCCCCCGCAGGAGTGCTGGCCTGTGCAGGAGTGCTGGCTCAATAAAAAGAGACACAAAGGAGAGAAAATAAGAGATGCAGCAGACCAGGGAGCTGAGGTGGCACAAGAGACTGAGCGCCTTTCTACCACTCCAGAAGGTCCCAGGATTGGTTCCCGGTGCCACCTAAAGACAAGACAAGCAGACACAGAAAAACACACAGCGAATGGATACAAAGAGCAGACAGTGAATGCAAAAAAAAATGGGGAGGGGGGGTAAAAAAAAATAAAAAAAACTTAAAAAAAAAAAAAAAAAAAAAAGCATATTACTTTCGAAAACTCAGAGACTCTCACCTCTATGGTCAAGTGATTTTTGACAAGTATGTCAATCTCACTTAGCTGGACCCGAACAGTCTATTCAACAAATGGTGCTGGGAGAACTGGATATCCACATCCAAAAGAAAGAAAGAGGACCCCTATTTCACCCCTTATACAAAAATTAACTCAAAATGGATTAAGGACCTAAATATTAAAGCTACAAACATAAAACTCCTGTAAGAAACTGTAGGGAAACAACTTCAAGATCTTGTGGTAGGTGGTAGTTTCTTAAACCTCACATCCCAAGCATGAGCAATGAAAGAAAAAATAGATAAATGGGGCCTCCTGAAAATTAAACACTTTTGCTCTTCAAAAGACTTTGCCAAGAAAGTAAAAAGGCAGCATACACAACGGGAGAAAATAATTTGAAACCACATATCTGATAATGGTCTGATATCTATGTTACAGAAAGAGATCATACAACTCAACAATAAAAAGATAGCAACCCAATTAAAAAATGGGCAAAAGATTTGACTAGAACAGACTTTGTTTCCAAAGAGAAAATACAAATGACCAAAAAGCGTATGAAAAAAACGTTCAACATCACCAGCTACTAGGGAAATGCAGATCAAAATTACAATGAGATATATCATTTCACACCTTATGAAACAGCCATTATTTAAAAAAACAGAAAACTACAAGTGCTGGAGAGGATGTGAAGAACTAGGAACACTCTTTCACTATTGTTGGGAATGTAGAATAGTGCGGCCTCTGTTGAAGACAGTTTGGCAGTACCTCAAGAAGCTGAATATAGAACTGCCCTATGATCCAGCAATCCTGTTACTAGGAATATATTCAGAAGAACGGAAAGCAAGAACACGAACTGATATTTGCACACTGATGTTACAGCAGCATTATTCACAATTGCTAAAATGTGGAAACGGCCCAAGTGTCCATCAAGCAATGAGTGGAAAAAAAGGTGGTATATAAACACAATGGAATACTATTCAGCTGTAAGAAGAAATGAAACTGGGATGCATATGACAACATGGATGAACCCTGAGGACATTACGTTGACTGAAATAAACCAGATCCAAAAGGAGAAATATTGTATTGTCTCACTAATAGGAACTAAATACAATGAGTAAACTCATGGAGGTAAACTCTAGAACATTGGTTACTAGGAGATAGAATGTGAGTTGAAAATGGGAGCTGATGTTTAATGTATGTAGAGTTTTTTTTTAACAAATGAATTTTATTGGTACATATTAATAAAGCATACAATTCATCCAAAGTGTACATTCAACAGTATTTGGCATAATCATATAACTGTACATTCATCACTTCAATCATTATTAGAGCATTTTCGTTATTTCAATGAACAAACAAATTAGAATTTTTTAATAAGGTTTATTGTAAAAGTGTGGAAATGAATAGAGTTGATGGTAGTGAGTATAACACTGCTGATTTATAAATGTGATTGTGGCTGAAAAGAGTAATCTAGAGATGTAAATGTAAATGTCAATTGAAAGGAAGTTAGAGGGGTGGATGTGGCTCAAATGGTTGGGTATCAGTTTCCCATATGGAGGGACCTGGGTTCGATCCCTGGGACCTCCCGGTAAAAAAAAAAAAAAATATATATATATATATATATATATATATATATATATATATATATATTTATGTGTGTGTGTGTGTATATATATATATATGGTACGCAGGTGAACCACGCCGCGCCCTGGCCCCACCAGTAGGTGAGCCGCCCAGGCCCTGCCTAACCACACAGCAAGATGATGACATAACAGGGAGAGCCAAGATGAGACACGCCAAGAAACCAGGAACTGAGGTTGTGTAGGTGGTAGGATACCTCTCTCCCACATCGGAGGTTCCCAGGATCAAATCCCAGTGAAGACAGGAGGAGAAGGATGAGAGGAGAGAGCAGGAAACAGACACAGAAAATTGCCCAACAAATGGACACAAAACAGCAAAAATGGGGGGGGGGCATTTAAAATGGATAAAAAGTAAATAAATAAATCTTTGAAAAAAAAAAAAGGAAGCTAGAGGATAATCTAGGGACTATATAACATAGTGATTTCGATAGAGGATGAAGTTTGGGGTTAATAGTATGAATATAAGAATGTCCTTTTACAAAGTATTAAGAATATGGTGATACATAAGAAAATTACAACTAATGTAACTTATAGATGACAGTCAACAGTAATATTGTAATATTTTGCAGCAATGGCAAAGAAGATATATCAATTCTAAGGGACAACAATAGGGGGGTATAGAGGGGTATGGGATTTTTTCTTTTGGAGTAATATAAACATTCTAAAATTGACTGAGGTGATGACAGCACGATTCTGTGATGGAAATGAGAGCCACTGAGTATACACTTTGGATTGTATAAGGCATGGGACTGTATAACACAGGGAATCCTGTGGTTGAAGATGGACTGTGGTTGACAGAACAAATACGAGAATGTTCTCTCATGAGCTAAAACAAATATATAATACTGATATAGGGTGTTAATTGCATGGATTGATGGAAAATACACCAAATGTAAGACACGGGCTAAGTTTAGTAGTAATTTTATTTTTTCTAGGAGGTACTGGGGATTGAATCCAGGACTTCGTACATGGGAATCAGGGTCAACCACTGAGCTAGGGAAGCGGCTGTGGCTCAATCAGTAGGGCTCCCGTTTACCATATGGGAGGCCCGGGGTTCGGTTCCCGGGGCCTCCTGGTGAAGGCAAGCCCGCCCACACGGTGGGGCGCGGTTAGCTGACCCAGCGAGCACAAGCAGCAAGGGGGGGATAAATAAATAAATAAATAAAAAATCTTTAAAAAAAAAAAAAAAACCACTGAGCTATATCCACTCCCCAATTAGAGTTGGTTTTTTCATTTGTTTTTAGGCTGTACCGGAGATCAAACCTGGGACTTCATACATCGGAAACAGGTGCTCAACCACCACTTGAGCTACATCTGCTCCCTAGTAGCAATATTTTGATGATGTTATTTCATACTTTGTAACAAATGTTTCTCAACAATGCAATGTGTTGGTGTTGGGGTGATGTATGGGAGCTTTGTATGATGATATGCATGCCTGTTTTATTAATTTACAACTTTTAATATGCACTTACTATTTATGTATGTTCATGTATGAATGATATACTTCAATAACATTTTTTTTAATGGGAAAAAAAAAAGAGAAAAGAAAAAGAAACCATACTGTTAGGAAACAGTCTTAATGATTCAATGATGGACTTTCCCATTTTGTATTTCTGCTATTCTGAGCCTAAATATAAAGGCACAGCATTTTAGGGGTTTTCCAATTAAGTTGAAGTCCTTTGGTTCCCTGTGCTGTTCAAAAATGTATTTAGTGGGGAACAGACGTAGCTCAAGTGGTTGAGTACCTGCTTCCCATGTACGAGGTCCAGGGTTCGAGCCCCAGTATCTCCTAAAAAAAGAAACTCTCATTGGGGAGCGGATATAGCTCAGTGGTTGAGTGCCTGCTTCCCATGTATGAGGTTCTGGGTTCAAGCCCTGGTAACTCCTAGTAAAGAAAAATAAAAAGCATTTAGTTATATCCGTTCAATCATTAGTAACCAAAATAAAATAAAATATATACATACATACCATAACCGGCACAGTCTAGGCAATCAAGAGTTTAAACACACTTATCTACCATGAGTTCTCTGGCCTGGACCAAATGCTCCAGAATAAGTATCAGATCCTACTATTCCCACCACCCAATCAAGATGATTCAAGGGATGATCAAATGCTTATTTACCAAAAGAAGCAAAGGTTCAGTAAGGGATGAGGACCCTGGACTTGTTAGCTAGATTTTGGCAATAGCTTTTTATGAAAAAATGATATGTATTAGTCCCCCATATGCCAGAAACCAAAGTATCACTAAGTTTTTTCTGTTTCTGCCTGGTCTTTTCTCTATCTTTATTTAAAGACTCTCTTCATATATTTGAATTCAATTGCTATCTTATCATCTTATTACCTCCAAGATATTCTGTGGAGAAAGATCTATAGGTCAGTTATTGTGGCACATTTTTATGTTGTGAAATCAAGCATATATCCGAGAGAAATATTCTTTACTCACCTGTTCCTTAAATTGCTTCTGGGACAAACAGTCAGTTAGGTCCACACAACCCAGAAGACAACCTGATGGATAGTCACTGGGAAATTCTAAATCTGAATCAAGAATAATAAAAAGACTGGATAAATTTCCTTCTTACAAAGATCCTGGAATGTACAAGTCAGAATTGAACAAACCACATTTTCCATTATCTGTAGCTGAGGGTTAACTTGTGCATAATTGGTAAAAAGGCTGTTTGTTAATCTTTGGAAATGAATAGAAAAGGCGAAAGCACAACATAAGGTTTGTAACTAGCAGTGCTATTATATAGGTATGACAGTGGTTGTAAGGGAAAGACTAAGGTCAAGTATATTACTAAAAGGAAAGCTAAAAAGTTTAATATGGGACTGTATTGCATAGCAAAACCTCATGTGAAATATGAGTATGGGTAATACTGCATATATAAGACATTTTCTTTGAAACTGTACAAATATTATGCATGTTAATGTTACAACATTAGTATCAGGCAAAAAAAATTATGCTAAGTGAAAGAAAGCAGACACAAAGTACTACATATTGTATGATTCGATTTTATATAAAATTTAAATATAAACCAATTTATAAAGATGGAATTAGATTCTTGGTTATGTAGGTCTGGGGAAGGATAGAGGGATTGAGAGGTGACTGCTAAGGGCTATGGAATTTTTCTTTTTGGAGTGATGAAATTGTTCTAAAACTTTCTGGGGATGAATGTACAACACTGTGATTATACTAAAAGCCATTGATTGTACTCTTTGCATAGATTGTATGGTATGTGAATATCTCAATAAAACTGCTTTTTAAAAAATTTCTTTCTTACAAAGAAGATCCTGGAATGTACAAGTCTGAATTTTGAACAAATCACATTTTCTATTATCGATTTGTAGAAATGAGCAAAACAATAAGGTCTTCATTTGGCACAATTTGAATTTTAGAGAAAAATCCAGTGAATGGTTGGGTTTTTTCCACTTTCCACAAGCTAAACTAAGAAGATTTACCTTTAGAAACCTACTGCCCTCGCAGCATCAAAGTTCAAGGACCCTACTACTTCATACCAATCAATTTGACTGTACTAAACTGGATCAGATTAGAGTTTGGTGGTGATGGGTTTCTGTTGCTACATGTATCAAGAGAACAAATTTTTTTCTCTGGTGGTGAAAACCATAAAAATGTCAGAATATAAATTTGAAACAAATCAGTTATATCAGTCAAAACAGAAATGCATTTTTAAGGAAGCATACACTTTTTTTTTTTTTTTTTAAAGATTTTATTTATTTATTCATTTATCCCCCCTTGCTGCTTGTGCTCTCTGGGTCAGCTAATCACGCTGTGCGGGCGGGTTTGCCTTCACCAGGAGGCCCCGGGAACCGAAACCGGGGCCTCCAATATGGTAAACGGGAGCCCTACTGATTGAGCCACAGCCGCTTCCCAAGCATACACTTTTGATTCCTACTGATTCTGAATGCTTGGTTTCTTAAAAACCTTTAAAGGTGGTTCTGTAATTTTCATTCTACTTTTAAAACAACTGTAAGAGGTAGGTAAGAGGAAGGAAAACAGGATGCCCAAGGATCAGAAGTGATTTTTAGGGCCCATGTTTTAGTGTGCTTTGAGATGATTCCCCAAATACATGGCTTAAGTCAATCAACTTTGATATGTCCAAACCCAATAGATGGTGTCTATTTGGGTCATTCCAGATATAAATTTCTTATTTGTGATTGTTCTTCCTAATGTAAAGATCCCAGAGTTTAAAGTAATTTCAACTTCATAGCAAAATAGACAGGAAAAAATTTTCTCATGTAAAATTAATTCTATTTGGTTGACTATTTGGTTGGAAACTGTTATTTTAATTTGCACTATTTCACGAATTAGTCCTCTGAAAACCTGCTTATGATCTGCCATAAACAAACAAATAAATAAAAGTTTTAAAATTCCCTTTAAGCCAAGAAAAAGCCATAAGGATGAGGAAGTGAAAAAAAAGATGAAAATCAATGACTTCTATCCATCCAGTAAGACTGAAAGGAGGATATATGGCTGTTACCTTTCCCATGAAGAAGGCGATATGTAGCCTGGAGTTCTGAGATTTCTTGAGTGGAGGGTTTTTTGGCTGTGGCTGCTATCCAAAGTCGTCCTCTGTGAGGGGTATACCAGGTTCTGCCCTCCACCCTTAAACAAACACAGATTTAGTAGGAATGGTCTAAATTCTAGTTTCCTGGAGGATCCCATAACCTACAATAAGCCCAATGTCAAATATACAGCTGGACCAAGAGATCTACAGAAGATACCTAACTAAGAGGCTATCTTTTTTTTTTTTTTTTTTTTTAAGATTTATTTATTTATTTATTCATTTATCCCCCCTTGCTGCTTGCGCTCGCTGGGTCAGCCAACCACGCCGTGCGGGCGGGCCCGCCCCCACCAGGAGGCCCCGGGAACCAAACCCGGGGCCCCCCATATGGCAAACGGGAGCCCCACTGATTGAGCCACAGCCGCCTCCCAGAGGCTATCTTTTGTATAAAACACTTTCTCTCACAATACTCTTGAATTGAGAATGAATCTAGTTCTCTAATTTCTCTTGTCATCAGAACAAAAACAACTTGTCTCTCTCTTGATTACTTTTTACCTGATCTCTCTACTGAGAACTGGAGATCTCACTAGCTTTGGGACTTCTACAATCCAAAGCCTATACTTTCAAGGCATCCAAGTTGTCCCACAGAAATGAAAAACCATTGCCCTTCACTGAGTCAAAGACTAACCTTTTCCTGGAAGATCTGTTGACTATTTGTACTCCAGTCTAACAGAAAAATCTTCACCCATACAGGACTCCCCATTAATGGAACTTTTATTTAATATAATTTAAGTAAATAAAAATGCCTACCATCTTTACTCTTTTAAATTCCAACCATACCTGTTTATATTTTCTAAGTACATTGACAGTTATGTTCTTTATGGATAATTAAACAATTTGTTGACTAATCTGAAATAATTGTTAAGTAGAAACACAAATGCCCTCAAGAGAATTTAATTTTTTATTTTCCAAAGGTTTTTCTTTTACCTCACACCAAATGAAATAAAGTACTTTGATAATATATTCTTGTTATACCAATCTTATAATGGGAAATAGGGCTGTGGATTTCTCATTTCCTTGGTTTTCTAATATAGATGAACTAGAAGAATACCAGGTATATAGAAAGTGCTCAATAAATGGGAAATGAATCAATATATTTCGCCCTCTACACCAGATAAACTGAAGGGGTGGTTACTGGGAAAATGATCACACAAATGTGGCAGAACCACCCACCTTATTTCTGTGGGATTAGTGATAATGGGCTGGATGCTGCTCAACCTGTTCTTTTAAGTGAGAAAATCTGAATAACACAGATCCAAAATAGGATGAAAAAATGTAAACATTGTGATTCAGCAAAAGACAACCTGTTTAGTTTTCTACTTTAGAAAAAGAAGATACCTAAACTGCAGAGAACAGAATGAGAAGAAAAGACATGTGAGGGCCTGGTTATGCTACAGCAGAAGCAGATTCACATGCATTGGTTCTTACAGTGCTGTACTTGCAGATTATAAAACAATTAAGAGCCAAAGCAAGAAAGCCTGACCTGCAAGAGAGGAAAAAGGAGCAATGCACTTGAATGAAGGAGGGAAATCATAGCTAATAGTGAAAACACCAAAGTAGAAATTATTGCTAGATGCTGATCGTTCTCTTTTCAGTACAGAAATGACTGAACCTGCACAGAGGAGTGGAAAGAGCACTTTGAAAATGTGAGCTCTAGTTTCATCTCTGCCACTAACTAACTTGGTGATTTAGAAGTTACTTTACCTTTTCATGCCTCAGTGTCCTTATTTGTCAATGACTTATATTACTGGCTTGACCTATTTCATAGAGAAACTTTTTGTTGTTGTTATTGTTCGGTATTTTGGTAGAATTGATTTCCTCTCTGTAATAGCTCTAGGGAGTTGCATTTTGAAATAAAATAATTGAGACATCACAATTGGTTATGACTATATAAAGGGCGATGAACTGTAAAAGGCTGAGAAAAAGCCCTTTGGGGAGTGAATGTTGCTCAAGCGGTTGTGCGCCTGCTTCTCATGTACAAGGTCCTGAGTTGGATCTCTGGTACCTCCTAAAAACAAACAAACGAAAAATCCAACTCTCACTGGAGAGCAGATTTGGCTCAGTGGTTGAGTGTCTGCTTCCCATGTACAAGGTCCTGGGCTCAATCTCTGCTAACTCCTTAAAAAAAAAAAAGGCCTTTAATCATGGTTTTTATATTTCCCCCACCCCCAAGATAGCTCTCTCATCTGTTGTCTGTTTGCTCCTTGTTTTTGCTCATTGTCTGTTTTTTCTTTCTTTAGGAGGCACTAGGAACCAAACCCGGGACATCCCATGTGGGAGGCGGGCACTCAACTGCTTGTGCCACATCCATTCCTTTTGTATTTTAAATTTTCAAAATTTTAAACAAACACCCCCCTTCCCTCTTTCTCCGTTCTCCTCTCTCCTAATAATCTCTAATATGCTTTTTCTAATCATCATTTATAAGTGATATATAATTTTTGCCCTTATGTGTCTTGCTTATTTCACTAAGCATAATGTTTTGAAGGTTCTTCCAAGTTCCAGCATGTTTCATAATTTCATTTTTTCTCGTGGCCAAATAATATTCCATTTATATATACATAACACATTTTGTCTACCTATTCATTTGTTGATGGATACTTGGGTTGTTTGTAGCTTTTGGCTATTGTGAATAATGCTACTATAAATACTGATGTACAAGTATCTGTTTGCAACCCTATTTTCTCTCTTTCAGGGTATAAATCTCGAAGTGAGATTGCCAAGTCTAATGGTAAGTCTATATTTTACTTTTTAAGGAACTGCTTTCCACAGAGGCTGTACCATTTTACATTTCCCCCAATAATGTATCAGAGTCCCAATTTCTCCACAACCTCTCCAACTTATTTTCTTTCTTTTTTTTAAAATATGTATCCCTGTGGGTATGAAGAAGTATCTCACTGTGGTTGTAATTTGCATTTCCCTAACAGCTAATAATGTTGAGCCTATTTTTATGTATTTATTGGCCCTTTGCATATATTCTTTGGAGAAATGTCTGTTCAAGTCTTTTGCCCATTCTTAAAGTGGGTTGTTTTTGCATGGTAAAAGTAATTTATATATTCTGGATATTAAACCCTTATCCAATATATGTTTAAAACTTTTTTCTCCCATTCTGCAGGTTGTCTTTTCATTTTCTTGATAATTTCCTTTGGTGCAAAAAAGTTTTTTGACGAAACCAAATTTAACTATTGTTTCTTTTTTGCTTGTGCTTTTGGTTTCATATCTAAGAATTCACTGCTGAATCCCAGGTCATGAAGATTTGCTACTATGTTATTTTCTAAGAGATTTAGAGTTTTAGCTCCTATATTTAAGTCCTTGATCCATTTTGAGTTGATGGTGTGAGGTAGAGGTCTAAGTTCAATCTTCTGTATACGTATATGCAGTTTCACCAACACCATTTATTGAAGAGACTATTCTTTTGCCATTGCAGGTAATTAGCTCCCTTGTCAAAAATCAATGGGCCAGGGAAGCGGATGTGGCTCTACCATATGGGAGGCCCTGAGTTCAGTTCCTGGGGCCTCCTGGTTCGGGCAAGCTGGCCCGCACCTGCAGAGAGCTGACGGCCTGCACCCACGGAGAGCTGATGGCCCGTGCCCGTGGAAAGCTGGCACAGCAAAGGAAGACAAGCACATACAGAGGAAATGCACAGCGAATGGACACAGTGACAGTAGCACAAGTGGCAAGGAGGGGGGGTGGGAATAAATAAATGCATACATAAAAAAATTTATGGAATATGCTATCATAACTATTTATTTAAAAAAATCAATGGGTCATATGTGTGGATCTATTTCTCAGCTTTCAATACTGTTCCACTGATATATTTTTTGTGCCAGTACCACAATGTCTGGATTATTGCCGCTTTGTATACAATTTGAAATCAGGAAGTGTGAGTTCTCCAACCCAGTTCTTTTTCAAGATTATTTAGGTTATTCAGGGCCCCTTGCAGTTTCATATAAATTTAGGGATTGGCTTTTTCATTTCTGCAGAAAAGGGTGGGGGAATTTAAATAGGGATTACATTAAATTTATATATGGCTTTGGGTAATATTGACATATTAACAATGTCAACTCTTCCAATTCATGAACCTGGGATTCATGAATTTATTTAGCTCTTCTTTAATTTCTTCTGGCAGTGTTTTGTAGTTTTCAGTATAATAGCCTTTTATATCCTTAGTTGAATTTCTTCCTAGATGCTTTATTCTTTTAAACAATATTGTAAATGGAATTGTTTTCTTAATTTTCTCATTGGATTATTCTTTGCTAGTGTATAGGAACACAACTATTTTTTGCACGTTGAACTTATATCTTGCCACTTAGCTGAATTCATTTATTAGCTTTAATAATTTTCTTGTGAATTCCTTTGGGTTTTCTGTATTTAAGATCATGGCATATGCAAACAGAGGTAGTTTTACTTCTTCCTTTCTAATGTGGATGTCTTTTATTTCTTTATTTCTTTTTCTTGCCTAATTGCTTTGTCAAGAACTTCTAGTACAATCTTGAATAGCAGTGGTGAGAGTGGGCATCTTTGTCTCATTACTGACCTTAGCGGGAAAACTTTACGCCTTTCACCATTGAGTATGATGTTAGCTATGGGCTTGTCATAAATAGGCTTTATTATGTTGAGAAAATTCCCTTCTATTCCTATTTTTCATTGTTGTTGCTATTTTCTAATCAAGAAAAGGTGCTAAATTTTTTCTAATGTCTTTTCTGCATCTACTGAGATAAACATGTGGGTTTTTTTTTTTTTTTTTTTTAAAGATTTTTTATTTATTTATTTATTCATTTATCCCCCCCTTGCTGCTTGTGCTCGCTGGGTCAGCTAACCACGCCATGCAGGCGGGCTTGCCTTCACCAGGAGGCCCCGGGAACCGAACCCGGGGCCTCCCATATGGTAAACGGGAGCCCTACTGATTGAGCCACAGCCGCTTCCCAACATGTGGGTTTTTACCTTCATTCTATTTATGTAGTGTGTTACATTGATTGATTTTCGTATGCTGAACTGTTCACCCTTGCATTCCTGGGATAAACCTCACTTGATCATGTTGTATAATCTTTTTAACATGCTCTTGGCTTCAGTTTGCTAGCATTTTGTTAAGAATTTTTGCATCTATATTCATAAGGGAAATTGGTTTGTAATTTTTTTTCTTGTGATATCTTTATCAGGCTTTGGAATCAGAGTAAGGCTGGCCTCATAAAATGAATTCAGAAGTGTTTTTTCCTCTTGAGTTCTTTGAAAGAGTTTGAGATGGATTGATATTATTTCTTTAAAAGTTAGGTAGAATTCACCAGTGAAGCCAACTGGCCCTGGACTTTTCTTTGGCAGAAGGTTTTTTACTATTGATTCGATCTCTGTATTTATAGGTTTGTTGATATTTTCTATTTCTTCTTGCATCAATTTGGGTAATTGATGTATTTCTAGGAATTTTTCCATTTGTTCTGGATTATCTAGTGTGTTGGCATACAATCGCTCATGATATTCTCTTATAATCCTTTTTATTTCTATAAGATCAGTAGTGATATCACTTTTTTTGTTGTTGTTGTTTTTCTTTTTTGCATTTTTTGTATTCCCATTTTCTTACTTGTTATTTGCATCGTTTCTTCTGTCAGTAGCTAAAGGTTTGTCAATTTTATTAATTTTTCTCAAAGAATCAACTTTTTGTTTTGCTTTCTCTTTCAGTTGTTTCTCTTCTCTATTTCATTTATATCTGCTCTTATTTTAATTATTTCTTCTGGTAACTTTAATTTGCTCTTGTTTTTCTTGTCTGTCAAGATGTAAAGTTATGTTTTTAATATGAAAGCTTCCTTCTTTTTTAATATAGGCATTCACAGCTATAAATTTTGATCTGGTCACTGCCTTCTCTGCATTCCATAAGTTTTGGTATGCAATGTCTTAGTTTTCATTTGTCTCTTAAGTATTTTTTATTTCCCTTGCAATTTCTTCTTCAACCCACTGGTTAAGAGTTTGCTGTTTAATTTCCAAATGCTTGTAAATTTTCTAGTTATCTTTCTGTTGCTGATTTCTAGCTTTATTCCATTGTGGTCAGAAAAGTTACTTTTTAATGGAAGGGACTGTTTTGCTTGCAGTTGTAGATACTCTGTTTCTTTGGGTGGGGTTGTCTATCATCATCATTTCGTTAGTTGTTCTGGGCAAATCCGATGAACTGGAGAGTAGGTGTTGGCTGCAGCTCTGCTGAGATTCAGGTCTCATCCAGCATATGAACAGACCAAAGATTTAAGTATCTAGGACATAATTAATGGGTATAGTGCTAATTATAGGTTCAAATAAAAAGGGCAAAAGAATCATGTATAGGGGGAAGCAGATGTGGCTCAAGCGACTGGGCTCCCGTCTAACATATGGGATGTCCAGGGTTCAATTCCTGGGCCTCCTGGTGAAGGCAAGCTGGCCCGCATAGAATGCTGGCCTGTGCAGGAGTGCTGGCCATGCAGGAGTGCTGGCCCGAGTGGAGAGCTGGTGCAGTAAGATGATGTAGCAAAAAGAGACACAGAGGAGAGACAATAAGAGACGCAGCAGAGATGAGGTGGTGCAAGAGATTGAGCGCCTCTCTCCCACTCTGAAAGGTCCCAGGATCAATTCCCAGTACTGCTTAAAGAGAAGACAAGCAGACACAGAACACACAGCAAATGGACACAGAGAGCAGACAGTGAGCGCAAAAACAACAGGGGTGGGGGTGGGGGGGAGAAATAAATAAAATAATCTTAAAAAAAAAAAAATCAATCATGCGTAGGGAAATTATAAATGAGTGTAACTCTGTTATATTGAGGAAATAGGTTATCACATATTCCAAGACAAGGCCCACTGATGGGTTGCTGATTTCATGGGGTTTTGTGCCTGCCCATAGTGTCCAGATGTCTCTAAAGCCCTCGGGAATACCCATTTGAGGCTTTGTTTACTGTGGCAGTTAGGGTGATCCACCTGAGAAGTGCATAAATGTAACCTCTGGAATGACCTCCCAACTCACTTTGAAATCTCTTAGCCATAAAAACTCTTTTTTATTTAATTTTTCCCCCTTTTGGCCAAAGTCTTTTTCTAAATGCATTGCTGGTTGGCACTGGTATTAATCCCTTGGTGCCAGGGAGGCTCATCCTCGGGAGCCATGTCCCATACTGGGGGGAAGGTAGTGAGTTTATTTACTGAGTTTGGCTTAGAGAGAGACCACATTTGAGTAACAGGGAGTTTTCAGGAGGTAACTCTTAGGCAATAGATATTATTAGGCTAAATTTCAATTTTACAAGAATAAGGTTCATAAGTACAAGCATTAATATCAAAGGCTTGGTGTACTGGTCTCTCTTTTTTTTTTATTAGGCACTGTCTATGTACTCAAGAGATTCTTGCCACTCTATGAGTGAATGTTGCAAGACTCCCCAGGATGAGAATTTATTATTTTGTTGGTTATTGTGTGGGTCTTCATCCACTGAGATAACACCCCAATGACCACATAAACACATTCATATTCCACAGAGGCATGCTCCAGATTATGTCTGATATTAATATAGCCACCCCACTCTCTTGTGATTACTATTTGCATGAAATATTTTTTCCCATTCTTTCCCTTTCAACCAATTTGTGTCTATGGATCTAAGATGGGTCTCTTGCAAAGAGCATATAGTTGGGTCATGTTTCTTAATCCATTCTGACAATCTTTGTCTTTTGATTGGAGAGTGTGACAGTTTGATATTATTTATGAATTCCAAAAAGAAATATTGATTATGTTTGTAAACTGGTCTGTTCTTTGGCTGTGATATCCTTTGATTGTATTGGATTCCACTGAGACATCTGATTAAATTATGTTAAGATTAGGGTTTTGTTTCAACCATGTCATTAGATTATGACTCAGAATTGAGTCCCAGCACCCTTGGGCTGATAAAACAGACTCGCACACAGAGAAGAACACAGAGAAGCAGAGACAGCTCATGAGACAGGATCCTGCAGCCCTGGGAAAAGGGATGAGCCTGATAGTCTACAGCTGACCTTGTGAAGAGACTAGAGCAGTTGAGCTTGGAAAGAAACAGGCCACAGGAAGAGAGACGAGCCTTATGCCAGCCTATGGCTGAGATCAGGAGAAGCTGGGACCATGGAGCCTTAAGAGGAAAAAGGAAAGCTGAACCCTCACAGACATCACCACGCCATCTTGTGTCAACACATGGCAACAGACCTTGGGTGAGAAAATACCTCTTAAGTAACCTTGAGTTGGACTCTTTAGGGCCTTGTGACTGTAAGCTTTTGCCCCAAATAAATACCCTTTATAAAAGCCAACAGATTTCTGATACTTTGCATCAGCACCCCTTTGGCTGACTAATACAGAGTGTTTACATTTACATTTAAGGAAATTACTGATAAGGTAAGATTTATTCCTGCCATTTTGCTAGTTGTTTTTTTTTGTAGTCTTATACCATTTTTGTCCTTTCTTTCCCCCATTACTCCCTTCCTTTTTGTTTAGATGATATTTTATAATGAGCTATTTCAAATCACTTATCCTATATTTTTGTGTTAATATTTAAAGATATTTTCTTTATGGTTACCTAGAGGATTACATTTAGCACACTAAATCTATTCCAACTTAGTTTGTATTCATGCTAACTTGACTTCAGTAGCCTACACATACCTAGTACGTAAATCCCTTCATTCTTCTCTTTTATGTTGTTCTCACAAATTATACCTCTATGCATTGTGTGCTTAATAAAAGATTTAGACTTGTTTTTATGCATTTGAATTTTAAGCCTTATAAGAAGTAAAAGCATTACAAATGAAAAATGAAATAATACTGGCTTTTATATTTACCCATGTTGTTTATACTGGTGATTTTTATTTCTTTATCCAGCATTAAGATACTGTCTAGCGTCCTTTCCTTTCAACATGGAGGATTATCTTTATCATTTATTATAAGGTATGTCTAGTGGTAAAGAACTCACTTAGTTTTTGCTTGTCCAGAAATGTCTTAATTTCTCCCTCATTTTTGAAGGACAACTTTGCTGGGTGTATTAAACTCAGGTAAGTTTTGTTTTCTTTTAGCACTTTACATCCCACTATTGCCTTCTGGCTTTCATGGTTTCTTTTGAGAAATCAGATGTTAACCTGATTAAGGCTTTCTTATATGGGACATATTACTTCTCTCTTGCTGTTTATGATTCTGTCTCTATCCTTGGCATTTTTATCATAACGTGTCTCAGTGTAATCTGCTTCGGTTCATCCTGTTTGGCATTCGTTGAGCATCTTAGGCATGTATATTCCTATCTTTTATCAGATTTGGGAAGTTTTCTGCCATTATTTCTTCAAATATTTTTTCTGGCCCTTACTCACTTTCTTCTCTTTCTGGGACTACTATAATGTGTATATTGGTATGCCTGATGATGTCCCATAGGTTCCTCAGGCTCTGGTCATTTTTCTCATTCTTTTTCCTCTCTACTGCTGAACCTAGACAATTTCCTTTGTTTTGTCTTCATACACTACTGAATTTTTCACTTCAGTTATTGCTCTTTTGAGTTCCAAAATTTCCATTAGGTTCTTCTTCATATCTATCTCACTAGTGAAACTCTCATTTTGTTCATATATTGTTTTCCTAATTTATTTTAGTTCTTTGTCCATGTTTTCCTTTAGTTTACTGATCCTATTTATTAAAGTTGTTCTAAGATCTTTGACTGGCAATTCCAGAGACTGCTTCCTCCAGAGTTCTTTTTTCCTGTGACTGGACCATACTTTCCTATCTCCTAATATGTTTTGTTATTTTTTTAGTTGAGAATGAAGCATGCTGAATATTATGCTGTGGTCACTCAGGAAATCTAATTCTACCACTCTTCAGTCCACTAGAATAAGAGCAAGAAGGTAAAAAAGGAGAAAGAAAAGTGGGAGGGGTGGAGAGGAATAAAGAGAAGAAAATACTAACAAACAGACAAAATACCGCCCCCCCACATACACACAAGAAAACAAGAAAAAAAAATACACTGCCTTTCCAAGTCTCTTGTTATGTCACTGTGGGAAGCCAGAAGTTGCTGCTTTCAAGGCCAAAACTTAGACCAGCATCCCTGGTTGTCCCTCAGGGATCCATCAGACCCAAAAATATAATACAGAGAAAGAAATTAAAAAAAAAAAAAAAAAAAAATACACAAACCAACCAACCAAAAAAAACAAAGAAAAAGAAAAAGTACACTGGCTCTTTATATCCTTGTAGATCAGGGGTTCTTAACCTTTTTTGTCCCATGGACCCCCTTGCCAGTCAGGTGAAATGAATACTATCTCAATTTATTTATTGCATATATTCATTAGTTAAGGAAATGCTAGATTTCAGTTGGAGGTCAGAGAAAATAAAGATAATAAGTTGATTTTTTTCAATTCAATCTTTCTGTGGGCCCCCAAAGTTAAGAACCCCTGCTGTAGATGCTGATATGAGGTCCGAAGACACTGCTCCAGAGAGAAACTGAGGCTAGCATCTGTGCTTGGCTCTCAGGAATCTACCAAACTAACAATACAAGAAAAAGAAAGAATAAACCCAATTAATGAAAAAGTACACTGGGTCTTTTTTTTTTTTTTTTTTTTTTTTTTAAACCATGAGATACCTTTTTTCTTTTTTTCCTTTTTTCAAAGATTTTATTTATCCATTCATTTATCCCCCCCCCTGCTGCCCGTGCCCGCCGGGTCAGCCAACCACGCCGCGCGGGCGGGCCCACCCCCACCAGGTGGTCCCGGGAACCGAACCCGGGGCCCCCCACATGGCAAACGGGAGCCCCACCGATTGAGCCACAGCCGCCTCCCTACACTGGGTCTTTAAGTCCTGATAGATGCTGGCATGAGGCCAGAAGCCATGGCTGCAGAGAAGGCTGAAACCAAGGCCAAGACTATGCTGTACCCTTAGAGATATGTTAGACCAGGAAACACCCATACACAGAAGGGGGTCAAAAAAAGAGCTCTTAACATCTAGGTGGATGCTGGTGGGAGACTGGAAGAAATGCTGCCCAGAGGGCCAAAACCAAAGCCAGCTTCTGCACTGGTCCCTCAGGGATCCCCTGGACTGATCTTGACCCTCAACCTCAACTTTTAGAAGTTGTTTCCTCTGTCAGCTCTGAGCCCAAGCAGCCACTCCTGGAATCAGGGCCACAGTGCCACAGCTGTTTCTACAGCTGCTGTTGTGGAGCTGAGCAATGGGGTCTTATCACTGGTCCATGCTTTCAATTAAAAAATCATACTATCAGCAGCCTCTTGCTTCTTCTGGAATTCCTGTAGTTGTTCTATATATCCATTCTGGTTCCAGGGTTACCACTTAGTTAATTTCAGTCACTTTCTCCACCTCTCATTTTTCTAGTGGAGGGAGCAATTTGTAAAACTTTCGACTTTACCAATTTGTTCCTACACCCTCCAGAGCTACTGTTTTGAAAGCTGTAAGATTCTATTTAAATACAAGGCACTAACACTGTTGAAGTAAGACATTGTGAGGCATACAAAATTCTAACAGATAAAGAAAGAAAGATAAATATCTGGTAATAAAAGAGAAAGAAGTAAAACACAAGTATAAATATATATTATGACCTCACTACATAAAAATATACATAGGAAAGAAAGCATAAAGAAAGACTCCAAAATGCTAAAAGTAGTGTTTCTAAGTGGTTTAATTATGGATGATCTTTCTTTTTCTTTCCTTTTTTTTTTTTTTAAAGATTTTATTTATTTATTCATTTATCCCCCCCTTGCTGCTTGTGCTCGCTGGGTCAGCTAACCATGCAGTGCGGGCAGGCTTGCCTTCACCAGGAGGCCCTGGGAACCGAACCCGGGGCCTCCCATATGGTAAACGGGAGCCCTACTGATTGAGCCACAGCCGCTTCCCTTTCTTTTTCTGTATTTTCCAATTTTCTATTTATATTAAAGGCAAAAAATAATTTTTAAAAATTGAATTGAGAAGAAACATGAAACCAAGGAATGGTAAGCTGTTAATATTGCTAACAGGAATGACTACTCAACTCTTTAACACCCATTTATCCCTCACCACTTCCCCTATATATATATATATATATATTTTAAGTTAATTTCATTATACATTTAGAAATGACCAAAAGTGATGGTAATCAGCACAAAAAAACTACCAAAACATTGGCCTAGCAACAGATATCTCCAGTTACAGACTAATTCAAATCTATATAAGACAGAATCCCCAGGAGTGTTTCCACTGTAAGAAATACTTAAGAAAAAAAAAACTGCATTTTTTTCCCAACAAGGTTAGGAAATAAAGAGAAATAGAAAGTAAAGCCATGGGAAGCGGCTGTGGCTCAATCAGTGGGGCTCCCGTTTACCATATGGGAGGCCCCGGGTTTGGTTCCCGGGGCCTCCTGGTGAAGGCAGGCCCGCCCGCACAGCGTGGTTGGCTGACCCAGCGAGCACAGGCAGCAAGGGGGGGATAAATGAATAAATAAATAAAATCTTAAAAAAAAAAAAAGAAAAAGAAAAAGAAAGTAAAGCCATGCCCTCCACCCAGCTTAGATATTTGAAAAATTGAAATTTTATCTGAAGCAAAATTTTGCATATAACTTTGCCACTGCCTGTTTTTTGCAGCTGCTAGAAGATCTCTCCCCCCTATATGTTAAGGAAAAGGAATTTGTGGTAAAAAGGTTTATTAAATGGTAACCCAGATTAACAGATACATAGATTGGAAACAAACAAACAAACAAAGGCTAGTATCTTAGTAAATGAATAAACAGTTTAAAAAACTTTAAATTTCAAACAGGATCAAACCAATAAGATCACTTCAGTAGTATATTACAAAGATAAAGCCAAGAGAAGTTTTTTTTCAGTAGCCTTCCTTTTGAAGATGAAAAGAATGGTGTCTTATTCTTTGTTTAGACTCAGACCCTCAGCCTTTCTAAACTTGGTTTATTTTTTAAGCTTTTCAGTGAAAAACTACTACCAAATCAGTAACTTAAATACACTGCTTTAAAGTCCTAAAGAGGGAAGCGGCTGTGGCTCAATCAGTGGGGCTCCCGTTTACCATGTGGGAGGCCCCGGGTTCGGTTCCCGGGGCCTCCTGGTGAGGGCAGGCCCGCCCGCACGGCGTGGTTGGCTGACCCAGCGAGCACAAGCAGCAAGGGGGGATAAATGAATAAATAAATAAAAAATAAAATCTTAAAAAAATAAAAAAATAAATAAAAAAAAATAAAGTCCTAAAGAGTATTATAAATCATTACTAGATTGGGGGAAACTAATTGCACTCTCTGATTCTAAACCAAGTAGTTTATATCATTCTACGTTTTTCCACCGCTAAGATTAATTTCTGCTCTTACCTTTTAATCCCTCTTACAAGTAGAGAAGCCCAGGGCTGATGCATAGAGAGGCACCAGCCACCATCAAAGCCTTCCTGAAATTCTTGGTCCTGGATTCGCAACCGGTGACGATGTGAGCTGAGCTCTAGTTTCAATTCTGCTGAATAGAATGCCTTCTTTTGTGAGGCTACTCCTGTCTGGTCTACCCACTATAAAGGGGGAAAAAAATACATATGTGCGTGTGTGTGTGTATATGCACATGCACACACACACACACAGAGACAGTTCAATCTGACAAGGGAAGAAACTGCAAATTAAGATGAATGGGGTAGGTGGATGAAATAAGATGAATACTAATAATGACGAAATTATACGAGGGGCATTTTCTTTAAAAAATTACCCCATCTTGTCTGCAAGAAGGCCAAAAAAAGTGGAGATGGCAGAAATTCAGAAGGGGTCCCAGCTATGATAACAATGTCATCTTCAAGGAAAATGTAGAATGGTGAAATTTCCATAAAAGGCTTCCAAATCCAGCATCAGCACAATTATGAGACCAAAAGGGCTGTAATTATTTCTACCTATACTTAATAATGATCCATTATTTCCCAAACAATTTCCCAACTTAATTCTATCAGCCAAATAAAGGCTCAACATTTTACACCACATATTTTTCATGTACTTAGGGGCAGAGTCACAGGCTGGTACCATAATAAAGTCAAAGAGATGGTGTCAGCAGCAGCAGTTCTGACTATTGGATACATGAACTATCCTCTTATCCTGAAATTAACAACTTGTCTCCTGAAAGAGAGGATGGAACACTATTGAAACAAGGTTCCCATCATGTAAAGAGAATTGAAAATTACAAGGTATAGGTAATTACATGAGACTGGAGTGTTCCGGCAGTAATTCACAAAGAGAATGACAAAGGCTAATGTTTTTGTCAGAGGAAGGAGAGCAATGGTCCAAAATTCAAACAAAACAAAACAAAAAGTTCTGTTAGGAAGGTGAGGGTTAGGGTTAGCTTTCTTAATTTTTAAATATTTTTATTTAATAATTTGAAGGGGGAGAAAAGCAACTAGAGAGGTAGTCTAGAGATCCTAAGCAATCATTTAACCCCTAAAAGTTTCAGTTTTCTCTATTTTAAAATGAGGCTGGTAGGAGAAGGTATAGCTCAGTGGTTGAGCACCTGCTTCGCATGTACGTGGTCCTGGGTTCAATCCCTAATACCACCTTAAAAAAAAAGTCTGGATTAAATGAATATTTAAGAATATTTCTATAATAAATTTCATGATTTGAATCAGTTGTGTAATAACTTTAAAAAATTCTTGAGCACTTTATATAAAAAGCAGGGAGGCATATAAAATATGGAAAAAGTAGGGAAACATAAAATACGAACAAAATTTTTTCTTGTTTTCAAAGAACTTATACTCCTAGAAGACAGGCACATAAATAATTATCTAAAACATAGGGCAGAATTAAGGAAAGCCTAAACAGGAATGTATGTTATTATGTGGGAACACAGAGGAAGAATTGTTATATTATAGGGGAAATAAGTGGCTTCATAAAATTGTTGGCGTTTCAATAATCCCGAGGCCCAAATTCTCTGTTGTGTCTCTACTACAGCTCTTGTATATATTACCTGTTTCTTTATTCCCATAGCTACTCTCCTAAATTAACTCTTTATTATCTTTTAACTCTCAATAAGACTATTATACAACCAGCTAACTGGTCTTCTCATCTCCATTTTTAGCCTTTAAACAACTCTCTACTGTCCTAATAGTGCTACAACCTTAATTTGGGCCTCCATAATCTTCCCACTGTGCTACTACAATAGCCTCCTTGGCAACTTCCCTGCCTTTATCGCATGTTTCCTTCTAATCTTTTTTTCCACATAGGAATGGTAGTTGTGTCAATCTTCTGCTAAAATTCTTTAAGGATCCCTCTTTTTGTCTACTTTAGAATAAAACCTAAACTCCTTACAAGATGAGATGTAAGGGCCTTAAAGATCAAGTACTGCCTACTGTATTGGGTTAAATAGTATCTCCCAAAAATTCAGAGGCAGAGATTGGAGTGATATAGCTGTAAGAAAAGGAATGCCTGGGGTACCAGAAGCTAGAAGAGACAAGGAAGCTTCTCCGCTTCCTTGAGAAGCCTTCAGGAGTGTGGATCTACTGATCGCTAACCTCTAAAATGGAAGAAAATACATTTCTATTCCCTGAAAGCCACCCAAATTTATGGTACTTTCTTACGGCAGCCCAAGGAAACTAATACATCCACCAGTTCATTTTAACTTCAAACAATACTTAATTACTGGTGGGTCCCCCAAACCTACAATGTTCTCAGAATGCTAAGTCTTTGTGAATGTTGTACCTTCTTCCTGGAATTCTCTCCCTAGATCTGTCTGCCTGGAAACTCCTATTCATCCTGTAAGTCTCCTCCCTCTTGCACACTATTTCTTTTGTGACTTCTCTAGCAGATTTTTGAACACCCTCTCCTAATTTCTCCTGTACCCATGACAAATCTTTATTATAGCAATTATCTTAAAGAATCATAATTATTTGTATTCACATATGTCTTCCCATTAAATTTGAAATCCTTAAGGACAGGGGCTGGGACTTTACCTTTTAATTTCCTAGCACTTAGCACAGAACCTAGCAAATATTCAGTGCCGAATGAATGTCTCCAGTTAAGTTCTCTAAAGCACTACTATGACCGCATAATTTCTCTGCATAACAACCTTTGATTTCTTACATTTATTTACAAATTAAAATGTTAAAACTTCTCAGCTAAACATTTAAGCTCTTTATTGATCTGGTCCTACCACCTAACTTTGTTCTATTTCTCAGGATAATCCCTTTTATCAGTCCTATCTAGGTAGCCTGAAGTCACTAAACTTTCTAAACTTTCTGTACCCATAGGTTTGTTCCTACAATTCATTCTTCCTGGAATGTTTTTTTCCTACCATGCCCAAATATCCAATGCCAGCTTTCCTATGAAACCTTTCTTAAATTCTTTCAACTAGAACTAGTCTTTCCTGTCTCTGAGTTTACACAACACTGTATTTAAATCTCTATTAGTATTAGATCTTTTCCATTACTTGTTTGTGAGTTCCTTTGAGCATAGAATCAGTGTTTGGTTGATCACTTACTACTGTGTTTATATAACCACTGACTACAATGTTTATACTTGGTATTGTAATGATTATTTTCGCTTTGTTCTAGCTTAGTTCCACTCCTTTACATGGTACTATAGTTGTTTATACTTGTTACCCTAATGGTTATTTGAACTTAGTTCCACTCCTTTATATGATACTTGTTATTGTAATGGTAACAACTCCACCTTTCCTTTTTTGAATCCTAAAGAAAGATTTTAGGTCAATAGACCATCTGATCTCCTGCTTCTTGCTTAGCAATAAACTCTTTCACCCTTTGAAACCCCAGTATCTCAGAAATTGTCCATTTGAGTGCACTGGGCAGAGAACCCCCCACATTGATTGGTAACAGTTGAACATAGTAGATGCTCAATGTACATACTTGATAGTAAAATGAATTATGACAATGAATAAGTGAATTATTTATTTAAAACACTACTCTATAGGAAAAACCATATTCTATAAAAGAGAAAGAATATTAACAAAAAGACCATATGATAATTATCTAAATCAATATTGTATTTCACATAACCCTCTCTTGGGAAATAGTCAGAGGTTAATAAAGGTCAACTTGTCAGAAGTGTTGCAAGAAAAACTGGGGTAAAATGGGCCAAGGAATAAAGTTGGCAAACATGTGGAGAGAGCAGACTTGGTATCTAAAGCCTATAAAACAGACACACTTAAAAGAAAATTAGGGGAAGTGGGTGTAGCTCAGTGACTGAGTACCTGCTTCCCAAGTACAAGGTCCAGGGTTCAATCCCCGATACCAAAAAAATAAAAATAATAAAAATAAATAAATAAAACAAGATAGAAGAAAAAAGAAAAAAGGAAATTGGGCCCAATTTTCTCCCAATAACAGGTAAAATAAAGGTCCACCAACCTGAGGAGGGGGCTGATGCAAGTTAGGATTCACCAGAACTCCCAAAGGCTCTTCAGAAGATCTATCCAACTTAGTGAGTGGCTGGTTCAGGGTTCCACTGACAATGGCCTGTATTGTCTCATCTAGTCTGTGATAAAAAAAACCAAGAGGATGCAAAAACTGGTAATGTTCTATGTACAGAATGTCCTTACATACCACCAAAATGAAGCCCTTCAACAGTAATAAAATTTGGAATTCAAAGAGGAATTCATGAATACCAGTCCCCTCTCCCTACTCCAACTTTCTTCTCTTTACTCCAAGAACTCTAAGGAATAGGAGTTTAAAAAAGTTCCAGAACAGCAAGAATATTATTGGGCATAATACAATCATTCTTCTGTTGTACAGGATCATTAAAGATGCCAAGATTAGAAAAGATGCATAGAAACAGTCTGACCCATGGTATTCTATGGTAGCCTATTTACTCTACCCATTGTCTCCTCAGCACACCCTACACATTCACATTCACAGTTATTCCTCAATTCATTTAGGAGTGTTACCCCACTACTCAAGGTTGATCTGTTTGTATTCTACCCTTACTTCAAGGCCCAGAAGTTCTAAGGAGGCCCCTCACTGGCTCAGCACAAAGTGCTTGCTCCCTTCTCTGAAATCCTATAGCATGCACCTACTATTTAAATAGTCATTTGATACATCACAATATTATCTGGAACCTATGGTATCTGCTCTAGGTATTTGGCTCTAAGACTATGAAACAATATGTTGATTTTCAAAATAGAATTGTAGAACTAATCCTATTGTATATTAATAGATCATAGGCCCTCTGGAAACCATAACTCATTCCATTCCATACCTTTACGTTACTTGCTACTGTACTCCATTGCTCTGAGAATGCCTGACAAATATTTGTGGATAATGATAATTCGAGGAGTGACATAATGAAAAGCTTCTACAAATAGGAAAGGCTGAACTTGACCTTGAATTCAAGAGATGCTTATTGGGCACCTCTAATATGCAAGTCAGCTTAAAAGGTGTGGAGGAGGACATGGTTCCTGCTTTCAAAAAGTTTTCAATCTAAGTGGCAGGTTTAAGACAGCTATAGAGCAATGACAATAAATGGGAGTATTTCATAATTACTATGACATAGGCACAATCTATCTGGTAGTTATTATCACATCATACCACATGTTGTACTAAGTAGGTTCAAGGGAGAAGTAGACACTTGAAAGGCAAAGATTTGGGTGAGGGATTTCCAAACCAAGGGAAAAGTAAAAAAAAAAAAAAAAAGTCAGGAAGCTAAGAAATTAGAAGAATTTGAGGGAAGAAGTGAATCTAAAATAGGGTGGAAACAATGGGATCTAAAGGAAGGAGGGAAGTGGGTGAAATATACAACATTAAGAACTCTAAAATCTATGAAAGAAATAATAAAAATAGCTAATCTATACATTTTTAGAGTGCTCAAGGCTACTAAAATACAACAAAAGCAAAAAATGTAAATTAAAATTATGACACAATACCATTTTTCATGTTTCAGAATGGCAAACTTTTTTTTATACTCCCACTTTTTTTCTTTATTTTTAAAGAAGCTTTAGATTACATAAAAGTTGAACTGAAAACATAGGGGATTCCATACCCCCCCGACACACATACACACTTTCCCCCATTAACAACATCTTTCATTAGTGTAGTACATTTAGAATGGCAAATGTTTTTAAAAATTGTTGGCAAGAGAAGGAGGAAATTGGCATCTTGATATCTGGTAGTGTAACTGATAAGTCGAAAATACCCACAATTTAAATTTTGAGATACTGCCAAATTTCCCTATTAAAAAGCTATACCGGGGGAGTGGATGTGGCTCAAGCAGTTGGGTGTCTGCCTCCCACATGGAAGGTCCCAAGTTCGGTTCTTAGTGCCTCCTAAAGAAGACGATCAAGACCGCAAGCTGACTCAATGAGATGATGCAATGAGGAGACACAAAGAGAGACACAACAAGCAGAGAGTGGATGTGGCTCAAGCGGTTGTGCGCCTCCCTCCCACATGGGAGGTCCCAGGTTCGGTTCCCAGTGCCTCCTAAAAGAAGATGATCAGGCACAGAGAGCACACAATGAGCAGACAGCAAGTGCAAACAGTCGGGGGGAGGGGGGTAATAAATAAATCTTAAAAAATATGTTTAAAAAAAAAAAAAACTTATACCAGGATGTGGCTCAAGCAGTTGAGCACCTGCTTCCTATATGGGAGGTCCCAGGTTCAGTTCCAGTGCCTCCTAAAGAACACAAACAAACAATGAGCAGACAAAGAACAAAAATAAACAAGCATCTGACTCCCACATGGGAGATCCTGGGTTTGGTCCCTGATGCCTCTTAAAGAAAAAACAAACAGACAAGGAACAGACAAGGAGCAAACAAAGATCAAAAACAACAACAAACAGATGAGGGGTGGGGGGGCAGGGAAAGTTTATAAAAAAGAAAAAAGTTATAGGAGGGAGTGGATGTAGCTCAAGTGGTTGGGCATCTGCCTTCCACATGGGAGGTCCTGGGGTTCAGTTCCTGGTGCCGCCTGAAAAACAAAAACAAACAACAAGCAAAACAAACGAAAAAACCAACTCAGAGAAGCCAATGTGGCTCAGTGGTTGAGCACTGGCTTCCCACATGAGGTCCCAGATTCAATCCTGGCCCCCACACCTATTCAAAAACAAAACAAACAAAAAACTTATAGGAAGGGAGCAGGTAGGTGTATCTCAGTGGTTGAGCACCTGCTTCCCATGTATGAGGTCCCAGGTTCAATCCCCAGCATATCCTTTAAGAAAAAAAAAAAAAATATATATATATATATATATGCTGGATGTTAAACCCTTATCACATATATTTCTAAATATTTCTCTCAATCTGTAAGTTATCTTTTCACTTTCTTGATAATGCCCTTTGATGCACAAAAGTTTTTAATTTTATCTATTTTTTCTTTTGTTGCCTATGCTTTTGGTATAAAATCCAAAAATCCATTGCCCACTACAAGGTCCAGAAAATATTTTCCCATGTTTTCCTATAGGAGTTTTATAGTATTAGCTCTTATATTTAGGCCGTCAGTCCATTTTGAATTAAATTTTGCATATGATTAGAGGTACAGGTCCACATTCATTGCCCCAGCACTGAATGCTGAGACTATTCTTTCCCCACCGAAGGGACTTGGCACCCTTGTCAAAAATAAACTGAAAATTCTTCACCTCTCAATCTCTCTATATCTCACTTGCTGTACATAGCTGCTATCCCTGGCTATTTTTGCACAATTATTTATTTATTAAGCAGTTTTACTGAGATATATTCACATTCTATACAATCTATCCAAAGGGTATAATTAATGGCTTATCATGATGTTGTGTATTCATCACCAGAGAAAATGTCAATTTCATTACTCCAAAAAGAAAAATGTCACACCCCTTAGCAGTCACCTCCTCTCAATCTCTATATCCTTCTACAGCCTTACATAACTATCAATCTAAATTAATCTTTATAAATTGGCTTATATTTACATTTGATATAAATGGAATCATACAATATGTAGCACTTTGTGTTTGGTTTCTTTCTTTTTTTCTTTTCTTTTTTTTTTAAAGATTTTATTTATTTATTCATTTATCCCCCCCTTGCTGCTTGTACTCGCTGGGTCACCTAACCACGCCGTGCGGTGTCCAAAGAAGAAATACAAATGGTAATAAAACACATGAATACATGTGTTATTTATTCATGTGTGGCTTGCCTTCACCAGGAGGTCCCAGGAACCGAACCCGGGGCCTCCCATATGGTAAACGGGAGCCCTACTGATTGAGCCACAGCCGCTTCCCTATGTCTGGTTTCTTTAACTAGTATAATGTTTGGTTTTTTTGTCTGCTAACATCTTGTAACATTAACATACATTTGTTCAGTTTCAAAAAAAAATAATCTTATATATGCACTATTACCCATATTCATATTACAGATGACATTTTACTATGTTATATAACCCCATGTTACTTTTTTTAGCTCTCCTTTTACTAATATACACGACCTTAGACTTTCCCTTTCAACCACTATCATAGCCATATATAATATGGGTATGATGACACTGCTAGTTACAAACCTTATGCTGTGTTTTCACCTTTTCTATTTATTTTCAAAGATTAACACGTCCATTTTACCAGTTCTGTGCAAGTTAATCTTCAGATTTATATTCTCTAACCTCAATCTATTTTTCGGTGAACTATATTGAAGTTATTAACTCCATGATATTACACAATATATTTAGATCATAATACTGCAATAACACTGTGTTTGTCCTTTTGTGTTTGGCTTGCTTCACTCAACATAATGTCCTCCAGGTTCATCCATGTTGTCCTATGTTTCACAACTTCATTTCTTCTTATAGCTGCATAATATTCCATCATATGTATACAATCAGTTTGTTTATCCATTCATCAGTTAACGGACACCTGGTTGTTTCCATCTTTTGCCAATTGTGAATAACATCACTATAAATATTGGTTGTGCATGTCTGTTTGTGTCACTGTTCTCAGTTCTTCTGGATATATACCAGAATATATATACCAGAGCCTGGAAGGGCTCTCGGGACAGGGCAGAACAAACCTGGGAGTCCAAAGCAGGGTCACCCCAGGCTCTCTCTCTCCTCTCCCGTGGTGTCCTCAACAATTAGTCCAGGCTAGAAGAGAGGGAGGTTGTGAGGATCGGATTTCTCCAGTCCTTTCTAGGCTCCCAGGGCAAACCGCCGTGTGGAAGGGTCCGTGGGGCTCTGCAGCCCAAATTTCAGGTCAGAACCTGAGTCAGCCTAAGGCTGTGTCCCTCTCTCTCCCCTTTCCGGGAGTGGCAGATCCCTGAAGCCCCCTTTGTCTGTGGTCGCAGGCCCAGGGGCCCGAGAATTCTGAAGAGTGTGGGGGAGGGTGCCGGCAGCAGCAGAAGCTGCTACTTGCAACTCACAGTTCTGTAGTCGTGATTTCCCTCTTGTCCCTCTCTCCTCTGGGTGGTGTGCAGCCTTCACCTGCTGACCTAAACCCTAAAAGATCTTTTTCGGGGCTGTTTCAGCTTGTCCTTTAGCTATTTTTCTGGAGAAGAGATTCCCGTGACTTACTAGTCCGCCATCTTCCTGGAAGTCCCTCTAATTTTATTTTTGTTCTTTTGTTTTTTTTTATAGTAACTTTTGAAATCAGAAGGTGTGAATCTTCCAACTTTGTTCTTCTTTTCAAAGATTATTTTGGGTATTTGGGGCCCTCTGCAGTCCATATGAATTTGAGGATCAGATTTTCCAGTTTTGCAAAAGGGGTTGCTGGAATATTGATAGGGATTTCACTGAATTTGTAGGTAACCTTAAGCAGGATTGTCATTTTCTTTTTCATATTGAAAAACTTAATATTGTTTAGATGTCAATGTATGGAAACAAGTTGTTTTTCATTTAATTTAGGTTTTCTTTAATTAATTTCAGCAATGTTTTGCAGTTTCCAGGGTAGAAGGTCTTTCATCTTTAAAAAAAAAAAAAAAAAAAAAAAAAATTTTTTAATTTTCTTTCTCCCCACCCCCTCATTGTTTGCACTTTGCTGTGTCTGTTCATCTTCCTTGTTTCTTTTTGGAGGCACCAGGAACTGAACCCGGGACCTCTGATATGGGAGAGGGAGGCACTTAATCGCTTGAGCCACCTCTATTCATTCCCTGCTTTGTCTCTCATTATGGTGTTTCTTCTTGTGTCTCTTGTTGTGTTAGCTTGCTGCACCTGCCCATTGCGTCAGCTCACCATCTTGCTCATCTTACTGGGAACCTCTGCTCCCTGGTTTTGTTGTCTCTCATTATGTTTTTCTTCTTGTGTCTCTTGTTGTACCAGCTTGCTGTCTTCTTTAGGAGGCACTGAGAACTGAATAACGGACCTCCCATGGGGTACGTGGGAGCTCAATCACTTGAGCCATATCCGCTTCCCTCTCTTCTTTTTTTTTTTTTTTAAAGATTTTACTTATTTATTCATTTATCCCCCCCTTGCTGCCCGTACTCGCTGGGTCAGCCAACCACGCCGTGCGGGCGGGCCCGCCCTCACCAGGAGGCCTCGGGAATCGAACCCGGGGCCTCCCACATGGTAAACGGGAGCCCTACTGATTGAGCCACAGTCGCTTCCCCCTCTCTTCTTTAATTAAATTTATTCCTAGGTATTTTCTTCTTATAGATGTAATTATAAAGGGAATTGTTTTCTTGATTTCCTTTTCAGATTATTCATTCCTGGTGCATAGAAACCCAACTTACTTCTGTGTGTTTATCTTGTGTCCTGCAACTTTGCTCAATTTGTTTATTAGTTTTAGTGGCCTCGTTGTGGATTCTTTGTGATTTATTCCATATAGGATCATGTTATCTTCAAATGGGGATCACTTTAATTCTTTCTTTCCAATTTGGATGCCTTTTATTTCTTTCAATTGTCTGAATGCTTTGGTTACAACTTATAGTACAATGTTGAATAACAGCAGTGACAGCGGGCATCCTTTCCTTGTTCCTGACCGTAGGGGATAAAATTTCAGTCTTTCACAATTGGGTATGATGTTAGTTGTGATTTTTTTTCCATAAATGGCCTTTATCATGTTTAGAAAGTTTCCTTCTATTCCTAGTTTTCTATGTGTTTTTTAAATGAATTTGCAAAATTCCTTTTCTGCATCAATTGAGATGATCATGTGTTTGTTTTCCTTCATTTGATTTATGTAATGTATTACACTGATCGATTTTCATATGTTGAACAACCCCTGTATTTTGGAATAAATCCCACCTGGTCATGGTGTATAGTCCTTTTAAAATACTGTTGAACTTGGTTTGCCAGTATTTTGTTGAGGAATTTTGCATCTGTATTCATAAGCATGGCCTGTAATTTTCTTCTGCTGTGTACTTCAATTCTGTCAATTTTTGTACATTTGGGTGTTCTGTTGTGAGGTACATATATATCTATAATGTTTATATATATATATATTTAAAAGATTTATTGATTCCCTCCCCCTTTGTAATTTGCACTTGCTGTCTGCTCTCAGTGTCTGTTTATAGTGTGCTCTCTGTGTCTGCTCATCTCCTTTTCAGGAGGCACCAGGAACTGAACCTGGGACCTCCCATGTATGAGGGAGGTACCTAATTGCTTGAGCCACCTCTGCTCCCTGCTTTTTGTGCCTCTCATTGTCTTTCCTTGTTGTGTCATTTTGTGGCATCATTTGTTGCCTCAGCTTGCTGCGCCAGCCTATCATGTCAGCTCACTGTCTTGCTTGTCTTCTTTAGGAGGCACCAGGAAACAAACCCAGGACCTCCTATGTGGTAGGCGGGCGACCAACTGCTTGAGCTACATCTGATTCCCTGGTTATATTCTTTTTTTTTTTCCTAAATTTATTTTTATTTATTTATTTTTTATTTATTTTTATTGTGGGTAAAAATAAAAATTCTCACAATACATACAAACATTTGCAAAATGATATATAAATATATATGCATATATGTGTATTTGCTTACAAAAATGTTATTTAAAAATATATACATATATATATATTTTTAAGAGGTGCTTAGATTACCCAAAATATTACACGGAACCCACTGGGATTCCCATGTTGCCCACCTCCCACACCTCCCACCACATCCCACACAAACATCTCCCACAAGTGTGGCCCACCACCCTCAATGAACTTACACATCCTGGAGCCTTGCCACCAACCATAGACCACAGTTCACACTGTAGACCACACTCTCTCCCACTCAGTTCTGAGTGGTGTGTGCTGATTTAAAATGGCCTACATCCGTTGCCACAACAGTACTCAGGACAACCTCCAACTCCCAAAGAAGCCCCTGTATTTCAACTGCTCATCCCCTCCCTACCCCAAAAGTGTCAAGTGGCCACTGGCTCCACCTCATTGTATAATTTCTTGCATTGCTAGAATCACCATATGTGAACAAGAGAATACCATCAAGTCCACTCTAGTCCATAGTTCTTCCCCCAATCCTGAGGGGACTGGGATGGTGATGTCCACTCCAACTCCAAGTGAGAGAGGGCTTATATCCCATGGATATGGTGGGTGGGATGATCCTGCCTGCAGATGCAGGCCCTCTCCATTCCCTGGGATGGACATTGCCCATCGTTGTCTCCTCACCAGGTGACTTGGATGAGTCCATTGAGCTGTAGGGTAGAGTCGCAGCTCCACCTACATTTCATGCACACCTGGCACATAGGTAGGTGGGTGGCTCCAGTCTCTGGAAGTATACCTAAAAACTCCAGCATCACATATAGGTTTGAATAGAAGGGACTGGTGAACCATGTGCAGGGAGGACTTATTTGAGTCTAATTCTGTCACTCTCAGGAGCACAGATTCCAAAATAGAACCCACTGATAAGGCATCAGTCTCTGGGGCTATCCCCCCTTATATAGGACCAGGGTGTCTCCGGAGCTCTCAGGAACCCCTCTGAGTGGGGTGATAGGCACTTAGATGTTCTATGAGCTCCTACTGAGGTGTGCGTAAGAGTTACCTCTGGGATGACCTCCCGACTCTCTTTGAAGTCTCTTTGCCACTTGAACTCATTTGTCTTTACCATTTCCCCCTTTAATTCAAGGTCTTTTTCCAGTTGTGTTGCCAGTTGGCACTTGGTATTAATCCCTCGTTGCCAGGGAGGCTCATCCCCGGGAGTCATGTCCCACGTTGGGGGGAATGGTTATATTCTTGATGAACAGAACTTATCAATACATAACATCCTTGTCTCTTGCAAACTTTTTGACTTAGTTTATTTTGTTTGACAACAATTTACCCACTCTGGCTCTCTTTTGATTAATGTTTGCATCAAACATTTTTTTTCAATCTTTCAATTTCAACCTCTTTGTATCTTGTTATCTAAAGTAAGTCTCTTGTAGAAAGTATATAGATGGATCATGCTTCATCATCTAACTTGCCAATCTCTGCCTTTTAAGAAGGTAGTTTAGGGGGACGGATGTGGTTCAAATGGTTGGGCGTCCGTCTCCCACATGGAGGGACCCGGGTTCGATCCCTGGGACCTCCCGGTGAAAAAAAATAAAATAAAAATTATAAAAAAGAAGGTAGTTTAATCCATGGACATTGAGAAGGATTTACTTCTGGCATTTAGTTTTGTTTTTGTACATTTTGAATTGTTTTTATTCCACAGTTATTCCATTACTGTCTTTATCTGTATTTATTTTGTTTGTAGTGTAGCAGTTTATTTCCCTTCTTTGCTTTTCTCTATATTTTTATAATTATTTTCTCAGTGGTTATCTTTATAATTACAATAAATATCTTAAACTAATAACAACCTGGTTTGGCTTGTACCAACATAGTTTCTCTAGTATACAAACTCTCTCCTCCTATATATCTCTGTCCCTTCCCCTTTATATTGTTTTTGGGTAAGATTACATCTTTATGCCCATTAACTGTATGCTCATTAACATAGATTTTAAATGTTATTATATACATTTGTCTGTTAAGTCATATGAGGGGGAAGCAATTTCAAACAAAGAATACAATGTTACCAGATTTTATATGCACTTATGTCATTATCTTTACCAATATTCTTTATTTCTCTTATGGCTTTGAATTACTTTGGTGCCCTTTTATTTCAGCCTAAAGGAGACTCCCTTTAGTACTTCTTGTAGGACAGATCTTCTGGTAATGAACTCTTTCAGCTTTTGTTTTTATGTAAATGCCTTAAATTCTTCTTCACTTTGAAAGATAATTTTGCTAGATAGAGAATTCTTGTTTGACAGGTTTTTTTTTTTCCTTTAACAACTTTAATATGTCATCCCACTGACTTCTGGCCTCCATGGTTTCTGATAAGAAATCTGCTGTTCATCTTCTTGGGAATCTCCTATATGTGACAAAATCCTCTGTTGCTGCTTTTAATCTTCTCTTTGTCTTTGGATTTTGACAATTTCACTACAATGTGTCTTGGTGTAGATTTCTTAGAACCTATACTGCTTGGAGTTCATTTAGCATCATGGGTGTTTCATCAGATTGGGGACATTTTCAGCCATTGTTTCTTCAAACACTTTTTTCCCCCTTTTTGCTCCCTCTTGTACTTCTGAGACTCCAATGATATGTATGTGGTATGCTCAATTGTGTCCCACAGGTCTTTTAGGCTCTATAAATTCTTCTTCATTATTTTCTTTCTCTTCCTCACAGTGGACAATTGCCATTGTCTTATCTTCAAGTTCATGATCCTTTCTTCTTCCTGTTCAAATCTGCTATTGAATCTATCTAATGAGTTTTGCATTCAAGTACTGTACCTTGCAGCTCTAAAATTTCTATTTGGTCATTTTTAAAATTTCCATCTCTTCATTTTGTTTAGACAACATTTTCCTAATTTCCTTTAGTTCTTTGTATATGTATTCCTTTAGCTCAATGAAGATATTTAACTTAAGACAGTTGATTTAAAGTTCCAATGTATGAGCTTCCTCAGGCATGATTTCTGACAAATTCTAATGGATTATACTTTCATATAACTTTGTGTTTTGTAATTTTGTTGTTGTTGTTGAGAACTGGACATTCTGAGTATTATGTTGTAACTCTGGAAATCTAGTTCACCCACTCTTCTGGGAGTATTATGTGTTTTGTTGTTGTTGTTTTTGTTATTATTGAGGGCTGGAACAATTTATTTGTGACTTTTCCAAACTATTTTTGCTACCATCAGGGAATGGAAAGAGAAAAAAGATTAAGGAAAAAAAAAAAAAAAAGGTACTGCCTCTTTAAGACTCCTCTGACACTTCTGCCTGGGAGGAGCAGGCTTTTAGAACAATGGTCACCCTAGAGTCAGGGACCCCAGCTATCTGAAGTAGCTGATTAAAAGCAGTGATGAGCAATTGGACCATACATCTCTAGATTTTGAAGAATTAGATCCTTAGAGCTCACGCTGGCAACCCGCACCCACGAGCTGTTCCAGGAGACTGGGCTACAGTCCCCCACTGTTGTCTGCCACACAGTTGGGGGGTGGGGGGTGGTAGCCACTATATGGAGGGTAACATTCACTGATAGTTAACCAAGTTACCAACCTCTTCCTCCAGCTTTTCCCTGGGTGTTGCAAAATAGTTGATTCAGACAGTTCCTGCCAGTTTAAGAGTAGTTTTTGGTGGTGGGATTGATTTCTGGAACTTTCTACTCTGTCACCTTCCCACAATTCCTCTATATTGGGTTTTTTTTTTTTTTTTAAAGATTTTATTTATTTATTCATTTATCCCCCACTTGCTGCTTGTGCTCGCTGGGTCAGCCAACCACGCCGTGCAGGCGGGCTTGCCTTCACCAGGAGGCCCTGGGAACCGAACCCGGGGCCTCCCATGTGGTAAACGGGAGCCCTACTGATTGAGCCACAGCCGCTTCCCTATATTGGGTTTTTAAATGTGCTTTTCCCTGATTACTAGCTAAGTTTCTTTGTTTTTTGTCTTTTTCTCTTAATTAACCTTGTAGGAGGTCTTTATATAGTATGATACTGCCCTTTTGATCGTAAAAAAGTGTTTGAAGTATTTTTTCTCCACCTGGTACTGTCTTTGTACTTTATTTACAATATTTCATGTATTTAAGACTTCAGGGTTCTGTACCTTGCTTAGAAAGAGTTTTTTCAAGCCAAGAATATAAAAATATTCGTCTATATTCAATATTGCTTTCTGATCCTTTTATTTCTCTTTTACATTCAACTCTTCTGTCCATTTAATCATTATGGATTGAGATAAAGATATAACCTAACTTTTTTCCCATATGGTGGCCAATAATCCCAACATCATATACTTAAATCTTTCTTTACTGCTTAGAAATGTTACTTTTATTGATTACTAAATTCACACACGTACATACTATACATACCTATGTACACACATAGGTTATTATTCTGGAATCCATGTTTCATTATCTATTCCTGTGCCCAAACTATACCTCATTGTTTTAATTACTATAGCTTTAGAAAACACTTTTTATCTAATAGGACAAGTTCTCCTCATTGTTCATTTTCAAAATTTTTAAGCTATTCTTACATATTGTTTTATATATTTTTCTATTTCCAATGACTATATTATTTTTAATATTAACAAGAGATCCATTTGAGAGGGAAAACCCTTTATAATCAAACTGCACCCCACCTCACTTCAGACCCTTTCTATTTCTGCCCACTTACTTGCTGTGATACTCTGCTAGTGGATTTTCGTCTTCCAGGATCTTCCTGCCTGCAAAGTCAATGGTGATCTTCTTAGAGAGGCGAGAGGCATGTCGAAGTTCTCTCAGCTCTTCCTCTCGCTTCTGCAGAGTTTCCTTCTCAATTTTGGATAACCACTGGTTAGAATCACTGGCAAAGTAATCTGACTCATCATCAATGACCTGAGTCCTTCGAACACTAAGAAAAAAAGAATACATGTGACAGTTTGAAGTTCTTTTATGAATCCCAAAAAGGAAAAGATTGTTTTTTAACTAATCCATTCCTGTGAGTGTGAGGCCCTTTTGATTGGAGTACATCAGTGAGGCATGACACGGGTTGAGTTTCCACCCTCTTGCTGGGCCTCATATAAACAGAGACACAGAGGAAGAAATACACAGAAAAAGGGAGCTCTGCCTTTTTGACCCGGCCATGTGAGAAAGAGGACTCTTGGTTTGCCTACAGCTGCAGAAAGGCAGAGTAGCCCTGAGAGGCCGAGAAAGGTCCTGGAGTATGGAATTAGCAGAGCACAGAGGCATGGAAAGAGGCTGCTGAGGGGCTAGACTCAAGGAGGAGCTGAAGGCTGAGAAGACAAACCCTGCCACATGAATTATTGCCACATGGCAGAACACCAGGATCACCAGTGGCTGATTTTGGTGAGAAGGCATCTCTGATGGTACCCTGATTTGGACATTTCACAGCCTCGGAACTGTAAATTTTTACCCTAAATAGAATTCCCATTATAAAAGCCAACTTGGGAAGTAGATGTGGCTCAAGCAGTTGGGTGCCTGCCTACCACACGGGAGGTTCCAGGTTCCATTTCCGGTGCCTCCTAAAGAAAATGAGCAAGACAGCAAGCTGACGCCACAGGCTGGTGTGGCGAGCTGAGACAACAAGATGACACCACAAGATGATGCAACAAAGAGACACAATGAGGAAACAAAATGAGAGATACAACAAGCAGGAGTGGAGGTGGCTCAAGCCATTGGTCGCCTCCCTCCAACATGGGAGGACCCGGCTTTGTTCCCAGTGCCCCCTAAAAAGAAGACAAGCACAGAACAAACAGACACAGAGAGCAGACAGTGAATGCAAACAACGAGGGGTGGGGGTGGGGAGAAACAAATAAATAAAGTAATTCTTAAAAAAAAAAAAAAGCCAAGCCATTTCTGGTACTTTGCATTGGCAGCTGTGAGGCAAACTAAGACATATGGCAACAAAATGACCTGTTGATAAAAAGGATGTGATTACTAGGAAACCGTTCCAAGGTAGCTCACTCTTAAACTATTCTGAATATTACTGCCTCAAAATAGATGCTCACAAACATTCATAAATCAGGTCAAGCCCTGCCTGGTTTCTCAGCATCTGTAGATATATTATCTCCACTCAAGCTCAACCCAGCTCCTAGAACTAGTCTCAACCTCAGGCAGGAAAAGATACAGCACCATAATCCATTGTCTTCCCTTTCTTTCTAGTCTAGTCTTCACCTTCTAATAACTATTCTTTATTCTGGTTTTTTGTTTTGTTTTGTTTTTAGGAGGTAACAAAGATTCAACCCAGGACCTCGTACATGGGAAGCTCAACCACTGAGCTATACCCACTCCTGGGATTTATTCCTGGTATGCAAGGCTGGTTCAACATAAGAAAATCAATCAATGTAATATACCACATTAACAAATTGAAGGGAAAAAACCACATGATCATCTCAATAGATGCAGAAAAGGCATTCGACAAAATCCAACATCCTTTTTTGATAAAAATACTTCAAAAGATAGGAATAAAAGGAAAATTCCTCAATATGATAAAAGGCATATATGAAAAACCCACAGCCAACATCATACTCAATGGGGAAAGGTTGAAAGCTTTCCCCCTAAGATCAGGAACAAGACAAGGATGTCCACTGTCACCATTGTTATTCAACATTGTACTAGAAGGTCTAGCTAGGGCAATTAGACAAGACAAAAAAATTAAAGGCGTCCAAATAGGAAAAGAGGAAGTAAAAGTCTCACTGTTTGCGGATGACATGATCCTTTATTTAGAAAATCCTGAAGTATCCACAACAAAGCTACTTGAACTAATAAATGAGTTCAGCAAAGCGGCAGGATATAAGATCAACACGCAAAAATCAGTAATGTTTTTGTACACTAGTACTGAACAATCTGAGGAGGAAATCAGGAAGAAAATTCCATTTTCAATAGCAACAAAAAGACTCAAATACCTAGGAGTTAATTTAACCAAGGAAGTACAGGACCTATATGCAGAAAACTACAAAACAATGCTAAAAGAAATTTAAAAAGACCTAAAAAATGGAAAGACATTCCGTGTTTATGGATTGGAAGAATAAATATCGTGAAGATGTCAATCTTGCCCAAACTGATTTATAGATTCAATGCAATACCAATCAAAATCCCAACAGCTTACTTTACAGAATTAGAGAAGGCAATTACCAAATTCATCTGGAAGGGTAAGTGCACCTGAATAGCCAAAAGTATTCTAAAAAAGAAGAGCGATGTGGGAGGAATTTCACTGCCTGACCTTGAAACATATTACAAAGCTACAGTGGTCAAAACAGCATGGTACTGGCATAAAGATAGACATATCGATCAGTGGAATAGAATTGAGAATCCAGAAATATACCCTCAGCTACATAGTAAACTGGTTTTTGACAAACCTACCAAGCGCACGCTAATGGGAAAAAACAGTCTCTTCAACAAATGGTGTTGGGAGAACTGGATATCTATAACCAAAAGAATGAAAGAGGTCCCCATCTCACCCCTTATACAAGAATCAACTCAAAATGGATCAAAGATCTAAATATAGGGAGTCGGATGTAGCTCAACTGATTGGGCGTCCGTCTCCCATATGGAGAGACCCGGGTTCGATCCCCGGGACCTCCCGGTAAAAAAAAAAAAAAAAAAAAAAAGATCTAAATATAAAAGCCAGGACCATAAAACTACTGGAAGAATATGTAGGAAAACATCTTCAAGACCTTGTACTAGGTGGTGGTTTCTTGGACTTACACCCAAAGCACATGCAACAAAAGAAAAAGTAGATAAATGGGACCTCCTCAAAATGAAACACTTTTGCACCTCACAGGACTTTGTCAGAAGGGTGAAATGGCAGCCGACTCAATGGGAAAAAATATTTGGAAATCACATATCTGATAAGGGTTTAATATCCAGGGCATATAAAGAGATGTTAAACTCAACAATAAAAAGACAAATGACCCAATTGAAAAATGGGCCAAAGACTTGAATAGACATTTCTCCGAAGAAGAAATACAAATGGCAAAAAAACACATGAAGAAATGCTCAACATCACTCATGATATTAGGGAAATGCAAATCAAAACTACAATGAGAGTGGGACGGATGTGGCTCAAATGGTTGGGCGTCTGTCTCCCATATGGAGGGACCCGGGTTCGATACCCGGGACCTCCCGGTAAAAAAAAAAAAACTACAATGAGATATCATTTCACACCTATCAGAATGGCCACTATTAAAAAGACAGAGAACTACAAGTGTTGGAGAGGATGTGGAGAGATAGGAACACTTCTTCACTGTTGGTGGGAATGCGGGATGGTACAACCACTATGGAGGACTGTTTGGCAGTTCCTAAAGAAGTTGAATATAGACTTTCCATGTGATCCTGTAATACCACTACTGGGTATATACCCAGAAGAACTGAGAGCAGTGACACGAACAGACATATGCACACCGATGTTCTTAGCCACATTATTCACCATTGCCAAAAGCTGGAAACAACCCCGGTGTCCATCAACAGATGAATGGATAAACAAACTGTGGTCTATTCACACGATGGAATATTATGCAGCTCTAAGAAGAAATGAAGTCATAAAGCATATGGCAACATGGAAGAACCTGGAGGACATTATGTTGAGTGAAGCAAGCCAGACACAGAAGGACAAATTCTGTATGAATGCGTTACTATGAACCAAATATATTGTAATATATTGTTTGATTAAAAAAAAAAAAATTATTATTTATCCATTACATTTAATTGAGAAATGTATATATTTATTCATCTGTGTTTACTGTTTAGTTTTTAATTGCTTATATTTTCAATTATTAAATGTACAAAATAAAGTTAAAAAAATGTTAAAAAAAGAATGAATGTAAGGGAAGCGGCTGTGGCTCAACTGGTTGGGCTCCCATTTACCATGTGGGAGGCCCCGAGTTTGATTCCCAGGGCCTCCTGGTGAAGGCAAGCCGGCCCGCGTGTGCAGCGTGGTGAGCTGATGCAGCAGGGGGAGATAAGAGGACACACGCACAAAAAAACCACAGCAAATGGACACAGTGAGCACAAGCAGCAAGGGGGGGATAAATAAATAACAATAAATCTTTAAAAAAAAAGAATGAATTTAAGCTATACACCTTGTGATGGACTTACTTAAGAAATGATTTTCTAAATAACATCTCATGTATTCATAACAAAATGGTTTGGAATTAGCAGGTGCTGTTCACTAAAGGATTATAATGCCAGGAAAAGACTCCCAGGTCAGTTATACTAAGTAAGAGATTCAGGAACTTTCCCAGGACCCTCACATATCCTCACATGGCCACTTGAGAAGTGATTATATATATCCTACCTAAATATTCTTTATCACTAAGTGGCTCACAACATATATTTTTTGGTCCAAAAAGAAATAAAGAGAGAGAGAGAGAGAAGAAAGTTAAAAATTAAACTAAAATCCACATATCTGTGTCCTAAAGAGAAGTCAGTGGGCTAAACAGCAACAGTATAGGATGTAAAAGCCAATTTATGTACATTTTAATATATTAATTATTGAATCAGAAAACAAATTCAGTGTCAAAGGGAAGAAAAAGAGTAAATCATGCCTTCCTATTAAATCATGTTACCTAGGTTCTTTGAGAGGCAATTTCTTATAGATTTTACAGAGCCCAGCACAGCAGCTGTCACATGACATGACAGGCACAGTAACATTTGTTGACTGAATGACTAGATGGCTACAAGTGAAAAAATGGGGAATTCTGTCAACCCAAGACAACTTTTGAGGGGCTATACTAATATACCAGCATTTGCCAAGAATCAAAAAATTCTATAGGGCAGGAGCCTCTTGATGGGAGCCTATCTTATTTAAAAATTGATTTGAAAACAAGATGTAGGTCTCTTCTTTTGCTGTAAATTCTTTTATACTCCACCCTGAGAAGATATCAAGTTGCAAAATATTTTAGTTGCCAGAATCTGTGGACTAATCTATTTCTTGGCATTTATTATTCTATCCACATCATACCTAGTTCTGTCAAACTCTAACAGTTTCTCTTTATGCTTGACAGCCTTTTCCAGTCCAGACTTAATTCGAGATTCCTGATGAGGAAGGAGGTCCTTATTGGAAATGTCCACCTTTCCAGAATTCTCTGTCCCTGAAATTCAATAAGGAAATTGAATAAGAAAATCAAATGGTCTATAATACAAACTTAGTTGTATCCCTGTGAAGCAAAGAATAAAACACCATGGGAAGCGGCTGTGGCTCAATCAGTAGGGCTCCCGTTTACCATATGGGAGGCCCCGGGTTCGGTTCCCCGGGCCTCCTGGTGAAGGCAGGCCCGCCTGCACGGCGTGGTTGGCTGACCCAGCGAGCACAAGCAGCAAGGGGGTGATAAATGAATGAATAAATAAATAAAATCTTAAAAAAAAAAAAAAAAAAAAAGAATAAAACACCAGAAGATCTACTTCTGCTTTGGTGACCTGGAAGCTTCATTTCAAAGGAAAACAAACAAGTACACAGGTCAGGCTTTACTTGTAAAGCATCAAGCAGTGTTTGATGCATAAATGCATTCTCAATAAACATTAATGTCCTTTTTTTCACTTATAGAAATTTGGATCAATAATGGTAACAAACTGTTTAACAATACAACATAAAAGTACCTTATTAATAAAAAAAAATTTACTGAGTACAGCACTGAATATCACACTTAAATATACTTTTATATAACAAAACTAAAAACTAAATAATGGAAGGAAGGAAGAGAAGAAATTTCAGGAAAGGGGCAGAACTTATTGTTAATGAGAATCTATTAGAAACTACACACTTAATGCGTGTTATATTAATTTTCACAATAACTCAGTAAGACAGTTTTTATTATCTTTGTTTTGCAGATATGGCAAATGAAGTTTGGAGATGGTAATAAATTTACTGAATTCACACAGAAATTAGAGAGTAGAACTGAAATCTGAAATCAGTTCTGTATGACTCTAAAGCCTACAGTCTTCCCACCACCCACATGCTACTTCCTTTATAACAGCATATCATAAATATATATCACAGAAAAGAGAGTCACAGGTTATATAAAACTAACATCCAAATTGTGTTAGAAAAAAAACTTGGGTGTAATGAAGGCTGACCTTTCTCTTTATCTAAAATTCCAAGCCTGAAAGGATAGAAGAAACCCAAGTGTTCATCAATCAAAGAATGGATAAACAAAACATGGTATATATACACAATGGAATATTATTCAGGCGTAAAAAGGAATGAAGTTCTGATACATGCAACAATGTGGACAAACCTTGAAGACATCATGCTAAGTGAAATAAGCCAAGCACAAAAGGATAAATATGACATAATTAGAATAAGGAAACTCATAGAGTCAGAATCTAGAATATAGGTTACCAAGGGATGGGGTGGGGGTAGGGAATAAGAAGTTAAGGTTTAAAATGTACAGAGTTTCTATTTGGGATGATGGAAAAGTCTTGGTACTGAATGGTGGTGATGGTGTGAATGTAATTAATAGCACGGAAATATGTATTTGAATGTGATTAAAAGCAGAAATGTTAGGTTGTTTAAATGGTTCTAGAACAAAAATTTTTTTAAAAATCCACGGAACTGCACAACACAGTGAACAATAAGTTTAAACCATGGACTATAGTTAATAACATAATTATAAAAATAATGTGCTTTCATCAATTGTAACAAGGTACCACACCAATGCAAGGTGTTAATAATAGGGTATATGGGAATCCTGTATTTTATGCATGATTGTTCTGTAAGCCCACAACTTCTCTAATTGAAAAAACAAACAAACAACTCTAAGCCTGTTCAAAGTTCTATTAAATGTTTTGAAAATTAAAAATAAAATAAAAGAGGTTATTCTTGTGTTCTGAATATAAGAAAGGTACTTAGAACTATCTTTCCTCATAACAATGTCTTTAAATAAATCCTAATTCAAAAAATGTGGGACATATTCACTTCATTAATAATTTAAAAAATTATAACATTACCACTTTAAAAAAAAAAAAAAAAGAAATGTCAAAATTCAATAGTGATAGGTTTTAGGGTACCTTTTTTTTTTTTTTTTCCTCCTCACCGCCCGCCCCCCACCTTGCTGTCTGTGTGCATTTGCTGGGTGATCTTCTGTGTCTGTTTCTTGCCTTCTCCTCCCATTTTTCTCCTCCAGGCTTCACTGGGATTTGATCCTAGGGACCTCCAATGTGGTAGAGAGGCACCCTGTCACTCGCACCAACTCAGTTCCTTGTTTCTGGCATCTCGTCTTGACTCTCCTGTGGGGTGTCTGTGCCGGCCTGGCTTGCCTGCACAGTTTTTTTTTTTTTTTTTTTTTTTTTTTTTTTACCAAGAGGTCCTGGGAATCAAACCCATGTCCTTAGGGTACCTTGATAATATTGCTGTAGTTTGGTACAATACTTTGATAAAGTAATTTGGCAAATACTTCTCAAATGTCAAAAATGATCATATTATTTGACTCAATAATCTTATTCTTGGGAATTTATCTCAAGGAAATGAAACTAAAGATATATGAACTACATCTTGCATAACAGCAAAGAGAAACACTCACAAGACAAAACAAAATGTACCCATCATCACAGTGATCCAGTAAAAAGACTGCTGCCTACCTGACATGAGCTTCTTCAGCAGTTTCTGGCTCTTGTTTGAGTCACGCTGCAAAATATCCTGTTCCTCATGAGTACATACCTATAAGGTAAGAAGAAAAAGTCAAATTATATTGTTTCCTTGATATACCTAAAGAGTAATCCAGAATGGATGTGGTTTAAGCAGTCAAGAGCCTGCTTCCCACATGGGAGGTCCTGGGTTCAGTTTCTGGTACCTCCTTAAACAAACAAACAAAAAACCCAATTTAGGGGAGACAATGTGGCTCAGTGGTTGAGTGCTGGCTTCCCACTTACAAGGTTCTTAGTTCAAACCTCATCCCCTCAAAAAAAAAAAAAAAAAAAAGTAATCTAAAATTACACTGGGGGGGTGGATGTGGCTCAAATGGGTTGGGCGTCCGTCTGCCATATGGAGGGACCTGGGTTCGATCCCCGGGACCTCCCGGTAAAATAAAAAATATATATATAGAAGGCGCATGGGCTGCCAGGCTCTGTGTGCCGGTGAGCCGCCAGGCCCTGGGAGCCATGCAGCAAGATGATGATGTAACAGGAGAGAGACGCAGGGGAGAGACGCAACGAGATGCTCCAAAAGCTCCGAAAACCAGGAACCGAGGTGGCGCAGGTGGTAGGACACCTCTCTCCGACATTGGAGGTCTCCAGGATGGAATCCTGGTGAAGACTGGAGGAGGAGGATGAGAAGAGATGGCAGGAAACAGACACAGAGAATTGCCAGCGAATGGACACAACACAGCAAATGGGGAAGGGGGGGGCGTTAAATGGATAAAGTAAATAAACCTTTAAAAAATAATAATAATAAATAAAATTACACGATACATGTACTTTCATTAATCCAGAAAAACATACCAAAAAATATATATCCCAATCAGTTTTTCCCTAGGTCTCTTTCCATTTCTCCTTTCTTTTATAAACTGTACAAAAACGATCCCACTGTAAGTGTCCCTGGAATGACTTGATTATATATAAAAAAAATCTAGCCTATTCTCAAAGGACAGGGATTTGTCACCATTGAGAAAATACTGGAAAAAACATATAAAACTTTTTAAAAACAGCCTTCTAGTTTCTAATCTTGAAGCCCTAGTTTAATAAGAGAAATTACAAGCAGCTGCCTTATTAGAAGGAACTAGAAAAAGCAAATTATAATTCTACCAGTGAAAACTTGTATAGCTTTTATACTATATATTTTGTTTCTTTCCCTTGAATACTATCTACTTATAAAATAAATGAATATATTATACAAAAATCACTGCAATTATAAGAAGGGAGGCTGAGAAGGGCTAATTAAAAACAATTCAAACTGAGCTTATAAGTCTAACCTACTTTCCATTATTTGGTTTCTTGAACTGAAGGATCCAAGAGACCTAACAGAAGACAGGGTACTTCCTAGCAATTGCCTCAATGGCATACAGAGTTTCTGCCAGCAGCTATGGGAGGAAATTTAATATCATTTCATGAACATTTTTACTGGTAGACACTACATCTTTCAGGTCATCCATTGTCTATCAGTGTATCCTCTAAGTGCATGGAAAAAATTAAGGGTCTCATCAAAGAAGGGAAAGTAAAACAATATAAAATAGATGTCTTCACCAATACCAAGTGCCACTGTTTCTGCCAGCTAGCTCAACTGACAGAATAGACTTTCTAGACAGCTCATTAGTGCTACATTATTGAGGTCGTTCTCTCAGAAAAGCAGAGCTATAACAAGGAAGTGTCCTGGAAAGAGAAATTATAATGAGTTGAGGATCATGTCATAGTGACTCTGTTCCCCTAGAGATAGGAACCACATCTGAAAACTTAAAAAAATGTTTTGACATTTTAGGCACTAAACTTTTTTTTTTTTAAGATTTTATTTATTTATTCATTTATCCCCCCCTTGCTGCTTGTGCTCACTGGGTCAGCCAACCACGCCGTGCGGGCGGGCTTGCCTTCACCAGGAGGCCCCGGGAACCGAACCCGGGGCCTCCCATATGGTAAACGGGAGCCCTACTGATTGAGCCACAGCCGCTTCCCCCTAAACATTTCTTGAATTGAAGTTAATTTGATGTAAGACTTAGATCTCTCAATAATGTACATTCTCAAAAACTGCCCACTAACAGGCTTCAGCACTAGGATATAACCTTGCATTTTTGACTAATCAAATCCTTGCTATAAGAATTCAATGGATATCTTAAGGAAAAATTTACTAAGGAAAAGAGAAATTACTAGGGATCTGAATGGCTCTATATATTAACACAAAAGCAAAATAAAGTAAAATAGAAAACAAAACAAACAATTTACCAGAGAGCCACAGAATAAGCAGGGGCCAGAGCCCTCTTGTTCACAAACAATACGCCCACAGATCAGACAGTTATTGATGAGCTTGTGCTTCTGGCCCAGGCAATCACAAGGGTGGCGACCAGGGAGCAGGACTGCAAGCCTGTCCTGTCCCTCTTTTGTATATAAGTTGACAAACTTCGTCTTCTTCTTTAAGGAGTTGCTGTTCTCTTGTGCCTAATTATACAAAGACACCAGAAATAACATCAAATAATTAAGGACATTGAAAATAGACAAGGGGGAAACCTCCACCTCTGTCCAATAACAACTTATATACTCTCCAGGAACCATGAAAGAATGAAGAGAGTAGGAAAACATAAGGTAGTTATTATCGAAGGTCTGAAGAAATTTATGCTCCAAAAGAATTTAGCTAATTAACTTGCTTTTTCTGCTAGTACTTCTCAGCTCCCTGTTATGGCTGGTAAGATAAATGTAACAATCAAAGTTTTATATATGCTATATTTAAGCGTAACTAAATTGGAGATCACATGAAGAATGCCTCTTAAAAGGAAATGATATTCATGGATTTGTAAAAATGAACAATCAATAAAATAAATAAGAAAAATCAATAAAAAATGGACTTGGTAAGAAATCATTAAGAAAAAATACAGATAACACAACAGAATAATGGGCAAAAGATCTAAACAGGCACTTCTTAAAAGAAGATATCCAAATGACCAATATATACATGAAAAGGTGCTCAACTTCATTAGTCATCAAGATAATGCAAACTAAAACCACAATGTGATACCAATACACACCAACCCGAAAGGCTAAATTGAAAAAGACAGAAAATATGGAGTGTTGGACAGGATAAAGGGCAATTAGAACTTTCATATATTGCTGGTGGGAAGGTAAACTGTTACCTTCTAAAGCTAAATAAATGCATATCCTGTGACCCTTCAGTTCAACTTCTGGATATATACCTAACAGAAATGTGCAAATATGTTCACCAAAAAGACATGTATAAGAATGTTCACTGGGATACGGCAGCACCGTGGAGCCTCGGTTGGCCTCGGATAGCCGGTCCCCCGCCGTCCCCACCGGCAGGCCGTCGCGTGCGCCCGCGCATGCGGCGTCCCCCGCCGCGCGTCGGGACCGGGGTCCGGTGCGGAGAGCCCGTCATCCCGGGAAACGGGGCGCAGCCGGAAAGGGGGCCGCCCCCTCGCCCGTCACGCACCGCACGTTCGTGGGGAACCTGGTGCTAAACCACTCGTAGACGACCTGCTTCTGGGTCGGGGTTTCGTAGGTAGCAGAGCAGCTCCCTCGCTGTGATCTATTGAAAGTCAGCCCTCGACACAAGGGTTTGTAAAAAAAAAAAAAAAAGAAAACAAACAAACAAAAAAAAGAATGTTCACTGGGAAACGGATGTGGCTCAAGAAGTTCGGCGTCCTTCTACCATATGGAGAGACCGGGGTTCGATCCCCGGGACCTCCGGGTAAAAAAAAAAAAAAAAAAAAAAAAGAATGTTCACTGCAGCATTGGTATCAGAAACTACCTAAATGCTCAATATTCATTCTTTTGCAAGTATATCCAGTTTTCCCATCAAGAAGAGATTATTCTTTCCACGTTGAATGTACTCAACATCCTTGTGAAAAATCAACTGGCCATCAATATATGGGTTTATTCTTGGACTATCCATTCTATTATATTTATATGCCTGTCCTTTTGCTAGTATCACACTGTTTTGATTTCTGTTGTTTTGTAGTAAGTTTTGAAATCAGGAGGTCTGAATCTTTCAACTTTGCTCTTTTTCAATATGGTTTGACTATTCAGGGCCCCTTGCCATTCCATATGAGTTTAAGGATTGGTTTTTCCATTTCTGCAGAAAAAGATTGCTAGATTCTTCATGTTTTTTGCATGGTCATCACATTTAAAACTTTTTGGTCACTACTCTTCCTTCTTAGCTTAATTAACTAGTCCTTTCTTTTGGGAAATTTAACTTGTCAAATTTTCATGATTATAAATATTTCTGCTCACACCACAGGCTGTTGTGAGAGCTAAAATAGAGAATGTGAAAAAGTTCTGAAAGCTGTAATTGTTATTGTGATAATGGTGTAGTGGGAAGCTGGCTCAAAATAGGAACACTCCTATTATCAGCTAGAATGGTGTACTTTTTTAGTATAAAAATACAACAAATGCTGAAATTGAAGCCCTAGTGCCCTTCCTTAAATATTTCTATCATATATATATATATATATATATATATATATATCAATATATAATCTCCTAAAAAGAAAAATACTAATAAAAAAAAAAAAAAAGAAAAAATATATAATCTCTTTTCTAAGCAAAGATATCTTTATAATACTTATTTAAATAGACTGCCAAAAAAATTGAAAGCAATATGTCATTATCAATTTTTCTACAAAAAATTCATGCAATTTGTACTCTTGGCTCTCTGAAAGACATTAATCACATCCATAAGAAAAAACTTAATTCTACAAGCACTTACCTTGGCCAAATCAAAAGGTGTTTTAACCTCTATGGTTGTGTCAGGTTCAGCAAATGCAGGAACTTCCTGTCTGTTTCTCCCTTTCCGCCTACTCCGCTTTAGTTGGTCTACTGATCTCTGCCCATCTAAAATTTCTTTAAAGAAAAAATAAAGTATATATATATATATATATATATATATGTGTGTACACATAGATTAATAGCAGGATTCATTGGTGAAATTCTAATAGCTAATAAAGAGAAGGCAATGCTTTATATTTTGAGCCAAGATATCAAATCAAGCAGATTTTTAAATTGTTTCCTTCTCAAGCCAGAATTAAATTTAAATCATTTTCAAGATTATACTCAATTATAAAAAATTCAAACAAATATTACTGGCTCGGATTAAGAAACTGAATGAAAATCTGGTATTGTAGATTGTATGATAATGAGTTATATTATTTAGTTTGGTGCTCATCTTTTGTACTATTTAACTAAATAGTTACCTCTAAATGCTATTCATACTGTAATTGTCAACATTTTACTTTTATCCAGGTACATATATAATTGAAAAATGTTCCTTTAATGCAAGTATACTTTTCAAATTATTCTGAAGCTACATTTTATGTTTGGAAACAGGTATTCCTCTAAGTTGAAAGCGTATGAACTAGAACAATATTCAATAACAGATTGAGTACACTTATCATTCCACTTAAGTTAGTTATGAAGACACAAATGGTGACACAAAATATCATGCCCAGGGAAGCAGCTGTGGCTCAATCAGTGGGGCTCCCATTTGCCATATGGGAGGCCCTGGGTTCGGTTCCCGGGGCCTCCTGGTAAGGGCAGGCCCGCCCGCACAGCGTGGTTGGCTAACCCAGCAAGCACAAGCAGCAAGGGGGGGATAAATGAATAAATAAATAAAATCTTTAAAAAAAAAAAAAAAAAAATATCATGCCCATAAACCATCCCACTTACCAATAATATTCTAACCTTTACTTAAGCACATTAACTTAACTTACCATCTTTTTTGAAGCACTGTTGCAAAGGATCAGAAATCAATTCCTGATCATTCTTTTGCCATTTGAGTATAAGCTCTTCTATGAATTGACCTTTTTTGCCTTCATTTCCCTGGAGGAGGTCAGTAACATATTCTCGTATCTCTTCAGCACTCTCAATTGACAAAATATACCTCAGGGGGCAAAGATATAAGTTATTGAAACTAAGCTAGCTTACACTATGTTTTTCCATAATCATAACAGAAATCAAGGTAGTATAACCCATTAATTCATTAATCCATTGAAGTATTTACTTTGAGCCAAATACTAGGCTAGACGTGAAGGACATAAATTTGATTGGGAGAAGGACCCTGATCTCAAGTAGTACATAATGTAACCTTTATACATATTTAGCTATTTACTATTTCTCTGTATTTCTAGAATCAAATCGATGTTAAGAGGCTCATGGGGCTGTCCTTAACATACTAATACTTTCTATAATTACACATCTGCAGTAGATATATTCTCCTGGAAACAACATGAATTATTTAACTCTATATTTCAAAATCTAAAATTTCTCTAGTTTTTGCTAAAGACAAGAATATATACTATAACCTAACCAGTTACTGATTCAACATGCTTAAAAATTATAAATCAAGCTACCATTACATGATAGATAAGTAGATTTATCTTAAGGAAATGTTATAAAGGGTTCCTTTTCCTTAAAGTGAAATGGTGTAGGGAGGTATCAGTCCAACTTTTCTAGAAATCAGTTGGCCAATATATTTCAAGAGCCTTAAAAATAATCCAATAATTCCATTTCGAGGACTCTATACAAAGTAAGAGAAGCAGAAAAACACGGGGGGGGGGGGGGAGAGTTAATTACATCATTATTTGAATAAGCCAAAAAATGGGAAATGGAAAACATCCATTAATAGGGGAAAAGGTAAATAAACTGAGTGGCATTTTGGATTTTACAGAATGTAAGATTATGTCACCACTAAAAGTGAAAATTGTGAATTATTATTATTGACCTGAGAAAATGTGTCCATTATAATGTTATGTGAAGTAGTGGGATAGACTGAAAATATATGAACACAATTTCTATACATGTACATACACTTATGTGTAGAAAAAAAGGCTAGATCGTTATACACCAAAATGATTACCAGAGAGTGATAGGAATAAAGGCAGTTTTTATTCATTTGTATTCTCTTTTTTCCCCCCTATAATGAATATGTTTTGAAAATGTATTACATTATGGTATCCATAGAAAAAAGCACAAAGAAACGGTGGTTGTCACAGGATTGTGGTATTATGGTTATTTTAGTTTCCTCCTTTATAATTTTCTGATTTTTTTTCATTTTCCACAGTGAATATGTTTTTTCAGTAGAGAAGTAGTGATAAAAATTATTTACAAATTAAGATATCAGATACTGAAAGCATTATAAGGCCTGAAGAAACCGTAATTCAGACACATTGGTATGGAAAGCAAAAGAAAAAATAATAATAATGCTCTATCCTTTAAATTTAAAAAGTCATGAGAATGTCACATTGTTGAAGTGGTGGTTGTGCAGAGTAATGATATATAGGTAAACAAACCTCTGCCTTTGTACCTCATTAAGAGTATATTCTAACCCACTACAGATTAAAAAAAATAATAACAATGGTTTTTCAGGACTTTTACCTTATAATCAACTTGAGCCCCAAATTTACCAGCCCCCACCAAAAGATTACTATTATCACCATAGAATCACAGTGCTATAGGGAACTTTTAAGGGATTATTTAATCATGGAATTTTCAAACTAACAGAAAAGTACTTAAAGAGTTTCTGAAACATTTGAGTAAATTTCATTTTAACTTTTTAACAAAATAAAGAACATTTATCCAAATTTGTTATATACTCAATCTTATCAAAATGGAGTCAACCAAAATATGAATTTACACAGACCATGTAATAAAGTTATGCTAACTCTGTGTACAGCTCTTAATATCTTATAAATGTGTCATTGATGAGTCAGGTAGTAGGTCTGTGCTGTCTTTTTTTTTTTTTTATTTTTAAATTCAGGCCTAGTGAAGCCGCTTATAAAAATCTGTTCAAGTTAGTACAGCATTATAATACACCTGGGTAATTCTCAATTAAATGCCAGTCAAGGCCCAGGAAATTTACACAGAAATACTCTCATCTTGACATAAAATAGTGAACACCTATTTCAAATAGTAATATTATATCACAGGTAGCTTTAGTGCTTATTTTAAGCTCTGGACACTTGTCTAAATTATATTTATGATTAAATAATGCAAGTAGGTGTTTAGCAATACTTAGTGATCGATTTTCAAACAAATTTCTTATCACTCCTCTTTCAAAGATGTGGATAAGTATAACTGAAGAGACTCTGAGCCTTCAAAATGAGCTGTTAAACACCTATGAAGGGGAGCAGATGTGGCTCAAGTTGTTGAGTGCCTGCTTCCCACATGGGAGGTCTGAGGTTTGGCCCAGTGCCTCCTAAAAGCAAAGACAAAAAACAAGCAAAGGAAAAAAACAATTCAGAGGAGCTGGATGTTGCTCAGTGGCTGAGCTCCTGCTTCCCACATAGGATATCCTGGGTTCAATTCCAGCCTAGTACCAAAAAAAAAAAAAAAAAAAAAAAAAAAAAAAAAAATCTATGAGAATCAGAAGTTTCTTGATACGGGGAAAGGAAATAAAATATAACTGGGTTCTGAGACTGAGAAGACTACATCTCTTTTTTTTTTTTTTTTAAAGATTTCATTCATTTATCCCCCCCTTGCTGCTTGCGCTCGCCGGGTCAGCCAACCACGCCGAGCGGGCGACCCCGCCCCCACCAGGAGGCCCCGGAACCGAACCCAGGGCCTCCCATGTGGTAAACGGGAGCCCTACTGATTGAGCCACAGCCGCTTCCCAAGACTACATCTCTTATACACACCCATTTTCAAATTGTTGAATCATCAAAATTGGCCTTAATTTTTATTTTTATTTTTTGTAAGTACTGGGGATTGAACCCTGGACCTCATACATGGGAAGAAGTTACTCAACCACTGAGCTACATCCGCTCCCCTGGCCTTAAATTTTTAACCGTGTGACTTTATAGTGAATAATGTGGTAAGTTTTAATTTACTTACATTAATAAAAAAATATTTAAAAAACACCTTTTTTCTGCTTTATATAGTGCAAATTCTCATTTTCATTTGGTAGGGTTCCACCCCGTTTTAAAAAAATGTTTGAAACTACTTATTCTATTTAACCATACCCTCAAACTATGATGAAGCCAAACTATATGACTTGGCTGTGTTTTTTGGTAGGCTATTCCACTGTTTAATAAAATCCTTAAAATAAGCATTCAAGTCTCTCCTTGTCAACAAATCTATTTTCTCCCAATCTCAGAAACTCACTTTACTTCCTACAAAAGCCCCCAAATTGCCATTTACGTTCCGATGTCAAAGAACTACTTTCAGGTCCCTGTTCAAGTTTCATTTTTGAAAAAGTCTTTCCCTCTGCCTGAATACCTTGCACTTTCAACTACCCATCCTTTGGTTCTCAAGCGAAATGTCATCCTTCTAAGAAACCTGCGCTGTTCAAATCTCAGCGAAGAGACTTTATTCCGTGCTCCCACAACACCCCCTCCCCCAGCATTCATCAACAAAACAACCTAATTTTCTTGATCGTCTTTGTTGCCCCTATACCTGGCATGTAATAGCTCAAAAAATACCTGTTAAACAAATCAATTAAAGGCAGATATTAATTCAATCATATTCACCATTTCCATTTTGTTTTGTAAAAATCATTATTAAAGATAATCTCTGCTAATGATTTATTTTATAGATGAGAAAACTAAGGTACAGAGAGGGAAATTAAATTGCCCAAGGTCCCAAAGCTGGTAAATGACAATAGAAAATAGAACCTGGGACTCCTGAGTCAGGAGCTATTTGCACTACACCACGCCGCTCTTATTTAAATTCCAGGTCCTATTTCATGCAACCCAGACGAGGCAAACTACACCATTCACAAATTGTCTTGCCCCTTCTCTCCAAAATTTGTAAGGAATCTGGCAGTCTCATAAGTCTAATTGCCAGAAATTTGGCGTTTTCCTAAGAAAAGAGGCCACTGACAGATTTTGGATCCCAACAACCTATTTCAGAAGCTAAACTATAAAGCCGGGGACCAAAATTCGACTCCTAGAGACAGCAGCCCGTTTATTACTACGTTTCTTCACTCAACTTTTCAGCCCTTCCCGAATCCCGGTTCTCACTGCCTGTGCACATCCCATAGCTCCTTCCCGCCTAGGTCCCGAACCGGTCTCACTGCATGATCTCCTCGCTGACATCCAGGCTGAAAGTTTTCCGCAACTGCTGGGAGCACCAGCGTACCAGCTGCTCCCCGGGCGTCGCCCGAGCCACCGCCATCTTCCCTAGCCGGAACCAGCTGGGCTGCAAAAGCCAAGCCACGCGCCCAACGCCGGAAGGGCCCCTACGCAACACCGATCTCACTCGCGCGAGTTCCGGCAGCCTGCGCCATTCCGCGCGGTCTTGCAGCCGCGGGTGCCGATCCTTCACACATGTACCCGGTCCTCCTTACAGTTTCTTTGACAGTTTACACGTCACCAAACTCGATTCGCGAGTGATTTTTCTATAACATCACATGTAGGACTCGAGGCAGGCCATTGGGAATTCTGCTAAAACAGTGCAAATACCTGTAAAAACTACAGTTCAGAGAAAACGAGAGAGAGAGAGAGAGAGAGACTTGTAAGCTATAGTAAGTGCTTGTATTTACTCTAGTTGTTGTTAATCATACCCACTGTAGTCTAACATTAGGTTCACACTGATAAAATCTCTTACCATTTAATTTATTGAGCCAGGTCATTTCTAGGAAAGCCAAGACAGGCCAGCAAGTTTGGGGTGGGGTGGGGGGAGACTCATAAAACAGATACTGGATTTGGCTCTGAAGAACTTCCACATGAATCTTCTCGCGTGATTTTTAAGAAATTTAAGGTATTTCAACCCAAGAAGACCAGATTTAAGAGTCTTCTGCAAGTCCCTAGTATAATGTGCTGGGGGAAATGTGGACAGATTTCTGGAGAGCTTGTCTTCTGATTCATTTAATAAATTTAACCGGCTGGCTTTGCTTTACCTTTATAGGTTAAAAGTTCTTCAGCCCCAGTAAACTATTTAGACTAAGTAATTACATTAAATTGAATGCTGTTTCACCTTTTCATGTTTTTATTGGCATAAATAATCAAAATCATAAACGTAATTGTTTACATTCACTTTAGATTGTCTTTGTTGCCATTAATTTGAAAAAAAAAAAAAGTATGGTTTTCCAGCTCCCCCCCCCCTTAAAGATTTATTTTATTTGTTTCCCTCCACCCCCTCGTTGTTCTGCATTTGCTGTGTCAGTCTGTTGAGTGCCGGTCTTCTTTTATAGGACGCATGAGAAGGAACCCAGGACCTCCCATGTGGTAGGTGGGAACTCAATCGCTTGAGCCACTTCTGCTTCCCCCTTTTTTTCTTAAAGCACTCTGTGGATGTTCATTAATAGTGGGTATAGGTTTTTGTTTCTTCATAAAAATCTGCTACATTTAATACAGCTATAATGTATCCAAATTGTTCACCTGTTTCTATATTTGTTCAATCTCAATAACTAAAAGATTAACTAGAAGACAGAGACTTTGCCCTTTTGTATCCCAGGACTTTGTATATCATACATATTGTGATGAAATAACTAGGTCCTTAAGAGTAACATAAACATTCTTTTTTCATAAGGCATATATTAAAGATTGCAATCTCTAGCTAAAATGTCATTTACATACTAAAACAAAAAATGTCATTTCCAATCGTTATCATTTATTAAAACACATTTCTGCTTGAGCAATGCAAGCACATGCATTAGCATGATTTAAAGATATTATTTGGTATAAATTTAGGCATTCCTTCATACATACTATAACTTTTCTTTAATGCCCGAGGCATTCACAATTTTTAGACTCACACCACACAACTCCCTATGTTTTATTTAACTGTGAAGGAGAAGCACTTCTGCAGAGCAGACATTTAAGTTATGAATTTTTACAAGGTGGCCCTGATGTTTTGTTTTTCTCTAACATGTATCCTTCATATTGATATTGAAAAGACAAACATACCAAAAAACAAACAAACAAACAAAAACCAACACAGCTATAATAAGATGGAATGCCTCTATGTGCAAAGGCTTATTTAAATCTTTCTAGTAATTTACTTCCCATGTGGGTTAGGAGAAAAAACTAACAGATCTTTCTGCAGTTCTAATCCTTGCAGGGATCTGGGATGTGAGTTCAAATTAAGTAATTGAGACCTGAGTAGGTGTCCTTTAACTGTAAAGGAAATAATGTGTCTTAAAGAACAAATGCATTGAGGTTGGGCATGCCCACCAAAAATGAATACCCTGGGGCTTGTAGTTTTTTTTTCTGGTTAGAATTGGCTATAATCTTAGACTCTAGGGTTTAGACAAAACTACAGGTAATCTCCAATACATTTACTACTATTGTAATGTTAACCTGTTGTTTAGATCCTTTAATTCTACAAAACAAAGTAGTTGATTCTGTGAAGTACTGAGTAGCCTATTTTCTAAAAGTTTAAGCATAGTTTATTGTAGAGAGTCAATACCCTGCTTACACGGGTTGCCTTTCAAGTGAGCATTTAACATTTCAAGTCAAGCTCACCTTATCCTGCTTTACGGATGTTATTCAGAAAGTGAAAATGACTTCCCAGGGGGTAGTGTTAGTAATCAGAAGACAGGGGTAAGGTTAGAAAATAGCTACCACCGCCTATTCTAGAGTTATGTTCACTCTGTGCCAGGGTTGTGGGTCCATACCCTAAATACATTTGGCAGGATTTAAGGAGACCACACAAATCTCGGAATCGGGATCAATTTCGTTTTATGTGTATGTACAAACAATTCATCCTCCCCCTTTTTTAGTCTCAAGAAATCGTAAAAAAAAAAAAAAAAAACAACCTCGAAAATCCCTGTAAATAAATTGTATTAGCTTCTTTTTCTTCCATTCCACAGAATTATTTTAGTATAGACGCCGTACAGGGTCCGTGCTTGAGCTATGAAAGGGAAGTTCTCTTTATTTTTATTTGTATCAGAAAGTCCGCTTAATTTCAGGTTTTACTTCCAGGAGTATGGGTTTAACCTCTTGGAAACTTTTAAAGAAATGTTGGAATTTGCTGTTTTGGTCGGCTACGTTTTCTTTTCTAAGTAAGCCCATTTCTTCAGTTCAGAACCTAAGCACCCGCATATCGGGAGCCCTGCAAGGGGTCTCGGCACCGCCCACTGGGTGCCAGTACGAATCATAGGCCTCTGCGAATTGATGGACCGGTCGGCGCCGCGTCAAGCGTCGCGGCTGTCACTGCTGGATACTAGCGATTGGTCCGTGGGATTCGGCGGGGAACCAACAGGAGCGGCGGCTTGAGAGAGTGAGCGGAGAGCGCGGGAAGGAGACAAATATATACGGTGGCGGGAGATTCGTTTTCTAGTCCTTGTCCTGTGAAATACTACCGTCTGGAAAGTCAGTTCGTTGCTCTGATCTTCTCCGACTTGAACATGGTGCGGACTAAAGCAGACAGTGTCCCAGGGACCTACCGAAAAGGTGAGGCGGTCCAGCGCAGTAGCAGAGGGCGAGAGTCCTCAGGGCAGCCGGGCCTCTGGCGGGAAGGGAAGGGGCTCCCTTGGGCCCTGTGCGTCAAACCGGCCAGCCGGCCGGGAAGCAGCAGTCCGGGCCCTTTACCTCAAGGAAGAAGCGGCCGGGGCGGGAGGGTGGCGTGGTGGTTGTTATGCGGCTGCTCAGGATCTTGAGGCATTCCGCTCCAAGTCACGGGGTCTGGCACTGTGGCGAGAACGTGGCTCCAAAGCGCGGTGTCCAATCCGCCCCGTTCCTCTCTGAAAGCCCTCCTTTGCCTCTCTTCGCAGTGGTGGCTTCTCGAGCCCCCAGGAAGGTGCTTGGCTCCTCTACCTCTGCCACTAACTCCACGTCACCTTCGTCGCGGAAAGGTAAGATCTGCTCCTGCAAGCTCCTTGAGTAAGAGACCCCCACAAAAGGAGATCAGGCCTGGCACCACAATTATTTTGACCTGCGAGCCCCACTAACCTGCGAACCCACCGTGGAATTTATGTTTCTTGAGATCCTCACACCCGAATTTCTTCCTCTGAAATGAGGGGGTCTTGGCCTTTTGGAGGACTGGGGTACAAGTTAGGATCGCTTGAAAGAATCTCAAGCCTTGGGGTTAGAAACGGACACAGCTTAATTTCAAGCCAATTTTTCTTTTTCAGGTTAGCTTAAAAATTTTTTTTTCTTAATATTGACAGATGGCTTTTTCTTGAGAAGCTGTTTAAGCGCCCCCTCACTAGATCAAGAAATTAGGGGAGGCGGCTGTGGCTCAATCAGTGGGGCTCCCGTTTACCATATGGAAGGCCCCGGGTTCGGTTCCCGGGGCCTCCTGGTTGAAGGCGGGCGTGCCCGCACGGCGTGGTTGGCTGACCTGGCGAGCACAAGCAGCAAGGGGGGGATAAATGAATAAATAAATAAAATCTAAAAAAAAAAAAAAAAAAAAAAGAAATTAGGATGGTGGTTCATTGTGCTAATCACACATTTTACCTTTTCTCTGTTTTTGTCTCTGCATATTTTTCTTTCTCATTAGTTTTTTCCTTCCTTTCTTCCTCCCTTCCTTCCTCCCTCCTTCCCTTCCTCCCTTCCTTCCATTCGTCCTTGTGTTTTCCAAAATAGCAGCTCCTGATATTACCTTCGGGACAGTAGGAGGTTTCCTGGACTTGGGAAATAGCTTCATACTGCTCCTTCTGCATGTGGTAATGATGAGAGGAAACACCGTGGCATCTGGTGCCTCATTCTGAAGTTGAGCAGGCAAGAATAATAATTCCATAAAATCTACCCAAGAACATAAAGGGGAGCACCGTTTAAAACTTCATGAGCTTTTAAGTTATCTCAGAATTCCTCCTAATCTAAACATTTTCATTTGAAAATATTCCCTAATTTACTTTCTTCAGATAATAGGGAACAGTAGTCAAAATTTTTGAAAGTAGTATCCTGTACCACTAGATTAAACTTCATTAGAGGCACATCCCACTGTCTGGTTCACAGTTGAATCACCAGAGCCAACTGCATAGATCCTAAGTGTATATGTATTGGACAAAATATATGTCAGGCACCATTTAAGGCATTTTACAGATCCCTGTTTCTTTTTGGAGGTATACTAGGGGCCAGAACCCAACCAGGACCTCCCAGGTGGGAGGCAGGCACCCAACCACTTGAGTCCCATCTGCTCCACAACAAATCTGTTTTTGTTTTTTTTTAAAGATTTTATTTATTTACTTTATCCATTTTAAACCCCCCCCTTCCCCATTTGCTGTTTTGTGTCCATTCGCTGGGCAATTCTCTGTGTCTGTTTCCTGCCATCTCTTCTCATCCTCCTCCTCCAGTCTTCACCAGGATTCCATCCTGGAGACCTCCAATGTAGGAGAGAGGTGTCTTACCACCTTCGCCACCTCGGTTCCTGGTTTCCGGAGCTTTCGGAGCGTCTCTCTCCTGTTACGTCATCATCTTGCTGCATGGCTCCCGGGGCCTGGCGGCTCACCGGCACACAGAGCCTGGCAGCCCATGCGCCTTCTATATATATTTTTTTTATTTTTCCGGGAGGTCCCGGGGATCGAACCCAGGTCCCTCCATATGGCAGACGGACGCCCAACCATTTGAGCCACATCCGCCCCCAACAAATCTGTTTTTAACCCCATTAATCAACTGTATCAAATATCCTTATCCCCCGCCCCCCCAT
>JAKSZT010054396.1:15997003-16055713 GCA_026826555.1 Tolypeutes matacus
CCCCCTGCTGCCTGCGCTCACCGGGTCAGCCAACCACGCCGTCTGGGCGGGCTTGCCTTCACCAGGAGGCCCCGGGAACCGAACCCGGGGCCTCCCATATGGTAAACGGGAGCCCCACTGATTGAGCCACAGCCGCTTCCCGGTCTGTGTGTTCTTTCTGTGTCTGCTTGTCTTTCTCTTTTAGGAGGCACTGGGAACAGATCCCGTGACCTCTGGTGTGGGAGAGAGGCACTTAATTGCTTGAGTCACCTCATATCCCTGGTCTGCTGAGTCTCTCACTGTCTATCTTCTGTGTTCCCTTTTGTTGCATCATGTTGCTGTGCCAGCTCTCTGTGGCATGGGCCGTCAGCTCTCCTTGGTGCCATCAGCAGCTTGCCTTCACTAGGAGGCCCCAGGAATCGAACCTGGGACCTCCCATATGGTAGACAAGAGCCCAATCGATTGAACCCATATCCACTTCCCTATATCCTCATTTTAAAGATGAGAAAATTTAAGTTCAGTTTACATCATTTGATAAAGGTCACACAATGAAACCAGCTGAACTGGGTTTGAATCCTGTGCTAAAGTATCTGCTACTGCTATGCACTTTCTCATGGTAAGAGCATTCCTATTAGATTCCTTCAGGAGATCACTCTTTTTTTTTTCTTTTTTTTTTTATAATTTATTTATTTATTTTTTACCGGGAGGTACCAGGGATCGAACCCCGGTCTCTCCATATGGTAGACGGACGCCAAACCTCTTGAGCCACATCCGCTTTCCCTAGGAGATCACTCTTTTATTTGTTGTATTTAAATAGTTTTTCTTATGGACAAAATATAAAAAATATTTTCCAGTTGTAAAAATCTGTTAATGCTATTTTTCTAAAGGATAACTATCAGTCTGAGCTTTATTGACTGAATACAGTTATATCATGTCACATTTTCTACTTCTTTTAAGACTGATATACCATTTCATATGATCCATGAGAATTTGGTATTTTTTTTAACTGAAATTTTTATTTTTATTTTTGTTGTTGTTTTAGGAGTTACTGGGGATTGAACCTGGGACTTCATGTTATACCCGCTCTTTTATTTTTTATTTAATTTTTTGAGGTACCAGGGGCCAAGGAATAAACCTGGGACCTGGTATGTGGGAAGCTGGTGCTCAACCACTGAGCCACATCTGCTCCCCTCTGCTTTTATTTTTAAAGCTTAGATTACATAAATGTTACATGGAAAATATAGGGGATTCCCATAATACTCCACCCCTCCCCCTCCCACACTTCCTCCCTTTAACATCTTTCATTAGTGTGGTACATTTGTTACAACTGATGAACACATATTGAAGTAATGCTGCTAAGCATGGCCTATAGTTTACATTATGATTAAATTTTGCACCACACAATTTTATAGGTTTTGACAAAATGTATAATGGCTGGTATCCGTCATTGCAATATCATGCAGAACATTTTCAGTGTTCCAAAAATACCCCACGTTAAACCTATTCTTCCCTCTCCCTCCCAGAATTTGGCGTTATAGGAAGAATTAAATTATCCTCCCAGGGATGGCAATTGTATTCTTAGTTCTTACTTAGTTTACTTGTTTATGTTTTATAGCTGAAAATAAATATGCAGGAGGGAATCCAGTTTGTGTGCGCCCAACTCCCAAGTGGCAAAAAGGAATTGGAGAATTCTTCAGGTTATCCCCTAAAGATTCTGAAAAAGAGAATCAGATTCCTGAAGAGGCAGGAAGCAGTGGCATAGGAAAATCAAAGAGAAAGTAAGTTCTTATTTATATTCTGGAAAGTAAAGGCAAAATGGGATACTGAGTAAATTAAAAGGTTTTTCTTCATGCCAATTAGTGAATACAAACCAAAGGTTTTTAAAATTTGCATTAAATCTATTATTATAAGTCACTCCCCATATCTCAAATATCAGTGAAAGGTGTTATTTTTACCCATTCTAATCACTCAGAGAAGATCAGTTCCCAATCAGATGATAAGTGCCTTATTAGTAACCATGATCTTCCTCTCATTTTTTTTCACTGCTTTTTTACTTCACTACTTCACTTTGTTTTTCTCCCAGAAAGCAATTTCCATGTTGGCTTATTCTAGCTTGAAGTCCATCAAAGCCACCTCTCTTAAAAATACTAGTTCAACTACCACAAGGACTATATAACCAAGTAGAAAAGATGGAAAATATAGAAATTGCATGACCTAGAAACAACCAAGACTAACATCATGGTGATGGTGTATTTTTTTTTTTTTTTTTTTGCAATTCCTCTATAAATACATAATATCTAAAACAAGATAGGAATAAAACTGTACAAACTCAGACTTCAGTGTGCAACCTTTTAATCATATTTTTTAAGTTTTTAATGACAGGAAAACGCTCATGATAAATGTTAGGGAAAAGTTCTGGATACGAAATTACAATCTTTATTGTATAAAAGATATGAATGAGTGCTGTATAAAATTATATACTAAGTATTAATAGTGATTATCTTTGGGTAAAAACGTCTCATGCTCACTTTCAATACCAACATTAAACAACAAATATCCATCACTTAGAATCAGGAAAAAATAATGCCTGTTGGGAAAAAGACAATTAGATTTTTTTATAAGTAGATTTGTAAGTAATGGGGTCCAAACCCTCTAAACAACTTTTAAATGTTGAGTTTCAAAAACAAAGTATTTGACCTGGTAGAGTGAGTAGAAAGGCATCTTCACGTCAGTCTTTGTCATGCCCCTTATATATAAGTCCTGGCAGTCCTTGCCACCATACCTTCAATGTCCAGGAGCCCATGATCCTGCAACGCAGTAAGCCACACACCCATGCCGCACCCCTCAAGGGGATGTGCCCAGGCTCCGGGTGGGGCTGCTACTTCTGGCGATGCTCCTACCCACATAGATTTTTTCATTCACTCCTTTATCCCGCATGGCTGATGGATCCATAACTACAAAGCCCTCCACCAAGTGAGGCAGCAGTGCTTGCAGTCTACAGTCAGTCTCCTTATGGTCTTACTCTCCCTTTTGTAACTCTACTGCTAAAAGACTCAGGCCCAGAGACATCTATATCTCTCCAATTCATATTCTAAAACCCAGTCTCTATGGCGGCTAGAAGTACAGTGTGGCAAAAGAAAAACCGTTCATCATGTCTACTAATTCCAATCCTTATTTTATTAACACAGAAAATGTTGAGAATCCCCAAATTTGACTGGTTTGAAGAGCATCTGAAGGATTTGACTAGATGATGAATGCCAATATTAAATCTGCTGGAGTTTCATGTACAAGACTGATGAGAGAGAGACATCATCAAGAATTAAAGATATGTTTTCATTAAATGTGGCTTAAGAAATATGGACACTTAAAACTATATCTTGAAAATAAGAATAGATTTCACCTTGATTTTGATGAGCTATGGAATGGAGATTTAGTTTTCATTTTGGTCATTAAAGGTCATAAAACAATTAGGAATTATAAAAAGCTTCCATAATTCTATTTATATGTACATTGGAAGGAACCTCCAGGTGTTATTGTAAATCCTCTTGTGTATTCTGTTGTTTCAGCAATACTAATTTAATGCTGATCTGCTCTAGATAAAGTTTTACATTGTTAAGCTTTCACTGTTGTCTTGGGAATTTAATTCCTCTGGGGCTTTGGATTTGACATTGCATTTGACTTTCTGAGTAGTAATTGATATGTGCCAGGGCAATGATGAATTGTAATCTATTCCAAATCCAAACATAATGAGCATATATTAATAGAGTCAAATGGCAGGAATATCCCATCATACCTTCCCACCCAAAAAGAGTGTCAGATTCATTTAGCTACCATACTTGATTCCAAAGTTTAGAAGTGTACTGACTTCAACTAATCTTAAAATGCTGCTTTTTATTTCTGAATATGTTAAATAATATTTACTATTTAAAAAATGATTTAATTTGATGGGATATTTGACATATCTTGAAATTAAAAGGCACACATGTGAAGGAGTAAAAAATAAAGTAAATCAAGTCTTTGGTAAATGAAGACGAAGCTGGCCTGCATTAAATTCACAAAAACCCTTTGTGCTCTTTCTGGAAATACTTTTATAAATACAAGCTTAAAATTATTCATTTGGTAAATGGTTACTGAGTACCTACTTCTCCATCTTTGAAAGATATTTGAAAGGCATGTTAAACTCTGGAGCAGTAACTAAATCTTAGGCCTTATTGCTACATCTCTATTATGATTTCTAGTTTGACTAAAAGCAACAATGAAAGGGAGACATTTTTGGAAAGAGCTATTTAGTGGTGTCATGACTCTTATCAGTTTTTTCAGTTTCTTCTCATGTGGCACCATTTTTCCTTGTTCTTTCTCATCTTAATATGAGCAAGCTAATAGTAAATATTAGTTCTAGAATATATTTTAATCGCTTCTTGGCCTTTTGGCTAAAATCAAGTGTAGAATATATTTCAATCCTTTTGAATGATTTTTGACTTCTTTTAAAGATATAAAATATTTGGCAATACAACCAAATGTGGTTATAACATCGATCATTATAGGAATAAAACCTATATTACAGGCTTTCCATCATATGGGGAGATTACATGTATATTCTCATAAAGAACTTTAATCTATGGTTTAATAAAATTTGACATAATAGTGTTCTCCTAAAATTAGGTAATAGAGTTTTACGTTATTCCTTTAGGACCATTTCTTAGATTTGTCTTTGTTTTGAAGAGCTATAATTAACTTTTTTTTTTTTAAGATTTTATTTATTTATTCATTTATCCCCTCCTTGCTGCTTGTGCTCACTGGGTCAGCTAACCACGCCATGCGGGCAGGCTTGCCTTCACCAGGAGGCCCCGGGAACCGAACCCGGGGCCTCCCATATGGTAAACGGGAGCCCTACTGATTGAGCCACAGCCGCTTCCCATATAATTAACTTTTTTGAAATGGTGAATTTAATGGAAGGACTTCTACTATAAACTCTCTATTAATATTCTGTAATATGGTTATTCCTGTGGCCTTATTTTTCTCTCAAAGGCAGGGTAAGCTCTCATCAGTTGCATGAGGGAGAGTTAGAATCAAGAAAGACCGTCTGCCTTAAATTGAACAGAAACAGGATGCTTAAAGTAAATTGAACCCTTGCAAAAAGGAGGTTTAGGTCATGATAGTATTCATTTGTTAATTTTATTTAATTTCCAATAAATTAAATGAAGACCTCTTTGTAATCTAATAATAGGTGAGCCAATGATAATCTTATACCAATTCCCAATATCCATGTTTTAGTTTTCTTCATTTACTACCTAGGAACATGATCATTTAGGCTAACAGTGTATAATTTAAACATGAGAATTTTAGAGTAGATCTCACAGGACTTTCATAGCTCTTTTTTTTTTTTTAAAGCCTGTTTATTTTTATTTATTTTTTATTTTTTTATCGGGAGGTACCGGGGATCGAACCCCGGTCTCTCCATATGGTAGACGGATGCCGAACCTCTTGAGCCACATCCGTTTCCCTTCCATAGCTCTTTAACTTTTTCTAGAAAAATCATGAGTTTAAAATGGCTTTGGAAATGTATATTTCAAATGTTTTGACTACCATATGCCAACACAATTTTGGGGTTTTACTATGGTTCAAAAGAGTATGTTGTCAAAAATGACAACTTACCATATGTTTATTCTATTCAGATGGATTGGTTAAATTTTTTTTTTTTGGAGGTACCGGGGATTGAACCAGGGACCTTGTGCTTGCGAGGCAGGTTCTCAACCACTGAGCTATACCTGCTCTGCGTTTTCTTGCTTTTTATTATCATAAAGTTCTTGCTTAAGGATTACACTGTTTATTAATCTATTGTGTAACATGTTGAAAGATGCTATATAAATAGAGATTTCCTTTTTAATAAAAATGGCAATATATCCTAAAGGAGAAACACTGATTCTGCAAATTAACAGGCAAAATAAATTGTTAAAAATTTTGTTGCACTAGTACTTGAAATTTGTAGTTATTTATCAATTAATGGAGTCTAATGTTTTCTCATTTCTAGTAACTTATACAGACCCACTGTACTGTTAATCAATATTCTTGATTTATATAGGTTTGTAACTATTTTTGTTTTGTTTTTTAAACAGTTGATACTTGGGTGACTACTGAAGTTCTCTGTTCTTTCCACAGAGCATGTCCTTTGCAACCTGATCACACAGATGACAAAAAAGAATAGAACTTTCTTATTCATCTTTTACTAGTATCTCCTGTTTACTCTGGTATTCTAGGATGTAAATTTGCATAAATATTTTTGTTCCTATTAGTTCTGTTGAATGGGCATTTAATTTAAAAATTAGGCTTTAATTTAGTTATTCAAAAGCAAGTAGTTATGAGTTTGTAAGATTAATATATGCTACTTTAGTATTCAATATAATGCAGTATTTTGTTTCCTCGTTTTTACCTTTTATTAAGCTTCTTGTTCTTGCTAACAACAAATCATTACATGGTGTTCTAATACCAATCTGCTGTATTTTAAATCTGTTTAGATCTTTGTATTGCTGCCATTTTTATTGGCGTTTGAATACTGGAATGGGGCCATATTTTTGTTCCTTTTATTTGATTAAAAAAGCAGAGTTAGATTTTTGCACATTGAAAAACTTCAGTATTAATTAAAATGAACCTATATAGCCTTTTTCAGAAAGGGCACCAAAGATCCAATGTTGAAAAAATTTGGATGTGTATCTTATTTAGATAATTTAAGGGGAATTTGGTTGATAGTCAAAGCTTTTTACAAAAAAAGATAAAATATTAGCATAGAAACAGGCAGGAAGATTCCATAAAGTACATTTAAAGGAAAGAATTTTCCTAGGATATGCATTTGGTTCAATAGAATAAGATATTATCCTTTAGGCCTGTACTTTTAAAGTTGGAAATAAGTCAATAAAACATGAAAGGCAAATTATGCCATAAATCCAAAGGTTTATAAACTTTTCAAGATAACTAGGGGTATAATTGAAGAGGTAATATGACTTGGTAACTTGGTAACATGCTTCCTCATTACACTTTTTGCTTTGACATCCTGTTGTAAAAATTAAATGTGTTTTAACAGGCACGTTTTTCTGAAATTTGTTTGCAATAAACGAATACTTATTTTCATGATACGCTATCCTTTTGTGTGCTTCCTAAGATGATATTTTTGTTTTATTCCTTCCAAATACAAGTCAGTCAACTTCAAAAACTATCTGAGTCCTGATGATTGTAGAGTATCCTTTTTGCTTTGTCTTTTAGACAGTAAACAGAATGTTACTGAATTGGGACCATAGAGTTTTATCCTAACTGCTTCCTTGATAATTTCTTTTTTTTTTTTTTTTAAGATTTATTTTTATTTATTTCCCCCACACCGTTTGTGTTTGCTCTCTGTTCTCTGTATCTGTTTGCTGTGTGCTCGTCTTTTTTTTTTTTAGGAGGCAACGGAACTGAATGGGGACTTCCCATGTGGTAGGCAGGCGGCCAACTGTGTGAGCCACACCCATTTCCTGATAATTTCTTATTAAGGAGTATCTCAAACCAAGTCTATTAAAACCAAGTTTTGCTTCCTGTGGCTTTCTCTGTGTTTGAATTTCACTCTACTCATAAAGGACTACAGTAATAGGATTAAGACCTACCCTGATTGAGGTGGGCCATACCTTTTTTTTTTTTTTTAAATGGGCCATACCTTCTTAACTGAAGTAACCTCATCAAAAAGTCCTACTTACAATGGTTTGCACCCACAGGAATGGATTTAAGAACATTTTTTTCTGGGGTACTTAGAACTTCAAACCACCGTTGGTGGTTTGGCAACTCTGAAAATGTATGACTTAAAAATTTATATTTTTGTAACCCCCCTACTTCTATTCTTGTTTTTAACTTTGAAATAACAAAACAAATTATTCCTCCTACATGATGACAACCTTCAAATATTTAAAGATATCTCTTCTTTTTCCTTCCCTTCCTAAGGCTAAACATTCTTTTGTTCATGCTTCTTGGTTTTCAGACCACAGGGTATCCTAGGTGAGTAGCTTACAAGAGCCTGGGAAAAAAGGCTAGAGGTACCACATATTCTAGAGGATGAAGGATTTATGAAAGCCATTTGAGATCTAGCCTAGATCTGAGAGCACTGTCTTAGTTGTAGTTCTTATTAAGAATTTGGGTTCCTCTGCACTGTAAACAAAATCCTAAAAACGTAGTTCAGTTCACATATTTAATTGTGGTTGTCCAATCCATCTTTAGAGGTCTCCAAGAAATATGATAGAATTTTAGAGGTCATGTGACCAGGAGTTAAACAGTTATCCATACATCTATGCAAAAATGACTGAATTAAAAAAAAAAAAAAACAAGCTGTAGGAAAAGAGGATATGAATGTTGCTTTACTCAATAGACTATTTCTTTATATAAAACACATTTATCATAATCATGCTTTAACTTTTTAAGGGACATCTAAGTCCATTATTTTTGATAAGTTATTGCTTACTGGGCTCATAATTTTATTTATTTCGCTAAAGTTTTTTGATATTTAAACCTGTTGACAATTGAGTTACTAAACTCTTTTTGTCTTGATAACAAATTTATCACTTGTCACTTTCAGTCAGTGTTTTTAAAGAACAATGAATTTCTGGATGTGCTCAGATACCAATTGGATTGTGTGTATATACTCCTACATGGATGCATGTTGCTGGTGGGGGTGGAAATGTTTTAGATTTATTATACATGCTGCTACTGGTACACCTGAGTTCCTAAAATTTTTGTTGAAATGACTTTTGCCTAGGGTAAATTAGCTTAATGCTGTCTTGTGTACAGGAAACCAATAGACCTGCTGTTAAGTTACCAAAGCTTATTTCCTTTCTGCTCCATCTAAGGTGGACAACAGTTCAATATCAAAGACTCAGGTTATCATGACCAATAAAATTGAAGCCTGTAGTTACAAGTACATTCATTTCCATGGAATATAGGACAAATTCAGTAACAACTCTTAAGAAAAGCTTTACTGCTTTTAGCAGACCCATTCCAAGATAGGAAAGTCAGGCAAAGATTTTTACTCATTTTTCTCTGCATTCCCATCTGCATTTCTTTGAATATTCAATTACCATAATGGTAAGGGCAGTTTTTCTGGGGTCTTTTTTTTACCCCACAACAATTGTTTTCCCAATATTTTCAAACTCAAAATCACCCTACCAAGAATAAATAAGGTCTCTTATCGAAATAGTTTGTCCACAGTGTAAATACGGGATTCCTTCAACCTTTTCTTATTGCTTTTTCTTTTAATGATTAAAATCACTCGTCTATTTACATCCAATCTTTTTTGTCCCTTCCTTTAACTAGGTTATTTCCAGAACATACACATATACACTTCTTAAAAAAGAAGAGATAGGTGAGAGCTTTTCTCACCATTTGATTCTAGGGCTGTCAAAGAAAACGAAGTGCCTGAGAAAGATTTTTACATTAAAGACTTAAAATGCCTGGTTGAGACACATCTGAAAATCCACCAGAGGGAGATGCTTTCTAAACCGCCAGAAGATAACTTAGGCGAGGGACAGAGAGATCCTTAGGAGGAGTCACTGGATCTGCCATGGACTCTGGGCGGGAGGGAGCAGGTGTATATAATTGCTAGGGCTTGGGTAAGGGTACAGCTGAAGGGAAAAATGGGATGGGCTTTATGACATTGGCAGCGAAGCGTGTGGTTGGTCTAAGACCAGGAGCGGAGGGTAAGGAGATGTTGCCAACGTAGAGCTCAACGCTCCTAGATAACTTGGTAGCTCCCAAAGATATGGGGGTGGGCGTCTTTGAAGGCACTTCCGCCTAGCAACTCCACGCGGTTGCTAAGGAGGGGCAGCATTGGGGATGACCCGGAAATGCTTGTGTCTATTTCTCCCTGCCTGCTCTCGGTTTGTCCTATTGGGGAGCGCTAGGGTGCTCTGTGGACGCCGGGCCCAGGGCGGGGCCAATGCTAGCGGTTCCGGTTCGGCTCCTATCGCCCCTTCGCTCCTTGCCTCCCCCCTTCCCTCTGGCGCCTCTCCTCCCTCCCGCTCCTGGGAAAGAGAGAAGTCACCGCTGCGGGTGGATAGAGGAGAGCTCAGCGCCTCCGGGAGGGGACTGCGCCCACCGCACTTGAGCCTTGGAGCAAGGCCGGATCAGGTACTCGCTCCGACTTCGACGGGGTCCGAGAGGGTAGGGTCTGAGCGGGTGTGTGTCTGTGGAAGCTGGTAGGGGCGGAGGGACGCCGGGATACCGGGTGGAGCGCAGGCCAGCGTGTGTCTTTAGAGGGTTGCGACTTCGGAATATAGGGGTTGGGGAACACCGCGGGCGAACGGTTTCGGATGCGGGTTTGAGACGGGCGAAAGAGGCTCCCTATCGGAGGCAGAAGACTTCCGCCGGTGCGGACGCGGCGTTTACTCTCTGAAAGGGTCCCGAGGGTTCGAGTCGGGGGCACCGCGGGGAACCGCCCTTGGCGGAACTAGGGCAAAAGAGTGGGTTAGGAGACTTTTTTCCACCCAACTTCCGTGCGCTTCCCCCACTTCTTCCTTTACTGCTCCCTCACCCCAGCGATCTATAGTAACAGTGCCCCCCGAGTTGGCAGTCATCACGGCATAAAAGAAACAGGGTGGAACTGGAGTTGTTGCCCCTAAATTATTCAAATGTTTGGGAAGCCCCGGAATGGCATATTCAGCCCATTCTCCCAGTTCGATGTTAAATTTATATATAAATTAACGTAGAAAAGTGTATTTCTGAAAAGTAGATGTGTTTATATATATATTTAAAAAAAAAAAAAATAGACCCAGGGGAACCGAGAGGTCTAGGCGAGACATGTTGAGGCAAGCCTTTTCCAACCTCTTTCTTACCTGCCAGTTTAAATGAAGCAGAAAGCTCCTTTTCATTTATATTTCAATCAATGACTGAAATGCTAGGTACTATTGGTGATAGATGTCTCAGAATAGATATGTGCATGTTCATAGACACAAAATTCTCTGCTGTTGAGCCTGCTTCTTAATCTTATAAGTAGATAATTGTGGTCAAGTGGATGTATTTCCTTTGAGGTAGGTAAATCTGGGATTGAATCCAGGCTGTGCCATTTGCTAGTTGTTGACCTGGGGCAAATCATGGAACCTACCAGAGCCTCAGTTTCCTCATAAGAAAAATGAGGAATTCTAATTCTTACCAGTATTTATAAGGGGAGTAATATATTTAAGTAACAGCCCATTTTTAACATAAGCACCTTCGAATTGCAAGATGAGTCATTACCATTAGTCTGTACCGTCAGTGGTATCCAAGTTTTGTGAAACAAGGTTTGAGATAGGGAGGAGACTGGATTATAATATTCCAAGACATTGGTATTCAACAGGACTTTCAGTGGCTTCTAGAAATTAACCATAAATAGCCTGAAATTCAAATTTAGTGGTTTCTTAAAACTCTTAGCAATAAAGCAGAATATGTGCATTTATTGAAGTGACTATGTCAAAGATTTTTCTGAGATTTATACAGTATGGATTGATAAAAAGAAAAACATTTAAAATATATGTATGTAAATCTTAACATGTTTCTTTGAAGAGAATTAAAATCGGACATAAAATAGAAAGTCGTAATTTTAAGATTAAAATCAATATCAATAGCGTGACTCATCTTAATTAGACTTAAATTATCAGGAAAACTTATAGAAGTCTTGTATGTATAATACTCTGTAAAATAAATGAAACTGGAAGGGATTTCATGACCAGAAAACAGAAATAAATCTAAAAAACATGAAATCTATGTTCGTATTGTGGATTTAAAATGACATAGTTATGTGGAGCAAATGTAGCTCAGTGGTTGAGCACGTGCTTCACATGTACTAGGTCCTGGGTTCAATCCCCAGTGCCTCCTAAAAAAATAAAATGATATATATGTAACCTGTCAGCTTTTCAGGTAATATCGTTTACTTTTCGATGTAACTTATTAGTAATTTTAATTCTTTAATGTACTTTATGCTCAAAGGACAAAAATCAAATAACTTGATTTAGCAAAAAATTTTTGTGCGTGAAAAGTGAGTGCAAAGTTTGTAATTCAATATTACAATATATAATGTAAATACAAAGTTTGTAATTCAGTATAACTTTTTAGGAAAGTTTATAGGTATGTGCCTACATTTGAGAGAAAATTTCAAATATTTCTTCCCCATGTCTCTTTTAAACAGGATTGAAATTATGTTTTGCTACAGTTGTAGAATTTTTGGTAAGGTTATTCTGCTTTCCTAAATGTTCTTCTGAGAGTGTAACATCTTTTTTTTTTTTTTTTTTTTTTAAGATTTTATTTATTTATTCATTTATCCCCCTCTTGCTGCTTGTGCTAGCTGGGTCAGCTAACCACGCCGTGCAGGTGGGCCTGCCTTCACCAGGAGGCCCCGGGAACCGAACCTGGGGCCCCCCACATGGCAAACGGGAGCCCCACTGATTGAGCCACAGCCGCTTCCCATACTTGCTGATTTTTTAAAATCACTTTTTGAATCTTAAAATTGAGGTCATATTGTTTTGCTTTGATAAAGCCATCAGAAACACTCATTTTCTTCCTATCTTCACAAAACTATAATAAACCATTTATTCTGGTATAAAAGGATACTAGCTATTAGAGTAAAATGCCTATCTAGAATGTATTTGACCAATATAGACTGTTAGAGATGATACTTTGATATCCTCTTCTACTCAAACAAAATATGTGGATATTCCAAGGATCTTTGCAGTTGTCAGTTACAGAATTTGCTTATGAGGAAATCTAAAAATGGCCAAACCTTCCTTTAATGTCTGTCTCTTGGATGATATCAGGAAGTTTTGGGAAAGATTGGAAAGGCCTATATACCATATACTAGAATCATGTAATGAACAAAATGGTTAATTTTATTAGTTACTGCCAAAGACAGGAGTGGAAGAATAACTGTGGAAATGTTAAAATATTCAGGCAGTGCTTTCTTTTTTCTTAAAAGAGTATTCTTCCAGAATCTGTTTCTCTTCTGAAGCATATTTCTTTTATGGAGATATGATTTGGTCTTTAATAAGGATGAGTATTTTGTCAAGAAAAAAAAATGCTTATATCATGGGCAGTCTTTATGGAAACTGCTTCAATGGCTTTAGATAAATGGAAGTAGATTTTCCTAAAAGAACTTTTGAATTTTTGGAATGATAGTTTTTCTCTCCTTAACATCTAACTTGCTTCTATTTATTTCTGGCTAATATAGAACCTTTGATAATCTGGGAGGAAAAAAAAGGAACACATTTACTTCAGAATTATCGTTTTAAGTTTTGTAGGTTATTTATTTTGAGAGCTAAATTGGATTTTGACATTATTGGGATTGTGTTCAAGATGGACTCAGAAAAAAATTAGAGTGATGCCATCTGTTTCAGATTCCTATTCTCCCCACTCCCTTCATGTTGTGTGGTTTTGAGTTCATCAGATTATTTTTCAAATATAAAAATCCTCAGTAGATTTAGTTTATATAATTCCAGCTATATCAGTGAACATGTAACTAAAGAGCTTGTATTTTTATATTGGTTTACACAGGATGCCCGAAGACACTGCTTAAAGTCATTGTTGTTTGAAACTCTGAACATTAGGTGGCTTCATGCTTCTTTAATTGTTTTTATTCACTTAATAAAACCATTTTTGTCAGTCGTGCTTACTATAGTCCATTTGCTGGTGGAAGTTGCTAAAAAAAAAAAAAATAGGATATGGATCCTTGGAATATCCACATATTTTCTTCACTTGATGCCTTAAACTAAACCAGAAGAGAACCTTCTAGGGATTTTTAATTTAGTGATGAGCCCATGTAAACTTAATCTTTCAGCAGTAGATTTTGCCTTATCCATATGCCTGTTGCTATAGTTTTCATTTGTGTGTGTGCCATAGAGTTCATAGGGCACATAGTTAGCACTTTTTAGTTTGGATTCTTAATAAATCTTTGGGACAGACACTTGGGTTTTCTGAGCTAAAAAAGACCATAACTTGCTGAGATTATAGTTGGCACATAGCATGCATCAGAAAGAGCCAGGCATCTTTGAGAAACTATAAAGTAGATTTAGGATAGTATTCCAGAAATGACCTAAAGTAGAGCCATCTGGGTAGAAGAAAACCATGCTGTGCCTGTGGTAGGAATGTTCTGGTGAGGGGGGAAGACAGATGGACTGTCCCTACACTGCTGTAGTCTCTCCCTCACCCAGAAACTCTAGATAGGCAGTGCAGTTATGGCAGAATCTGGAGTACTAGGGACAGAGACTGTTCCTTAGTAATCTCTCACTCATCACAATGGAGGTATGGACATACTGGGTATAGGGATATTCGCTTGAATTCTGCCTTGCTCAGAGAACCTCGGTGGACAGGCAGCCAATGCTGTTGCCACCAAGGAGGACTTGGTACAGCATCGGTCTAGGTGCTGGATAAAGCCTGTCAAAGCACTACAACTTTGATGTCTCCATCAAAATGCCATATAAGTTTATCAGGGAAAAATAGCATTGGAACGACAGTGGTATCTGTTGCTTCTGCAGTCTAACTCCTTAACCTAGAAAAAGGGGCAATGAGGACTTTTGGGCCTCAGAATGAAAGTACCATATAGTTATGTCCCTCTTGATAAGTTAGTAAATACACTTTAATTTGTCTTTCAGCATTAATGAATGGTATGAAATTGTTTATGGTTTTGTGTGTGTGTGTGTGTGCTTGAGAGTATCTGATAATCACCAATTCTCATCTTAGTCTCTTCAGGCTAAATTACTAAATTCCCGGCTGAATTTCTTCTTTATTTCTTGAAGATAACACTCTGATGGAGGTGAGCAGAGACTTGACCAATGCCAGGAAAAAGGCAAGGTGATAGAAAATTCAGAAACTTAACATTCCTCAAGAATTGGAAGGCAGTTTCAAGATATGAATATTTCATTTAGGATTGTCCCTATTATCTAATAGATGGAAAATATTCATATTATATTAATTCCCAGTGAAGATATATGGTTTTGTGTTAAAGTCTCCTAATTTTTTTCACTTTACTAGAATTTCTGAAGTGTACAGTGGCAATATCTGCTCTGAGATTGTGGATGCTTGAGTGTATTATTTTTTTAATAAAGACTTTTTTTTTTCACTTTTATTTTTTATTAGCAAAGTTGTCAGAAGGCTGTTTTAGAACAGTTTTAGATTTACAAAATAATTGAGCAGATGGTACATAGGAGTTCCATATACCCACCCCACACACAATTTCTCCTATTATTAACATCTTGACTTAGTGTGGTACATTTGTTACAATTAATAAACCAATATTGATACATTATTATTAGCTTTAGTCTGTAGATTACAATTTTTGTGTTGTTCAGTTCTATAAGCTTTGACAAATGCATAATAACATGTATCTACCATTACAATTCATGTAAAATAGTTTTACCATCCTAAAATCTCTAAAAATCCCTGAGCAACCACTGATTCTTTTATTGTCTTTATAGTTTTGCCTTTTCCAAAATCTCATATAGTATGTTGCCTTTTCAGACTGGCTTCTTTTACTTAGCAATATGCACTTAAGGTGCTTCCATGTGTTTTCATGACTTGATAGCACATTTCCTTTTATTGCTGAATAATACTGCATTGTATGGATGCACCGTAGTTTATTTATCCATTCACCTATTGAAGGGCATCTTTGGTTGCTTCCAGTTTAGGGAAGCTACAAACATTCGTGTGCAGGTCTTTTTTTGGGCACAAGTTTTCAACTCCTTTGGGTAAATACCTTGGAGTGTTATTTATTGCTGGATTCTATGGCAAGACTATACTTAGCTTTGTAAGAAATTGCCACACTGTCTTCCAAAGTAGTTGTACCATTTTGCATTCCCAGCAGCAAAGAATTAGCATTCCTAGTCCTCCACATACTTGTCAGCATTTAGAATTGTCAATCTTTTGTATTTAGCCACACTAATAGTTGTGTGGTGTTTGTTTTAATTTGCAATTCCCTATTGACATAGGATGTTAAACATCTTTTCATATGCTTATTTGCCATCTTTTGCCTACTTTTTTTTAAATGGATTGTTTTCTTATTTTTTTTTTTTTTTTTTAAGATTTTATTTATTTATTCATTTATCCCCCCCTTGCTGCTTGTGCTCGCTGGGTCAGCCAACCACGCCGTGCGGGCGGGCTTGCCTTCACCAGGAGACCCTGGGAACCAAACCCGGGGCCCCCCATATGGTAAACGGGAGCCCTACTGATTGAGCTACAGCCGCTTCCCTGTTTTCTTATTTTTTAATTTGGGTAGAGTTTTAAGAGTTCTTTGTGTATTTTTATTTTTTTAAAAGATTTATTTATTTACTTTATTTATTCCCCTCCCCCCTGCTTGCTGTCTGTGTCCATTCACTGGGTGATCCTCTGTCTGTTTCCTGCCTTCTTTTCTCATCCTTCTCCTCCATTCTTCCCTGGGATTCGATTCTAGGGACCTCCGTTGTGGGAGAAAGGCATTCTACCACCTGCGCTACCTCAGTTCCTGGTTTCTGGCATGTCTCGTCTTGGCTCTTCGCTGTGTCTCTCCCTTGCTGCTGCATCATCTTGCTGTGTGGCTTGGCGGGGCCTGACTTGCCACGCGGGCCCTTGGCTCGTTGCGCATGTGTGCATGGCTTGCCTGCACGCCTTCTATTTTTATTTTACCAGGAGGTCCCGGGGATCTAACCCGGGTCTCTCCATATGGCAGGCGGATGCCCAACCCCTTGAGCCACATCCACCCCCCTTTGTGTATTTTTATACAAATCCTTTATCTGATATGCATTTTAGAAATATTTTCTCCCAGCCTGTGGCTTTTCTCTTCATTTTCTTAACAGAGTCTTTCATAGAGCAAAAGCTTTAAATTTTGTTAAAGCCAACTTATCAATTTTTTCTTTAATGGATTGTCTCTTTTGGTGTTGTATCTAAAAATTCATTGCCAAACCCAAGATCACTTAGATTTTCTCCTATGATATCTTCCTGAAGTTTTACAATTTTGCATTTTACGTTTATGTCTAAGACCTGTTCTGAGTATATTTTTGTGAAAGTTGTAAGGACTATGTCTGTATTTATATTGTTGCATATGAATATTTAATAGTTTTATAATTTTTTTTCTGTTCTAATGGTGTTAATATGACATTTTTTTAGAAAGTAAAATGAAAATAACTTGTAGCAGTGATATTTAGGTGAGATTTTCATAACATTCTTGGATATAATCAGATGCATTGCTCAGAGCCTGCGTTTCCCATTAAAAAAATTGATAATAGATAATTAGGTGTTAATAGACAACTGTTTAATTCTGTGCTTGAGATATGTAATAGGGCATTAGGAAGTGTTAGTTAAAACAAGTCATAGTACAGTTGGAGTTGCTAACGGGGTTTGATAGGAGATCTAAATCCAGAATTTTTGAATTGTCTCTAAATGTTAAAAGTCTTTGCCACTTGCATTTTATTGTTGTGCAGGGTTTTAGCTATGCTGGTTTCTTGGTGGCCCTCTCCAGTGTTTGGTCCTTATTTTTACCATTAACTTGTTGAAGACAATCCAGAAACTTGATCTGGCAGAGACTGAATAGGAGGAGACAGTATGGGTACTGCTCCAATTGTCTGGTTATTTCCAATTTTGACTAGGGTGGGAATATTGATCCTAAGAGTAATAGGATGCTTTCCTGAGACAGTATTTCTCACATAGACTCAGTAGTAATGGTTAACTAGAACTCTCTTTCAGTTGCCTTTATAACTGTCCTGTCCTGGACTTCTGATACACCCTCTATTTTCCAAAACATCGTAACCGTTTTCCAGTCACCTAGGGTATAATGCAAGAATTGTTTAATGACTCTGTTTTTGGTAGGTTTTGGTTGCTTTTTTCACCTAGCTAAACAATAACAGGCTCAAGGAACTGTTTGTATGGAAGCATTTAGATTCTCCAGAGATAGATGCTCTCCAAATCAGTCAATACACAAGCTCACTTTGTCTTTAATGGGATCCATCTAGTTAATGCTTATCTTTCTTCAGTTTCATAGGTTATGGAATCATAAAGCTACAAAAAAATATGGAGGTAGTCTAGTTAGACCTTTTTTGTTTTATAGCTGAGAATACCCAAGCACAAAGAGGCTATGTGACTTGCTTAACTGTGTATTGCTAGTTAAAGAGCCACACTGAACCCAGTTCCTGACTCCCAGTCCAGTTCCATTTCTGATATGACTATACTAATTCTTTCATTTTAGTTAATAAGGAAATTGTGATTTTTATAAGAAGTAAATTTTCCAGGAAATTTAAGTGGACTATTAAACTACTATAGTGTTTCTTAGAATTCATATATTCTTTGAATTCCTAGTTAACGTGTGAAGTGTTAAATGAGTTAATGTGTATTTCTTTCAGGTACTAGGTGTCTCTTGATCTTTAGTTAAAGCAAATTTGTTATGCTTTACATTCTAGATAGAATTTGGCCAATTTAAAAATGATGGTGAAGATACTACAGTCTATATTATAGTCCATATTTAGCGAGTGCACATTTGGCTCCATTAATATGAATCTTAATGTATTTTTTTTGCACAGTGGTGATAATCTGTCAATATTTAATGCCATAAAGCAAATGATGGAATACTGCTTTCATGTGGTGGTCTATTTATGAAACTAGAGTGGAATGTTATGTAAAAACTGAAAGTGCAGATTAATATGCATCTGGTGAATTCAGGGCTGAAGGATGCACATCTGTTGAAGAAAACAAATCATAGAACTATTCAGAGCTTTAGCATCTTTAAATACATGTGCTTTGATTCTCTTTAACGGTTTTAAAACACTCGTTAATGGATTTAGCAAAGGCCACTTGCTTAAGAAAGCAGCTGTGAAGCCTTTTATGGTGTTATTAATCATTTTATTCTCCACAGCATTTTGATACATTAATATTTCTTACAATTTATTTATTGGGGAAAGGTGGAGTTAAGTGACTCATCCACCATAACAAAATGATATTGTTGCAGAACTGTATTAAAATACAAAAATTAGAAGTATTTTAAGGCTCTGAATTCTAATTCTAATTCAGAGTCAATGAAGAAATAATTACAGAGCTCCCATTGTGTATTCATTACCATACTAGTGCTGTAAGAATATAGAAATTGATGTGGTCTCTATCCACCAGTAGAGGAAACACTACTTAAAATGAAAAGTGGAGAGAGCACAATCTGATACGTAGCTAAGGGCAAACTTGATGATATTTGTGAATGCTATAGAAATTTAGAGGGAATAAAATTCAGTTGGGTGTTCATAGTTCTGCCGGGAAGGAGATTGAAGTTAAAGTAGTGGATTTCAACTCTGGCTATTCATTTGAATCACATGTGGAAACTTAGTCACGATCAGTTGAATCTGAAACTCTGTGGTAGAGCATCTATATTTTTTTAAAAGCTTCCCCAGGCTACTGTAATGTGCAGGCAGTATTGAGAACCACAGACTTAAAGGAAGGATAGGATTTGGATATACAAGAAAAGTGTTTTAGGGCAGCACAGATAAGCAGGGAGGGAGAAATAGGCATAGCCTTTGATAAGACTAATTTCAAAAAAGCAATGGGTGCTTGTTAGGGAGTGGGGAGAAATAAGCCTAGGGAGGCTAAATGGAGTCATATTTTAGAGGAGTAGAATGTGATTCACTGACTAGCATCATCAGCATCACCTGGAAACTTATTGAAAATGCAGATTCTCAGACCATGTTCCTAACCTGTTCCTAAAACTCTAGGGGTAAAGCCCAACAGTCTGTGTTTTAACAAGCACTCCAGATAATTTTGAGGTACACTAAAATTTGAGTACAGCTATTAATAGAAGATGATATGTCAGGCAGAGGAAGTTAGGTTTCCTAAGGTAGTAAGTAGGGACCCATTGACAGTTTTTAAACTTATAGATTTGTATTTGTGTTTTAAGCAAGCCATATTTATATTTGTGAAAGATAAATCTGATGGTGATATGCAGAATCCTCTGGACTACTAAAAGTTAAGAATGAAGACAGCTTATGAGGTGACAAAGTGAGTAGAGTGGGGTGAGCCGAAGCTGAATATGGGCAAAATACATGATAAGGTGGAAGGGGGTGGTTTGGCAGTGGAGGAGGGTGATGGTGGTACAGGGATGTGAGTGGAGTTGACACTGCTGGAATGTGAAGGTGAGCAGGATGGGAGGGTTGGGTTGGACTATCTGTGGAACTGAGGGGAGGACTGGATGAAGGAACAGGTGAACTGTGGGTATTTATAGGTCTAAGTTTGAAATACAATGGTGGGAATGGTTTTATCCGGCAAACATGGTAGTGAAGGGTCACTGGTACAGGGCGTGGTGGTGGGGGGATATATGGGAAAAGGTGCATCTATGCCAAGATGTGTTCATCTTGGCATAGGGTATGATTTCACTGGGTGGAGACCCACATAATAAACAAGAAAATATTAAACCCTCATCCTGGGGAGTCCTCCTACATTCTCAAATAGAGGGGCAAAAACATCTCAAGTACCTAGGCAGCGCCTAATAAAAGAAAACAGACCATTATGTCAAGCCCTCATTATTAATGCATATAACTTTAAACCATATTCTTTAAAACTTGAAACTTAGTGGTTGCCATGGGTTCCAAGGGGAGAGGGGAAAGGAAGAATGAGTGGAACTTAGGGCATCTTTGGGGCATTGAAATTGTTCTGTGTGTTCTTGCAATGATGGATACAGGTCATTACACATTTTGTCAGAACCTATAAAAGTATATGGTGCAAAAGGTAAATTGTAATGTAAACCATAGACCATGGTTAGTAGCAGTGCTTCTATATTTGTTCATCAGTTGTAATAAATGTACCATACTCATGTAGGATGTTATTGGTAGGGGAGGATGTGGGGAGAAGTGGGGTATTTGGGAATCCCCTATATATATATATTTTTTTTTTTTTTTAACTTTATTTTGTACATTTAATAATTGAAAACATAAGCAATTAAAAACTAAAAAGTAAACACAGATGAATAAATATATACATTTCTCAATTAAATGTAATGATACATGTAAATTTTTTTGTTGTTTTGTTTTTTGTTTTGTTTTTGTGAATCAAACAATATTGTACACAATATATTTGGTTCATAGTAATGCATTCATATAGTATTTGTCCTTTTGTGTCTGGCTTGCTTCACTCAACATAATGTCCTCCAGGTTCGTCCATGTTGTCATATGCTTTACAACTTCATTTCTTCTAACAGCTGCATAATATTCCATTATGTGAATAGACCACAGTTTGTTTATCCATTCATCTGTTGATGGACACCGGGGTTGTTTCCAGCTTTTGGCAATGGTGAATAATGTTGCTATGAACATCGGTGTACAGATGTCTGTTCGTGTCGCTGCTCTCAGTTCTTCTGGGTATATACCCAGTAGTGGTATTGCAGGGTCACATGGCAAGTCTATATTCAACTTCTTTAGGAACTGCCAAACAGTCCTCCATAGTGGTTGTACCATCCTGCATTCCCACCAACAGTGAAGAAGTGTTCCTATCTCTCCACATCCTCTCCAACACTTGTAGTTCTCTGTCTTTTGAATAGTGGCCATTCTGATAGGTGTGAAATGATATCTCATTGTAGTTTTGATTTACATTTCCCTAATATCATGAGTGATGTTGAGCGTTTCTTCATGTGTTTTTTTGCCATTTGTATTTCTTCTTTGGAGAAATGTCTATTCAAGTCTTTGGCCCATTTTTTAATTGGGTCATTTGTCTTTTTATTGTTGAGTTGTAACATCTCTTTATATATCCTGGATATTAAACCCTTATCAGATATGTGATTTCCAAATATTTTTTCCCATTGATTCGGCTGCCTTTTCACCCTTCTGACAAAGTCCTGTGAGGTGCAAAAGTGTTTAATTTTGAGGAGGTCCCATTTATCTACTTTTTCTTTTGTTGCACGTGCTTTGGGTATAAGTCCAAGAAACCACCACCTACTACAAGGTCTTGAAGATGTTTTCCTACATTTTCTTCCGGTAGTTTTATGGTCCTGGCTTTTATATTTAGATCTTTGATCCATTTTGAGTTGATTCTTGTATAGGGGGTGAGATAGGGGTCCTCTTTCATTCTTTTGGTTATAGATATCCAGTTCTCCCAACACCATTTGTTGAAGAGACTGTTTTTTCCCATTAGCGTGGGCTTGGTAGGTTTGTCAAAAACCAGTTGACTGGGAAGCGGCTGTGGCTCAATCAGTGGGGCTCCCGTTTACCATGTGGGAGGCCCTGGGTTCGGTTCCCGGGGCCTCCTGGTGAGGGCAGGCCCGCCCGCACGGCGTGGTTAGCTGTACCAGCGAGCACAAGCAGCAAGGGGGGGATAAATGAATAAATAAATAAAAAATCTTTTAAAAAAAACAAAAAACAAAAAAAAACCAGTTGACTGTATAGGTGAGGGTTTATTTCTGGATTCTCAATTCTATTCCACTGATCGATATGTCTATCTTTATGCCAGTACCATGCTGTTTTGACCACTGTAGCTTTGTAATATGTTTCAAGGTCAGGCAGTGAAATTCCTCCCACATCGCTCTTCTTTTTTAGAATACTTTTGGCTATTCGGGTGCACTTACCCTTCCAGATGAATTTGGTAATTGCCTTCCCTAATTCTGTAAAGTAAGTTGTTGGGATTTTGATTGGTATTGCATTGAATCTATAAATCAGTTTGGGCAAGATTGACATCTTCACGATATTTATTCTTCCAATCCATAAACACGGAATGTCTTTCCATTTGTTTAGGTCTTTTTAAATTTCTTTTAGCATTGTTTTGTAGTTTTCTGCATATAGGTCCTGTACTTCCTTGGTTAAATTAACTCCTAGGTATTTGAGTCTTTTTGTTGCTATTGAAAATGGAATTTTCTTCCTGATTTCCTCCTCAGATTGTTCAGTACTAGTGTACAAAAACATTACTGATTTTTGCGTGTTGATCTTATATCCTGCCGCTTTGCTGAACTCATTTATTAGTTCAAGTAGCTTTGTTGTGGATACTTCAGGATTTTCTAAATAAAGGATCATGTCATCCGCAAACAGTGAGACTTTTACTTCCTCTTTTCCTAGTTGGACGCCTTTAATTTTTTTGTCTTGTCTAATTGCCCTAGCTAGACCTTCTAGTACAATGTTGAATAACAATGGTGACAGTGGGCATCCTTGTCTTGTTCCTGATCTTAGGGGGAAAGCTTTCAACCTTTCCCCATTGAGTATGATGTTGGCTGTGGGTTTTTCATATATGCCTTTTATCATATTGAGGAATTTTCCTTTTATTCCTATCTTTTGAAGTATTTTTATCAAAAAAGGATGTTGGATTTTGTCGAATGCCTTTTCTGCATCTATTGAGATGATCATGTGGTTTTTTCCCTTCAATTTGTTAATGTGGTGTATTACATCGATTGATTTTCTTATGTTGAACCAGCCTTGCATACCAGGAATAAATCCCACTTGGTCGTGATGTATAAGTCTTTTGATATGCTGTTGGATTCGATTTGCAAGTATTTTGTTGAGAATTTTTGCATCTATGTTCACGAGAGAGATTGATCTGTAATTTTCTTGTCTTGTGGAATCTTTATCTGGCTTTGGTATTAGGGTGATGTTGGCTTCATAAAATGTGTTGGGTAATTTTCCCTCCTCTTCAATTTTTTGGAAGAGTTTAAACAGGATTGGTGTTAATTCTTTTAGAAATGCTTGGTATAACTCACCTGTGAAGCCATCTGGTCCTGGACTTTTCTTTGCTGGGAGATTTTTGATGACGGATTCAATCTCCTTAATTGTGATTGGTTTGTTAAGTTCTTGTATTTCTTGTTGTGTCAGTGTAGGTTGGTTATGAGTTTCTAGAAATTTATCCATTTCATGCAGGTTGTCTAGTTTGTTGGCATATAGTTTCTCATAATATCCTCTTATGATTCTTTTTATTTCTGTGAGGTCATTTGTAATTTCCCCCCTTTCATTTCTGATTGTATTTATTTGTATCTTCTCTCTTTTTTTCTTTGTTAGTCTAGTGAGGGGTTTGTCAATTTTATTGATCTTCTCAAAGAACCAGCTTTTGGTTTTGTTGATTTTCTCTGTTGCTTTTCTGTTCTCATTTTCATTGATTTCCGCTCTAATCTTTATTATTTCTTTCCTTCTTTTTGCTTTGGGATTGGTTTGCTGTTCTTTCTCTAGTTTCTCAAGTTGTTCAGTTAAATCTTTGAGTTTAGCTCTTTCTTGTTTCTTAATATAGGCATTTAGGGCTATAAATAGCCCTCTCAAGACTGCCTTCGCTGTATCTCATAAGTTTTGATATGTTGTGTTCTCATTTTCATTTGTCTCAATATATTTACTGATTTCACTTGCAATTTCTTCTTTGACCCACTGAATATTTAGGAGTGTGTTGTTCAGTCTCCAGATATTTGCAAATTTCCTTTTTTCCTGTCTGTTATTGATTTCTAGTTTCATTCCATTATGATCTGAGAAGGTGCTTTGTATAATTTCAATCTTTTTATATTTATTGAGAGCTGTATTGTGACCTAACATGTGGTCTATCCTGGAGAAAGATCCATGGGCACTTGAGAAGAATGTATAACCCGCTGAGTTTGGATGCAGTGTTCTGTATATGTCTGTTAGGTCTAACTCGTTTATCATATTGTTGAAGTTCTCTGTTTCCTTGTTGATCTTCTGTCTAGTTGTTCTATCTAATGATGTGAGAGGGGTGTTGAAGTCTCCCGACGATTATTGTAGAAATGTCTGTTTCTCCCTTCAGTTTTGCCACAGTTTGTCTCATATATTTTGGGGCACCCTGCTTAGGTGCGTAGATATTTATGACCGTTATATTTTCCTGGAGGATCGTCCCTTTTTTAAATATATAATGGCCTTCCGCATCTCTTATCACTTTTTTGCATTTGAAGTCTGTTTTGTCTGATATTAGTATAGCTACCCCTGCTATTTTCTGTTTACTATTCGCATGGAGTATCTTTTTCCAACCTTTTACTTTCAGCTGGCTTGTATCCTTGTGTCTGAGGTGAGTTTCTTGTAAGCAGCGTATGGATGGCTCATGTTTTTTTTATCCATTCTGTCATCCTGTATTTTTTGATTGGGTAATTAAATCCATTCACATTCAATGATATTCCTGAAAATGCACTATTTATTTCCTCCATTTTATTCTTTGGTTTTCATATGTCATCTTATTTTTGTCTTTCCTTTTACTCTTTTGGTTATCCTTTCTGCTTTTCTTTCTTCTATACTCTCCTCCAAGCCTCTCTCTCTCCTGTCTTTTTCTTTCAGGTTCTCAGGCTTCCTTTAATATTTCCTGCAAAGATGGATTCTTTTTTGCAAACTGTCTTATTTTCTGTTTGTTTGTGAATACGTTATATTCACCTTCATATTTGAAGGACAGTTTTCCTGGATAAAGAATTCTCGGCTGGCAGTTTTACTCTTTCAGTTTCCTAATTGTATCATACCACTGTCTTCTCGCCTCCATGGTTTCTGAAGAGAAATCTGCGCAAAGTCTTACTGGACGTCCTTTGAACGTGATCGTTTGCTTCTCTCTTGCTGCTCTGAGAATTTTCTCTTTATCTTTTACATTTGACATTCTGAATAATATGTGTCTTGGCGTAGGTCTATTTGGATTTATTCTCATTGGGGTACGGTGTGCTTCTTGGACATGTAAGTTCATTTCTTTGGTGAGAGTTGGGAAATTTTCAGCTATTATTTCCTCAAATACTCTTTCTGCCCCTTTTCCTTTCTCTTCTCCTTCTGGAACTCCCATGACACATATGTTCTTGCGTTTAGTGTTGTCATTCAACTCTCTGAGCCCCTGCTCAATTTTTTCCATTCTTTTCTCTCTCTGTTCTTTCCTCTCTTTAATTTTAGCTGCTCTGTCTTCAGTATCACTTATTCTTTCTTCTATCATTTCGAGGCTGCTGTTGTATGCTTCAAATGTATTTTTTTTTTTTTTTTACCAGGAGGTCCCGGGGATCAAACCCGGGTCCCTCCATATGGGAGACGGACGCCCAACCAGTTGAGCCACATCCGACCCCCTCAAATGTATTTTTGACTTCACCTATTGTGTCTTTCATTCCCATGAACTCCGTTACTTTTCTGTTCATGATTTCAAATTCTTCTTTACGTTCGCACAATGACTTCTTGATGTCAGTGATCTCTTTAACTATATTTTCTTTCATCTCATTAATTTGATTTTGGAAATATGTGCTCATCTCACTGATTAGTTCCCTCAAATTCTGCATCTCTTCTGGGACTTTGCTGTATTCCTTTTCTTGGGCCATGTCTTCTATTTTCTTAGTATGGCCCGTAATTTTTTGCTGGTGCTTAGGCGTCTGGTTAGTTTGTATTTTACTTAGATGCTCTATCTCTTTCTCTCTTATGGGGTTTTAGTGCCAGGAGGCTGTGAGTTACCACAGCTCTTTGATTTTTGGCTCAAACTTGATTGTTAGGATTGTTCTGCTGGTTGCTCAAAACTGGGCACTGGACCCAGTAATTGGTTGTAGAGTCGTTTCCTAGGGCCTTGGGCAGGGAGACTATAGAGTCCAGGAAAAGCCTCTCTCACTTATTAATTTTCTTATGTTCACTTCCTTGGCATGCCAGGAGATGGCGCTTGTTGGCAGCTCTCTATTCAATGCCTCGTCAGAGCGTATTTGTTGTGACACAGACCAGGTCAGTGTGATAGAGCTTCCTGTCTGGGGGCTAAGAGCCCTGTGATTCAAACTTTCTGAGACAGTTCTCCCGTCTTCTCTCGTAGCGCCCCCCTTTTCCCAGCCAGGAAATATTTCCACTCCCTTCTGAATCCTCAACAATCAATCCCTGTTAGTAGAGGAGGAGTTTGGGAGGTTTGTATTTCTTTAGCCCCTTGCATGCTCCAAGGCAAATAATGGCGCAGCTCCACCTGGCCTGGAAGGGCTCTCGGGACAGGGCAGACCAAACCTGGGAGTCCAAAGCAGGTTCAGCCCCAGGCTCTCTCTCCCCTCTCCTGTGGTGTCCTCAACAATTAGTCCAGGCTAGAAGAGAGGGAGGTTGCCAGGGTCGGATTTCTCCAGTCCTTTCTAGGCTCCCAGGGCAAACCGCCATGTGGAAGGGTCCGTGGGGCTCTGCAGCCCAAATTTCAGGTCAGAACCTGAGTCAGCCTAAGGCTGTGTCCCTCTCTCTCCCCTTTCCGGGAGTGGCAGATCCCTGTAGCCCCCTTTGTCTGTGGTCGCAGGCCCAGGGGCCTGAGAATTCTGAAGAGTGTGGGGGAGTGTGCTGGCAGCAGCTGAAGCTGCTACTTGCAACTCACAGTTCTGTCGTCGCGATTTCCCTCTTCTGTCCCTCTCTCCTCTGGGTGGTGTGCAGCCTTCACCTGCTGTCCTAAAGCCTAGAAGATCTTTTTCGGGGCTGTTTCCGCTTGTCCTCTAGCTATTTTTCTGGAGAAGAGATTCCCGTGTCTTACTAGTCTGCCATCTTCCCGGAAGTCCCTCCCCTATATTTTCTATGTGAGTTTTTTGTAACCTAAAACTTCTTAGAAAATAAAGTAAAAGAAAAAGAAAGACACTTGAGGAATTTACAGAAGAAGTTGTTAATATACATAAAAGATAACAGATCTTATGGTGATGAAAGGCACAATGCAAAAAATTATATTTTTTATTTTTAAAATTTTAAAACATTTATTATTTTTTTAGTTTTGTCTTTGTTTTTGGGGATGTTTTGGATTGCAGAAGGTTTGCGTCTGTGGTAGGGGAGGATCACTGATCCGTGGTATCGGTGGTGGGGACACGTGTGGAGAGGGGTGCACCTGGGGCATGCCTCTATAATATATGAATGTGTTAATGTGGTCATGGGGTGTTGTCTCAGTAGGTGGAGACCCCCATAATAACTGACAGAATATTGAATTCCCTTCTTCGGGAGTCCTGCTATATTCTCTCATAGAGTGGCAAAAATCTCTAGAGTACATGAGCAGTGCCTAGCAAAGGAGGGCAGACAGACCAATATACCAGGCCCTTGATATTGATGTTTGTACTTATGAACCTTGTTCTTGTGAAATCAAAACTTAGGCTAGTAATATATATTGCCTAAGAGTTACCTCCTGAAAGCCACCTTGTTCAAATGTGGACTCTCTTCAAGCCAGTCTCAGCACTCAGCATATAAATTCATACCTTCCCCCCCAGTGTGGGACATGACTTCTGGGGATGAGCCTCCCTGGTATCGAGGGATTAATACCAAGCGGCAACTAACAATGCATTTGGAAATAGACCGAGACCAACAAGGGGGAAATATTGAATGAGTTTTTATGACTAAGAGATTTTCAAATTGAGTCCAGAGGTCATTCCAGATGTTAAACTTATGCATGTCTCAGAAGGATCTCACTGACTGCCTCATTAAAACAGTTCCTCAAGTGGGGGTGCTCCTGAGGGCTCTAGAGACATTTAGACACTATAGTCAGGGCAGAGTTGCAGCCAACACCTACTTTTCAGGTCATCGGACTCACCCAGGATAACTAACTAAAGGATGATGATGGACAATGCCTATCCCAAAATACAGAGCATCTACAACTGCAGGCAAGACAGTTCCATCCGTCTGCCCCATGGAATCAAATACTCCTCTCAATCGGAAGCTGACTGGGCATCACCATCCCCAAATCCTCAAGATAGAGGAATGAACAAATGTAAGGGGGTGTAGCTGTTTGGCAGTTTGATATAGTTATGAATTCCAAAATAGATATTGGGTTATGCTTGTAAACTGGTCTGTTAATCTGGGCATGATTAAGTTATGATTAGGGCATTGACTGGGCCATGTCAATAGGGCATTTAGCCCCACCCCTTGGTGGGTGGGGTCTTGAAGATTAAAGACATGGCAAAGGACGGTGTTGGAGCAGTTTTGAGTTGGAGTTGTGATGCAGAGTCTTGAGCTGGAGCCCCAGGAAGTAGTGTACAGAAGAGCTTGGTCGTGAGGAAAGAGAGAAGGCCCTGGGAAAAGAAGCAAGCCCTTTGCCTGATAGTCTACAGCTGGCCTTGTGGCTCAAACCAAGCCTGAGCCCAGAGAGAGGCAAGCCCCGGGAAGAGAGGAACCCAAGAAGCCTGAATCCTGGCAAGCATCGGCAGCTGTCATGCTCCAACCCGTGACAACAGACTTTGGTGAAGGAAGAAACTTAGGCTTTATGGCCTGGTAACTGTAAGCTTCTACCCCAAATAAATACCCTTTATAAAGACCAACATATTACTGGTGTTTTGCATCAGCTCCCCTTTGGTTGACTAATACAGGGGACAATGCAACTATGGACTAAAGTAGACTCATTATTATTCTAGTAATGGAAGGACTTATGACATTGATATAAAGACAGTGGTCACCAGAGGTTCTGAGGGGAGGGAGAGGGAAGAATAGGTGTAACATGGGGCATTTTTGAGACGTTGGAATTGTTCTGCATGGTAATTGCAGTGACGGATACAGGCCATGAATCTTTTTGTCAAAATCTTTGGAATTGTGGGGTGTGAAGTGTAAAACATTATGTGAACTATAGACCATGCTTAGTAGCAGTGCTTTAATATGTATTCATCAATTGTAACAAATGTACCACCCTAATGAAAGATGTTGTTAATGGGGAAAAATGTGGGATCTGGAGGGGATGGGGTATATGGGAATCACCTATCTTTTTTTTTTTTTTTTTTTTTTTTTTTTTTTTTACTGGGAGATACCGGGGATCGAACCCCGGTCTCTCCATATGGTAGACGGATGCTGAACCTCCTGAGCCACATCCGTTTCCCATCACCTATCTTTTGGATGTAACATTTTTGTAATTTAAAGCTCCTTTAAAAATAAAGAAAAATAAAATAAAAGTTAAAAAGAATCAAAGCAGCCAGGTGAGCTGGTATAGACATACTCTAGGAGCCAGGATGGACCTGTTCTCCAGAAGTAGCAATGGGAACAGAGAATAGTACTAACAGTGATGACAATAGCTATATTTATTGAGTATATATGTAATAAAAAATATGCTAAATGCTTTGGGCATGTGATCTCATTCTTACAGGAAACCCCTGAAGTGTGGTTGTTCCCATTTTACAGATGAGGCAATGATGCACAGAAAGGAAGGTTACCTCTGAGATTTACACTGCTGGTTAGTGGTATAACCAGAATGTCAACCTCAAGTATCTCTGTTTGTAAAGCCTCTTTTGAAGAAACAGTTAATAACATATAGAGAACAAGAGAGAAGGAGAAAACTATGTAAGGTTTTAATCCTAGGTGACAGAGAGCAAGGGTCTGTCATTATCAGAAGGGAAATACTGCTTATAGTGGGTAACAGGGCCAGGTCTTTAGAGCATTTGAAACTATCTTGTAAAAGTGACTTTGAAGAATAACCAATGGCAATTTTTCTATTTTGATTTTTAGGTATAAAGTTCCAAGTAACTTGGTGTATTAGTCCGCCAAAGGGGTGCCAATGCAAAGTGCCAGACGTCTGTTGGCTTTTGTAAAGGGTATTTATTTAGGGTAAAAACTTAGAGTTACAAGGCTCTAAAAGAGTCCAGCTCAAGGTTGCTTTCTCACCAGTCTGTTGCATGTGTTGAAGCAAAATGACCTCTAATCTCTGTGAGGAATCAGCTTGACCCTCTAGGCTTCCTCTCTCTTAGCTGCAGGCTGCCATAGGGCTTGTCTCTCAGGGCTTTCGCTCTCTCCTGGTATAGGGCTCGTTTCTTTCCAAGCTTTCTAATCAGTCCAAGGTTACATGCAAACTATCAGACAAATGGCTCATATGTCCCCAGGTTTTAGATGTTTGAGCCTTCTTTCTGTCACATGGCAAGAACAGAATGACAATGTTCTTTCCTCTGGTGTGTCATCTTTTTTTTTTTTTTTTAACTTTGTACATTTAATCATTGAAAATCTAAACAATAATTTAAAAATTAAAAAAAATACAGTGAAGTAATTCATTTCTCAATTAAATGTACTGGATACATATAATTTTTTAAAAATAATAAAATATGTTACACAATATATTTGGTTCATAGTAACGCATTCATACAGTATTTGTCCTTTTGTGTCTGGCTTGCTTCACTCAACATAATGTCCTCCAGGTTCATCCATGTTGTCATATGCTTTATGACTTCATTTCTTCTTACAGCTGCATAATATTCCATCATGTGAATAGACCACAGTTTGTTTATCCATTCATCTGTTGATGGACACCTGGGTTGTTCCCAGCTTTTGGCAATGGTGAATAATGTTGCTATGAACATTGGTGTGCAGATGTCTGTTCGTGTCACTGCTCTCAGTTCTTCTGGGTATAAACCCAGTAGCGGTATTGCAGGGTCACATGGCAAGTCTATATTCAACTTCTTTAGAAACTGCCAAACAGTCCTCCACAGTGGCTGTGCCATTCCGCATTCCCACCAACAGTGAATAAGTGTTCCTATCTCTCCACATCCTCTCCAACACTTGTAGTTCTCTGTCGTTTTAATAGTGGCCATTTTGAAGGTGTGAAATGATATCTCATTGTTTTGATTTGAATTTCCCTAATCATTAGTGATGTTGAACATTTTTTAATTGTTTTTTGCTGTTTATGTTTCTTCTTTGGACAAATGCCTATTCAAGTCTTTTGTCCAGTTTTTAATTGTGTTGTTTGTCTTTTTATCATTGCTTTGTAGCATCTGTTTATATATCCTGGATGTTAAACCCTTATCAGACATGTGATTTCCAAATGTTTTCTCCCATTGAGTTTGCTGCCTTTTTCCACATTTGGCAGAGTCCTGTGAGTTGCAAAAGTGTTTAATTTTGAGAAGGTCCAATTTATTTATTCCTTTTGTTGCTCATGCTTTGGGTGTAAGGTCCAAGAAACCGCCATTTACCACAAACAATCTTTAAGATGTTTCCCTGCACTTTTTTCCAGTAGTTTTATGATCCTGGCTTTTTATATTTAGATCTTTGATCTTGTTTCATTTGATTCTTATATAGGGAGTGAGATAGGGGTCCTCTTTCATATTTTTTGTTATGAATATCCAGTTCTCCCAGCACCATTTGTTGAAGAGACTGTTTTGTCCCATTACATGGCTTTGGTAGGTTTGTCAAAAACCAGTTGGCCATAGATTTGAGGGTTTATCTCTGGTCTCAGTTCTATTCCCATCTTTGATGTGTCTATCTTCATGCCAGTGCCATGCTGTTCTGACCACTGTAGCTTTGTAATGTGTTTCAAGGTCAGGCAGTGAAATACTTCTCACATTGTTCTTTTTTAGAATGCTTTTGGCTATTCAGGTGCACTTTCCCTTCCCAATGAATTTGGTAATTGCCATTTCTATTTATGTAAAGTAGGCTGTTGGAATTTTGATTGGTATTGAATTGAATCTATAAATGTGTTTGGGTAGACATCTTCACAATATTTAGTCTTCCAGTCCATGAACACGGAATGTCTTTCCATTTGTTTAGGTCTTCATTGATTTCTTTTAGCATTGTTTTGTAGTTTTCTGCATATAGGTCTGGTACTTCTTTGGTTTAATTGATTCCTAGGTTTTTGAGTCTTTTTGTTTCTCTTGTATATGGAATTTTCCCCCTGATTTCCTCCTCATTTTGTTCAATACAAGTTTAGAGAAACAGTACTGACTTTTACGTGTTGATCTTGTGTCCTGCCACTTTGCCAAACTCATTTATTAGCTCATATCGGCCATATGTTGCCGGTCAGGACCTGGGTCCATGAAAACGGTGCCGTCGATGAGAAAGAAAGAATAAGACAGAGAAGAAAAACTGGGATCAGGGGACTCTCCATCCGAAATGTCTCTGTCTTAGACATTTCATAATTTTCTAAATATAGGATCATGTCATTGGCGAATAGTGAGAGTTTTGCTTCCTCTTTTTATTTGGATGCCTTTTGTTTTATTTTTTCTCTTCTCTAATTGTTCTACTTAGAACTTCTAGCACAATGTTGAATAACGGTGGTGACCGTGGGCATTTTTGTTTTGTTCCTAAACTTAGAGGGAAAGGTTTCAACCTTTCCCCATTGAGTATGATGTTGGCTGTGGGTTTTTCATATATACCTTTTATCATATTGAAGAATTCTTCTATTCCTATCTTTTGAAATGTTTTTATCAAGAAAGGATGCTGGATTTTCTCGAATGTCTTTTCTGCTTCAATCAAGATGATCATGTGATTTTTACCATAATTTGTTGATGTGGGTGTTATGTTACTTGATTTTCTTATGTTGAACCACCGTAACATACCAGGAATAAATCCCACTGGGTCATGATGTACAAGTCTTTTAATATACTGTTGGATTTGAATTGCAAGTATTTTCTTGAGAATTTTTGCATCTATGTTCATTAGAGAGATTGGTTTGCAATTTTCTCTTCTTGTAGTGTCTTTATCTGGCTTTGGTATTAGGGTGATGTTGGCTTCATAGAACATGTTGGGTAATTTTCCATCCTCTTCCATTTAAGAGTTTAAACAGGATTGGTGTTAATTCTTCTCAAAATACTTTGTAGAATTCACCTGTAAAGCCATCTGGTCCTGGATTTCTCTTTGCTGGGAGTTTTTTTTTTTTTTTTTTCTTTAAGATTTATTTTACTTATTTATATCTCCTTATTCCCTCCTTGTTTGCACTTGCTGTGTGCTGTAGCTGGGGGGCTCATCTGCTTGCAGGGCCTGACGGCACACCTGGGCACGGGGCCTGGTGGCCCAAGCACCTTCTTTATTTTTCTTTTTTTAAATTTCTACCAGGAAGTCCTGGGGATCAAACCCAGGTCCCTCCATATGGGAGATGGACGCCCAACCACCTGAGTCACATCTGTCCCTTTTCTGTATCTCGTAAGGTTGACCAAAGATACCTAGAGTCACCGTCATTTCCCATACAGGATGGTCATATAATAAATCAGACTTAGTTTATCACCAGCATTCTAAACACCAGACCTAGGGAGAAAAACTAGGTCTGGGGACACATGCATGGTTTCTAATATAGCAAATGTTTAGCCTACCCTGATTATCACAAAATCAGGACAGCAAGAATACTCGCGGCCACCTGTGGCTTTTAAATTACAGTTTTGCTGTTGCAGTTCTTTTCCTATGGCCCTCTCTCTTTTGGGGCATTCTTCCCCAGAATGGTGTGATGTCCATTCTTCCCCTTGTGTCTTAAGCCCTAGAAGATTTTTTTCAAGACATTTCTGCCTATCCTTTAGGTATTTTTTTGGGAATGATCAGAGTCCCGTGTCTTTCTAGTCCATCATCTTTAGCCATATGTTTTGACTCTGAAATTCACATTTTTAATCATTTTGTAGGCAAGACTGTGCTTTATCCTCTTTAAGAAACATCTTTTTCATCCAGTAGCCTTTTATTGGTTCATCATCATTCAAGTTACCAGGCGTTCAACAATAAGCAAGAGACAAAGGTCCAAGAGCAGATGTAGCTCAAGTAGTTGAGTGCACACTTCCCATACATGAGATTCCAGGTTTGTTTCCTGGTACCTCCAAAAAACAAAATAAAACAAACAAGAAAACCAATGCTCATTGGGGGAGCGGATGTAGCTCAGTGGTTGAACGCCTGCTTCCCATGTACGAGTTCCTGGATTCAATCCCCAATATCTCCTAAAAAAAAAAAAAGAAAAGCAAAGGTCTCTACTTGCCATTTCCAACTAATAATTAGCTAGGTGCCTTTTAGCCTGCTTTTTCCTACAGTGCTTCTCCCAACTCTAGACCCATAATCACAGGTGAAGATAGCTTTACTGATAATGCACATATGCTCCAGCAACAACCTGATAACTTCAGACTTGTTAACACTGCCAGGAAACTCAGGGTTAACCAGAAGAATAAAAGTGTGTCGATACTGTAATGCTGTGGAAGTTGATGGCAGCACCTGGATTCAGATGCTTCTAGCCTGGGTCCTGACACATTATAGTGAAGTTGAGTGGCAATTGTTAGTATTATGTTGACTAACACTGTCAAAGTCTCCCCAGGTTGCTCTAGCATGCAGTTGGAAATCCTTTGGCCACCCTTGAAATTTAACTTCCCTTTTGTTAGGCCAGTACTGACAACATAAACCTCTTTATGCACTCATCTGTGATTAAACTAAGGTTTCATCCTTGGTATTAAAATACCACCTCCCAGTTACTAAACATACTTTCAATCTTTTAAGTTGACACACTTAACAGTACCGATTTCAGGGCCATTGGGATTTGTCTTTTTGCAGACCAGGTTTGGACAATGAATTCTTTTTCTTTGGTTCAAAATTTTTGTTTTAATTCTGTTTTCAAACACTTTTATCATTTATATTTGAATATTCATAGCAATTTATGGTTGAGAAGGATGAGATAAGAAATGTTGGCTTATATATGAATTCAGAATTTTTAGCTCTTAGTTCAGTTCTTATGTTCAGTTTCTCTACATGAGACATTCTTCCCTTTTTGCTACTGTGTGTGCCTTTGATTTTCTTGCATTGGTTTTCTTTTAATACTAAAATATATTAAGGTGTTGAGTTGGATATACCGAAACATCAGATATGTTGTTAAGAACTAATGCATAGGGAAGCGGCTGTGGCTCAATCAGTGGGGCTCCCGTTTACCATATGGGAGGCCCCGGGTTCGGTTCCCGGGGCCTCCTGGTGGGGGCGGGCCCACCTGCACGGCGTGGTTGGCTGACCCAGAGAGCACAGGCAGCAAGGGGGGGATAAATGAATGAATAAATAAAATCTTTAAAAAAAAAAAAAAAAAAAAAAAAAAGAACTAATGCATATACATGATTATTAGTTTATAGCATTCTGAATCCAGTATATTTTAATTGCAATATCATATTAAGGTATGCAACAGGAATTCTTAACAAGGGGTCTGTGAGCTTGAATTGAAATTCTAAAAAACGTTATTCTTGTGGGGACATGTTGGTGCATGTGTGAATTATTTATTAAATAATACATGGTATAATGTGAGTAAGGGATCCCTGGTTTTCACCAGACTGGCAAAGGGGTCCATGGAACAAAAAGATTAAGAACCCCAGGTATAGAAGATAAAATAGCATTAACTTTGACATAATGTGTTCTAACCAGTAACTACTAGGTTTTTTTTTAAGGATTTTTATTTTATTTATTCATTTATCCCCCCCTTGCTGCTTGTGCTTGCTGGGTCAGCTAACCACGCCATGTGGGCGGGCCTGCCTTCACCAGGAGGCCCCGGGAACCGAACCCGGGGCCTCCCATATGGTAAATGGGAGCCCCACTGATTGAGTCACAGCCTCTTCCCGACACATTTGCTTTTAATAACATTTGGATTTTTTAATACAGTTTAAAAAGTGTCCTCACACACACAAAAAGAAATCAAACTAGCTAACTAACTAAATAAATAGGAACAAGTATCCTCCTTTTTCACTTAGCATTGACAGTGTTGTTCTATAACATGAGATAGTTATTTAATGGCTGTATTATACATAATTTCTTTAACTACACCTCTCTTGTTGACTCTTTTTCATTATTTTCAGATTTTTGCCGTTTTAAATCCTGAGGTGAACATTATCTTTTTATGTTAGTTTTGATTATTGCCTTAGAAAACTTATTTCCTTAGGGGTTAATAAATGAACATTTTTATTTATTGCTTAAGGGTCACTAAGTGAACATTTTGCCAGATTGTCTTCTAGAGAGCAAGCATGAGTGTTCTTCTCTGGACTTTGCCAGCTTTGGGTGTAGCCAGTTTTATAGATAAAATGTTAACTTGTTTTTGTGTTGCATCTTTAATGTGCACTTGCTGTTTATGAGAAATATAAGATAGTCTGTGTAACCTTTGGATGCCCGATGGTAACTAACTAGAAATTAACAAGTGAAATTATATAAAATTAATGTAAAAATCAATTAGTACAGTTTGAAACATATGAATATTTATATTTATTTCTGAAACTTTAGATGGCAGTGAAAATTGCAAGGGACTTCCTTTTCCCAGTTTTTACATTGTCATGTGCGCAAGACTTGATAGAAACTGCTGATGAATCCACCTTGAGTTTGATGTGGTGCAAATAGCACTTTGGCCCAGAAAATTATTGGGTTCTGTCTACTAAGAATCCTTTCCACTTGTGGTTGAAAAGATGGTTTGCTAAGCAAATTAATACTGGAATCAGAATCATAGAGACAGTGGGTAACCTGATAAAGAGCAAGTTGCTTTAGAAGTATTCATATTTGACTTGTGAATAAAGGCTTTTCTTGTTCATTTGTATTAGGAAGGAACCCAAAGGACTTCTAATTAGAAATGACTTTTTTTATTTACTTGTTTTATTGATTGTATTTAAGCACATAAAACAGCATGTCTTTTCCCCCCTTTCCTTTAATGTTTTTAAATGATTGCAATTCATAAGTTAGATATAAGAAAGACATTTTTTTGGCTGATTTTCAAACTTGTCTGCCTTTTCTGAAACCTAAGTTTCTTTTATGAATTAAGAAGCAGAGATTATTTTCAGTACCCAAATCACATCTCTTTAGTAATTGAGTAGACACGTGAGGCTTCAGTGAGCATAATCACCTGAACTTTATATAGCTTGACTTTAAGGCTTGGTTATAGCCATATAAAATTAATGAAGGTAGATCATAAACCAGGGAAGAAGGTGGTGCTAGAATTGAACACACCACCAATAAGTTTCTTTTAATTCAAAGGAAAGAGAAAATGTATACTTCTTAAAACTTAGTAGACTGGGGCCATTTTGCATAGTAGCATTGGCCTTAAGCACTTACACCATGGTTATTCTTAGTCATTCAAAAAGGCTAAATTCAGGTAATGCCTTATGTTTGGCTACACATAAGTCTGTGTGCGAGGAATTGTTATAAAATTCTTCTCTTGTCTTTTTGTCTCTTCCTGTTCAGTATCTGCATTTCATTTTTTTTTCTTATCGTACTGAATTGGCTAAAACCATTGGTTAAATTACTTTTGTAGTGACTTCAGTTAAGAGCATACTTTATTATATCATAAACTTAGATTGGGATTGAAAGGATAAACTTCAATTTTCTAGCAAACTCACCTAATCAAGACATAATTTCCTAATGATTAGACTAATGAGAGATTTTTATACATAAGGATATTTACATCTATACACAGATACAGTTTGGCAAATATACCTGCATGTGTATTTTTAAAAACTATTTGGTTAGAATTGTGGTTGCTAGAAGCATGACTAGATTAGAAGGTAGAATAAGATTAAGACTGATTGGAAAACTGTAGAAAGGTAAGGTAGATAAGAGTGATAGCTGGCGAAGAGAAAATAAGATTAGTCTGAAGATTGATATGCTAGTAATTTTATGCTTGGCATGTTCTTTAAAAGAAAGTTTCCTGTTTTTTTTTTTTTTTTAATTTAATTATGTCACATTTTCCTAAGCTCTTCTAAAATATCCGATATCAGACGTTGTCTTTTAGTCCTTAAGAATGGAACTTACAAAATGTAGCTGAAGATTTATGATTACTAACATGTTTTATAAAAGGAAAAAGGCAAGTGAAAACACAGTTGTCTTTTTCCCTCTAGTTGTTTTTTGAATTACAGCATTTTTCCTGTTTTAGAATTATAAAGCATTGTTTTTGACATGGACTTTTATGCAGTCAAATATGCATAATTAAGTGAGTTTCACTACACTGTCTTGATAATTAAATTTGGCTCAGGTCATGGGAATCCTGTAGGCATGTTGATTTTCACCCTCCCTTATGTTTGATTTCTGAGTGAGCTACTTGAAAAAGGTTGATTTTAATTAATGCTTCACAAAATGGTGCTAAAATATGGTTTATGTTTTTGCTTCTTTATTGTGGGCCCATCAGTTGGTTTTGTGTCCCTGTCCCCCCCCCACTCCCCACCCCCATTGTTCCTTTCTTAGCTTTAAAAAAGAAACATCCTTCTTACTCTGTGCTTTTAAAATTTCAAAGTGAAACTGATAAGCAAGTCTCATATTTTAGTGTTATGGTATTGAATACAGAGTTAGCTGGAAACCTCTTTGAGGTCTTGGAAGGCTATTTCCTCTTCATCTTCTCTCAAATATTATCTACTTAGTGTTTTCACTGGATTTCCAGTTGAAGGGCTATTTCCCAGTCAGAGACTTTGTAACTAGTGCACCTCGTGATCTGTATTGGCAGCTAAAAAGCAGCTTGCAGATAATTTTTGTTGTTTTATTCCTTTGGATTGTTTTCTAGTTTACCTTTATTTATTACTGTGGGCAGACCCAGAAAACTTAGTGGATTCTTGTGAATTTTGTATAGAGTCACAAAAAGAAAAGGAGAAATTTCTGGGTCTGTCTGCAATAGTAACAAATAAAGCTAAACTGGCAAACAAGACAGAGAGTACAGGGAGTAAAGGAGAAACTCCTAGGCTTTCCATATGAATATGAGGAGAGACCCCTTTACGGTTGTTGGTAGCTTTTCTATTCATTTTCCTTTCCTACTTATCTCCTCCTTTCTACACATTGCTTTGAAGCTGCTTACAGGAAGAAAAAGGGTGAAGGGAAAGAGTATTAGCTACAAGATTGACCCACGTGTCAGATCAGATTTGTTGTTTTTGTGTGGTGGTCATTTTTATTTTGTCAATAAAGAAATTGAACCATAGTCAAAAAATTACTATTTTCCTGAATTCTCTGTATATTGCTTTACCATTTGAAGCCTTCTCTGAGTCATTGTGTTTTCCCCACCCTCTAGCTTGTGAAACCATTCTGAGTTCCTTCTCTAATAAGAAGTTCATTGAAATAATAGTCATTTTTGTGTTAGTGATTTCAGCCCGATTCCCTTCATAGACAAATTGTAATATTAGGACCTAGAATTCCTAGCTGCATTGGTTTTGATCATAAAATATACTCTGGCTAATTTCTGACAGCCACAAAGAGTGAGATGCCTTTCTGTAGCTTTTTCTTTTTTTTAAGGACCTGGGGCCAGAGAATGAACCTGGGACTTCATATGTAGGTAACTGGCGCTCAACAACTGAACTACCTCAGCTTCCCTGGGTTGGCTTTGTTGCTTGTTTGTCCGTTGTTTTTAGGAGTTACTGCGGCTCGAACTTGGGACCTTGTATGTGGGAAGCAGGTGCTCAACCGTTTGAGCTATATCCGCTCCCCTCTATAGCTTATTGAAATACAGACTGTAGGGTGACATACTCTACAGCGATTGTTTAAGTTTAGCTACCCATAGAAATTTACCAACATCCTGAAACAATTACATGAGAGAATGGTTGATATGGTTGAGTTAAAGAGCATAGTTATATGAATAATTGTTCAGAATGGGAGAGGGAAGTTAGCCAGTTGAAAATGGTGGTAGTTTTTATTTTATTGCATATGTAATATAATGAAAATAACAAAAAATTAAAATTGAAAAGAAAATGAATGAGAATTTCACCACCTTAACACATAAATCATTTTTATTTTATATTCTTACTTGTACTTGTGTTTGTAGTATACATAGTTATTATTTGGTAATAATATCGTAAGTCCATTTTTATAGTCTATAAAGCTACATCATAAAAATTACGGATATTGGGAAAATTTAGAGACCTTGGGAATGGGTGGCAAAAAGTGGAAAATAATACTTATTTAGAATAAGTATCATTTACTAAATCTAAATAAAGATATCCTTTATTTAGATTTGGTAAAGGAAACCCCTTAGAAAGGAACTTTGAGGGAATGAATGAAGAGAAGAATAAAGAAATGAAATGTACAGGGAAGGTATAATTTCAGAACCACTCATGTAACATAATCCTACATGTATTATCAGTTAGAATTTGGTACAGTTTAATTTATTTCTGGTGATATGGGAAACTAAATATCCTTAAAAGAAAAAAAAAATCTTCCTACTATTAAACACCTAAAAATGATGGATTTATGGGTGGAAAAAACCTTAAAACTCATGGTTAAGCTGGCCAGAAAGTAAGGTAAAATAAGAGAGAGAGCGCCAAATTCAGAGAGTTATGCAAGCACTGAATGACTGCTGCCCTAAGGGCCTAAGTGCATCTGCCAATTCTGGATGACTTGTAGTTTTAAGTTTAAGAGATATACATGGGACTCAAGAGACAAAAGAATAGGATCCATGCAATGCAGGGAGTGATACCAGAGATACACCTTCCTGAAATCAGAATCTCCAAAAGGCTATATACCTTCTACAAAGGGAAGAACCAGAACAAAAAATCAGCCTAGCAAAAAGAGAGAGTTAAAAAACTTGTATGCGAATATTCTCACTGTTCTGATTTTGTGATAATCAAGGTAAGCTAAACATTCGCTATATTAGAAATCATGCATGTGTCCCTAGACCTAGTTTTTCTCCCTGGGTCTGATTTTTGGAATGCTGGTGATAAACTAAGCCTGATTTATTATATGACCATCCTGTATGGGAAAAGACTGTAACTCTGGGTATCTTTGGTCAACCTTAAGAGATATAACAGGGGGATGGATATGGCTTGGGTGGTTGGGCGTCCATCTCCCATATGGATGGGTACGCTGCTGGGTCCCGTGAGCAGGTGAGCTGCTAGGCCCCATCTGTGGGTGCGCTGCCATGTCCCGTGAGCGGTGAGCTGCCAGGCCCCGTGCGTGGGTGTACCGCCAGGCCCCGCAAGCCACACAGCAAGATGATGACATAACAGGAGAGTGACACAAGGGAGAGCCAAGACGAGATGCACCGAAAAACCAGGAACTAAGGTGGCGCAGGCGGTGGTAGGACGCCTCTCTCCCACATCGGAGGTTCCAAGGATTGAATCCCAGTGAAGACGGAGGAGAAGGATGAGAAAAGAGGGCAGGAAAGGGACACAGAGTCACCCAGTGAATGGACACAGAAACAGCAAAAATGGGGGGTGGGGTGGGGGGTAAAAATGGATAAAAGTAAATAAATAAATAAATCCTTAAAAAAAAATGTGTAGAGGAGGAAGATATGGACTATAGTTAGTAGTAATACTTTGACGATGCTCTTTCATGATTTGTTAACAAATGTTCCACAACAATGCAGGGTGTTTGTGGGGGGTGATGTGTGGGAGCCCTGTATGATGTTATACGTGTTTGTTTTGTAAGTTCATGATGTTTACTGAACACTTATAGTTTATGTATGTTCATGTATGAATATCCTTCAACAAGTTGTAAAAACAAAAACAACAACAAAAAACTTGTCCCATTCAGCCTTGGCTGTGAATAGAGGGAATAAGAAATTGGTGCTGAACATTGATAATTGAAAACATGCCTTCACAGAAGTTTGGGACCCCACTCACTCCTGTGTGATTTGGAAAAAATCTCCAAGCTGAGACTTGTTTTAAGTGATTATAGCTTGGTCTTGTGCCCATACATCAGACAGAAGTGAATCCAAATCCTTGCTGGGAGAACATCTCCTCAAAAGTCAAAGAATGGGAAGCGGCTGTGGCTCAATCAGTAGGGGTCCCGTTTACCATATGGGAGGCCCCGGGTTCGGTTCCCGGGGCTTCCTGGTGAAGGCAAGCCCGCCCGCATGGCGTGGTTAGCTGACCCAGCGAGCACAAGCAGCAAGGGGGGGATAAATGAATAAATAAATAAAAATCTTAAAAAAAAAAAAAAAAAGTCAAAGAATTACCAAAGGTAATTTTCCAGAGAGCTGAGATTCCTGTTAAAAAAATCACAAAGCACATGAGGAAATAGGGCATCTTATAATTCAGGTATTGTTATTATTGGTTACAGAATCTAAAATTAGTATGTTTAAAATGTCTGAAGAGTTAAATGGGAGAACTGAAAGTAAGAATAAGGAATTAGGCAAATAATTAGAGTCCAGAAATGAAAAAAGTGTAATAATTGAAATTACAAATTCAAGGACAGTTTTAATAGGTTAGATAGATTGAAGAGTGTTTTAGTAAATTAAAAGGTAGATCTGAAGAAATAATTGTGTGTTGTACACAGGCAGACAGAGATAATATCAACATGAGGTTAAGTCGTGGAAGGAGTGAAAAGGTCTGATATGCACCTCTGGTAAACAGAATGATGGTCCCCCAAAGATGGCTACATTCCTAATTCCTGTCACCAGTGCATATGTTGGTTTACAATGCAAAAGAGACTTTGCAGATGCAATTAAATTAAAGGTCTTGCTATAGGAAGTGATCATGGATTTTCTAGGGGCCTATGTAATTAAAAGTCCTTATAAGGGGAATAAGAAGGCAGCAGAGTCAGAGAGATTTAAAGATACTACATACTGGCTTTGAAGAAGGAGTCACTAGCCAGGGAATGCAGGCAGTCTCTAGATGCTGGGGAGGAAAAAAAACCAAGAAACTGGATTCTCTCCTAGAGCTGTTGGAAGGAATGCAACCCTACTGATACCATGATTTTAGCTTCGTGAGAACTGTTTTGGACTTCTGACCTCCAGAACTGCAAGACAGTGGATTTGCTTTGTTTGAAGCCATGAAATTTGTAATAATTGTTGCAACAGTTATTGGACACTTAAGCAACATCTAATAAGAATTTCACATGTAGATGAATGAGAGGACAGTAAGAGATATGTTGATTGATTAATGTACTTTAAGTTAGATACACATTTAAAAATTTCTAGCGTATCCCCTAAGAAAATGAAATTTGAGCTAGAAGGCAAAATGGAGTGGGGGGACCTAAAATAGTGTAGAAAATAAAAAAAAACAGGAGAGAGAGAAAGAAACAAATGGTACAACAAAGAGATGGAACAAAATAATATGGTAGATGGGAAGTGGATGTGGCTCAAGCAATTGGGCTCCTCTCTACCATATAGGAGGTCCAAGGTTTGATTCCTGGGGCCTCCTGGTGAAAAACAGGCTAGCCTGCGTGGCAAGCTGGCCTGTGCAGAGTGCTGGCCTGCGTGGTGAGCTGGCCCATGCCAGGAGTGCTGGCTAACACGGAGAGCTGGCGCAACAAGGTGACACAACAAAAAGAGACACGGACATTTAGGTAATCTAAGTATCTTAAAAAGAAAAAATAGACACAGAACAGAGACAATAAAGCAAGCCAGGGAGCTGAGGTGGCACAAGATTAAGTGCCTCTCTCTACTTCGGAAGGTCCCAGAATTGGTTCCCAGCGCTGCCTAAAGCAAACAAGCAGACATAGAAGAACATACAGAGCCGACAATGAGTGCAAAACAAAGAGGGTTGGGGGGAGAAATAAAATAAATAAATAAATCTTAAAAAAAAAAAAAATTGGTAGAAATAAGACCAAATATGTCAGTGATCATATTAAATGTAAATGGATTAAATGCTCTAGTTAAAAGACAGATTATCAGGTTGCATGCAACAACACAAGCCAGTTATATATATCAAGAAAACATAGATTTAAAAATATAGGACATTCTGGCCTCCAGAACTGTGAGAATAAATTCAGTTGATTTAAAAAAAAAAAAAAAAAAAAAGTAGGACAATTTCCTTACTGAACCTGCTGTGGAAGCAGGGTGAAGGCAGGTGAACCCAGAGCCTACGCCAGTTTGAATGGGAATCTGCAAGATGGTGGTGGCCTGGCCCAAGGCATGTTGAGGATATGGCATATTAACTCATAAAATGGAAAGGAAGTCGAGAATCTACAAATACTTGGGAACCTTTGCAAAATCTAAAGTGTCCCTTACTACTTCAACAATTCTCTGACAACCATAACTATTTATCTTAGGTAAAGAAAGGTAAAGGGAAGCAGATGTGGCTCAACCACTTGAGTGCCTGCCTACCACATGGAAGGTCCCGGGTTCGGGTCCTGGTGCCTCCTAAAAGAAGATGAGCAGATGCCACTGCATCAGAGCTAGACACCGCCCCCGCCACAATAAGCAGAGGCCACAAGCCAGGAAATGCCACAGCCCACAGGGAGCAGATGTGGCTTAGTCTGTTGGGCACTCACCTCTCATGTGGGAGGTCCTAGGTTTGGTTCTCGGGGCCTCCTGGTGAAGATGAGCAAACAATGAGCAGACAGACAAGTGAACCATCTGGGGGAAGAGGGCGATAAAGAAAGAAAAGAAAAAAAAATGAAGGTAAAGCAGTAACACTGAAAGACGGTAACAAAGCTCTTAAACCTGCCACTGCTGAATACATTGTAAAGAAGGCTAAACAAAGGATAGCTCTGCACAGACGGCAAGAGGAGCTCAATAGAAGAAAGAGTCATAAAGGAATGATATTTATTGAAAATACTGTTAATTTAGAGGGGCCTGCCTTTAGACTTCTACTACATTAATGAATACAAGCCAGCTCCTGGAATCAGTTTAGTAAATGAAGCCATCTTTCATTGTTCATGCATAGACTGCTGCTTTGAGAAATGTTGTCCTGCTGAAGTTGAATTTCTTTTGGCTTATAATAAAAACCAACAAATTAAAATCCCTCCTGACACCCCCATCTATGACTGCAAGTCATGGTGTCATTGTGGACTTGGCTTCCCCAATAGGATTGTTCAAAAAGGCACACAGTATTCCTTTTCATGTGGTGTAAAACCTTGGGAAGATGAAAAGAATGAGCTTTGTCATGGAATATGTTGGAGAGGTAATCACATGTGAAGAAGCTGAAAGACAGCGTCAGTTATATGACAACAAAGGAATCATATACCTCTTTGATCTGGTCTGGTCTATGATTTGGGTAAGTTCACAGTGGATGCAGAGTGATATGGAAATGTCTCATTTTGTGAATCACAGTTGTGACACTAATCTTAAGATATTCAGTATTTTCATTGGTAATCTTGATACTCTTCTTCCCCAAGTAGTATTATCTTCCACAAAGAACCATAAATGCTGGAGAAGGTGTAACTTTTGATTACCAAATGAAAGGTTCTAGAGATATATCTTCAGATTCTATTACCACAGCCCAGCTGAAAAGAGAGTCAGATTTAAGTCTCTGAGAAATATACTTAAGCAGGTACATTGAAAATTATAGGTTCAAGTAAAAGGAGTAGAAGAATCATGATTAGGGGAATTATGAATGAGTATAACTATGTTATATTGGGGAAATAGATTTTCATATATTCCCAGATAGAACCCATCTGGGGTTATTGATTTCTTGAGGCTGTGTGGCTTGCCTATGGTGTCCAGACATCCCTAGAGCCCTTGGGAACTCCCTCCCTCTCTTCACTAGTTTTATTATATTCCCTGTGTTTGAATCCTGTAGACATCCTCAGGAGAACTTTTGTTTGAGGCTTTCTTTACTGTGACAGTTTGTGAAATCTGCCTGAGACCTGCATAAGTATAACCTCCCATTTGACTTCTAACTCACTTTGAAATAAAACCTTTCTTTTATTTAATATTTCCCCCTTTTGGTCAAGGTCTTTTTCCAAATGCATTTCTGATGAATGCTTGGTTTTAATCTCTGAACCTTCCAGATTTTATGAAAGATAAAAATATACACATTCAAGAAGTCCAGCGAACTTTAAAGAGGATAAACTCAAAATGGGCCACGCTTAGACACCTAGTAATCAAATTGCCAAGGACAAGGATAGTTCAGAAAGCTGCAGGAGAAAAGTAATATGTTATGTACCAGAGAGTCCTAATAAAATTAAGTTTTGATTTCTCGTCAGAAACCATGAGGCAGGAAAGCAATGGGATGAGATATTTAAAGTGCTGAAAGTAAACAATTGCCAACAAAGAATTTTATATTTGCTAAGACTTTTCTTAAAAAATTGGAGAAATTGAAAGACATTCCCAGACAAACAAAAGCTGAGGGAGTTCATCCCCACTAGACCTTCCCTATAAGCAATGCTAAAGGAAGTTCAGACTGAAAGGAAAGGGCACTAGACAGTGGATCAATATGGCATAAAGGAATAAAAGTAAAGTTCTTCAGTAAAAGTAACCATATGTGTATTTATAAAAATGAATTAAGGGGGGATGGAAGTGGCTCAAATGGTTGGGCGTCCGTCTGCCATATGGAGGGACCTGGGTTCCATCCCAGGGACCTCCTGGTAAAATTAAAAAAAAAAAAATATATATATATATATATATATATAATGAATTAAGTCCAATGTTAAATCATGAAGAAAATACATGAAAAATGTATACAGAAAGGCATGAGATGGGACTTAAAATGGTACAATAAAAAAAATAAAATCACCTAAATATGAAAAGAGACACTAACAGAAGAATTGAAGAATGAAAAGTATACAAACTCCAAATAGCAAAACGGCAGGAGAAAGTTGTGCATTACCACTAATTACTTTAAATGTAAATGGATTAAACTCTCCAGTCAAAATGCAGAGATTGGCAGAATGGATAAAAATACATGACCTAACTATATGCTGTCTACAAGAAATTCATCTTAAATTCAGACATAAGAAGGTTCAAAGTGAAAGGATGGGGGAAAAAAATGTACAATGCAAATAGTAACCAAAGGAGAGCAGAGATACCTATGCTAAGATCAGATAAAACAGACTGTTACAAGGAGCAGAGAGTGTCACTATATACTGATAGAGGGGTCAATTCAATAACAGTTGTATATATATATGTACCTAATGACACTGCCCCAAAATATGTTGGGTTGGTGCAAAAGGAATTGCGGTTTTGGACCGTGAATTTCAAATCATTATAACTAGGCTCAAACACACCTTTATTAATCAAAATAGGAACATTACAATCACATTTTTGGTAACGAGAAAAGTTATTCCTGTAGCATAAAAATCTGTGCTTCGGGATTCAACGAACTCTTGGAAAGCATTTTCTGCATCCTGCTGGTTGTGGAAATGTTTTCCCTGCAAAAAGTTGTCGAGATGCTTGAAGAAGTGGTAGTCGGTTGGCGAGAGGTCAGGTAAATATGGCAAATGAGGCAAAACTTCGTAGCCCAATTTGTTCAACGTTTGAATTATTGTTTGTGTGATGTGCGGCTGGGCATTGTCATGGAGAAGAATTGGGCCCTTTCTGTTGACCAATGCCAGTTGCAAGCATTGTAATTTTCGGTGCATCTCATCGGTTTGCTGAGCATACTTCTCAGATGTAATGGCTTCACCAGAATTCAGAAAGCTGTAGTGGATCAGACTGGCAGCAGACCACCAAACAGTGACCATGACATTTTTTTGGTGCGAGTTGGGCTTTGGGAAGTGCTTTGGAGCTTCATCTCAGTCCAACCACTGAGCTGGTTGTTGTATAAAATCTACTTTTTTTTTTTTTTTTTAAGATTTTATTTATTTATTCATTTATCCCCCCCTTGCTGCCTGTGCTCGCCGGGTCAGCCAACCACGCCGTGCGGGCGGGCCTGCTTCCACCAGGAGGCCCCTGGAACCGAACCCGGGGCCTCCCATATGGTAAACGGGAGCCCCACTGATCGAGCCACAGCCGCTTCCCTAAAATCCACTTTTTGTTGCATATCACAATCTGATTGAGACATGGTTCATTTGTTATTGCGTCAAATAAGAGAAGACAACACTTCAAAATGATGATTTTTTTGATTTTCAATCAGCTCATGAGGCACCAACTTATCGAGCCTTTTCACCTTTCCAATTTGCTTGAAATACTAAATGAATGTAGAATGGTCGACGTTGAGGTCTTCGGCAACTTCTTGTGTATTGTAAGAGTATCAGCTTTGATGATTGCTCCCAATTGGTTGTTGTCAACTTCTGATGGTCAGCTGCTACGCTTCTCATCTTCAAGGCTCTCATCTCCTTTGCAAAACTTTTTGAACCACCGCTGCACTGTACATTTGTTAGCAGTTCCTGAGCCAAATGCGTTGTTGAAGGTGCGAGTTGTCTCTGCTGCTTTAGGACTTATTTTGAACTCAAATAAGAAAATTGCTCGAATTTGCTTTTTGTCTAACATCATTTCCATATTATAAAATAAATATAAAATAAACAGCAAGTAATAAGTCATTAGCAAAAAAATATAAAGTGAGAAATGCACATTAAAATGATGTATAACATGGGGGTCGGATGTGGCTCAACTGGTTGGGCGTCCGTCTCCCATATGGAGGGACCCAGGTTCGATCCCCAGGACCTCCCGGTAAAAAAAAAAAAAAAAAAAAAATAATGTATAACATAACCACATTTATTTAAGAATGTATTCCAATATCAAACGGCAAATTTCAACAATGCAAAACTGCAATTACTTTTGAACCAACTTAATTTAAAGCAAATACTAATGTATTTGAAAGGAGAAATAGGTGGTTCAATACACCACTTTTAATAATGTATAGAATATCTAGAAAAAAGATCACAAAGGAAATAGAAGATTTGAACAATACTATAAACTAACTAGACCTAATAGATATATATTGAACATTTCACCCAATAGCAGAAGAATATCCATTTATCCGTAGTATATGGGGATCATTCTCCAGGATAGACCATATGTTAGGTCACAAAACATGACTCTATAAGTTAAAAAATATTGAAATCATACATTATATCTTCTCTGATCATAATGAAATGGAGCTAGAAATCAATAACAGGAAGAAATGGAAAATTCACAAATATCGGATATTAATCAATGCTCTCTTAAACAATCAGTGGTTAAAGAAAAAATGACAAGGGAGATTATGAAATATTTTGAGGCAAATGAAAATGAAAACAGCATACCAACATTTTTGGGGTACAGCAAAGGCAGTGCTGAGAGGGAAGTTTATAGCATTAAATGCTTACATTAGAAAAGAAGAACGCTTTCAAATTAGACACCTGTTTTAGTTTGCTTTCTTGCCAAAAGCAAATATCATAAAATAGGTTGGCTTTTAACAATGAGACTTTATTAGTTTATAAGCTTATAGTTTTGAGATTCTGAAACTGTCCAGATCAAGGAGATGCTTTCTTCTTGAAGACTTGGCCGCTGGCAATCCTGGACTCCTGACACATGGCAGCATTTGCTGGTCTCTTCTTTCTCTTCCAGGTTTCATTGCTCTTCTTTTCCAAAGAAGAAGCTTTCAGCCTCTTGCTTCTGTGGCTTTCTTTCCCTGTCTGAATTTCATTGTTTCATAAAGGACTCCAGAGAGAGGATTAAGACTCACCCTGAATGATGTGGGTCACTTCATAACTTAAGATTCTACTCACCAAAAGATTCTGCTTACAATGGGTATACACCCAAGGAATGGATTAACTTTACAGTACTCTTCTAGGGGCACATACAGCTTCAAACTGTGATAACACCTAACCTCACTACTAGAGGAAGTAGTGAAAGAAAAGCAAACTAGGGAAATGGATGTGGATCAAGCAGCTGGGCTCCCATCTACCACATGGGAGGTGCCAAGTTTGGTTCCCAGTGCCTCCTAAAGAAGGCGAGCAAGACAGCAAGCTGACGCAACAAGATGACACAGTGAGCTGGTGCCACCAGGAGACACAGTGAGAAAACACAGTGAGAGACACAACTAACAGAGCAGAGGTGGCACAAGCAATTAGGCACCTCCCTCCCACATGGGAGGCCCTGGGTTTGGTTCCCGGTGTCCTAAAAAAAGAAGATGAGCAGAGAGCGAGGGCAAATAATGAGGAGGGGAGAAATAATTAATTAATTAATTAATTGGAAAAAAAAAGCAAACTAAATCCAAAGTGAGCAGAAGGAAGTAAAAGATTTTAGCAGAAATAAATGAAATAGAGAATTAAAAAACAGTTGAGAGAATTTACAAAACCAAAAATTGGTTCTTTGTAAAGATCAATGAAAGACTGAAAGCTAGACTGATAGAGATAAAATAAAAAAGACACAAATAACTAAAATCAGAATTGAAGTGGTAGATATAATTACAGACCCCATAGAAATAAAAGAGATTATGAGGATAGTAGGAAGAAAGTAGATAACTTAGGTGAAATGGGCAAATTCCTAAAAACACACAAATTACACTGATTCAAAAAGAAATATATAATCTCAGCAGACCAATAATTAGTAAAGAGGTTGAATAAACACAGTAAAGGGCATATATGAAAAACCCACAGTTCATACAATGGGGAAAGACTGAAAGTTTTTCCACTAAGATCAGGAACAAGACCAGGATGCCCATAATCACTACTATTCAACATTGTTCTGGGAATTCAAGCCAAAGCAATAGGAAAAAAGGGGGAAGGGAGGGAGAGAGGGAGACAGAAAACATCCAAATTGCAAAGGAAAAAGTAAAACTCCTTATTTGTAGATGATAGGATCCTTTATTTAGGACCTACAACCACAAAAATGCTACAAGAACTATTAAACGAATTCAGAACATGATGGGGTACAAGATAAAAACAAAAGTCAGTTGGGTTTCTATACTCTAGTAATGAACAATCTGAAAAGGAAATCAAGAAAAAAATTCCATTTATAGTAGCAACTAAAATAATTTAATATTTAGGAATAAATTTAACCAAGGATGTAAAGGAATTAAAGTTGGAAAACTACAAAACATTGCTAAAAGAATTCAAACAATGCACTTTTAGAATTCAAATAGAAGTCTGCTCTGCTGCTTCTGAGTGGGATAAAGTAACTGTAGTCATATCTTGATTTAATACGGTAGTGATAAAGTGAGAGAAGCACCTTTTTTAGTTTCCTAGGCTGCTTAAAGAGATACTGTGCAATGGATTGGCTTAAACAATGGGAATTTTTTAGCTTACAGTTTGAGGCCAGGAAAATGTCCAAATCAAGGCATCATCAAGGCAGTGCTTTCTTATCAAAGACTGGCTACTGGCAATCCTTGACTTGTCTGTTACATGGCAAGGCACATGATAGTGTCTCCTGGTCTCTCCCTTTTCTTCTGGATTTCATTTGTTGATTTCAGCTTCTTGCTTTCGTGGTAGTCTCTATCTCTGTATTCATCCTGTGTTTAAAGGACTCTAGTAATAGTATTGTGACCCATCCTGAATGAGATGGGTCACCCCTTAACTGAAGTGGCCTCATCAAAAGGCCCTACTTACAATGGCTTTAAACCCACATGAATGGATTAACTTTAAGAACATGTTTTTCTGAGATACACAGTTTCAGACCACCCCAGTACCATTGGGGATATTAAAGATGGAAATAATATTGTAGCCTTTAGTCTTACCCTTAGAGAAAATCAGGTAATTCTGGGAGGGAGCTTTTTAATGAAGGTAATTGTTTTAACCACTGACATTTGTTAAAATATATAAAAGATTTCAGTGTTCAAGCTTTGCTGGTTTTATTGCTTTCATTTTAAATTAAAAGTACCTCTGTCAAGCTCCTTGGCTAAGATTCTCTCAGAATATAGTGCTCTTTTGTTTTACAAGTGAGATGTACATGTTGGGATTTCTTTATTCTTCCCTTCCCAGGTTAATTTTAGCTCATATTTAAAGCTGAATCTATAATTTTTGAAAATAAAGAGGAATTTCCTAGCCCTGTAATAGCTATTATACTAAAATTTTAAAGATCTGTAGATTAGTATAAACGGGTTTATCTGAAGAAATGGTTTTATTGTGGGTAAGTTTAATATATTTATAGGTTGATAATTTTTACATAACTTTTTTTTAAAACAATTTATTGAAGTATTCATACATGAACATACATAAACTATAAGTGTTCAGTAAATATCATGAACTTAAAAAACAAACATGCATAACATCATACAGGGCTCCCACACATCACCCCCTCCCAAATACCCTGCATTGTTGTGAAACATTTGTTAACAAATCATGAAAGAGCATCATCAGTGTATTACTACTAACTATAGTCCGTATCTTCCTCCCCTATAAATTTTTTTTAAGGATTTATTTATTTACTTACTTTTATCCATTTTTACCACCCCTACCCCCATTTTTGCTGTTTCTGTGTCCATTCACTGAGCAACTCTCTGTGTCCATTTCCTGCCCTCTCCTCTCCTCCTCCTCCTCCTGTTTTCACTGGGATTTGATCCTCGGAATCTCCAATGTGGGAGAGAGGTGTTCCACTGCCTGTGCCACCTTCCTGGTTTTTTGGTGCTTCTTGTCTTGGCTCTACCTTGTGTCACTCTTCTGTTACGTCATCATCTTGCTGCATGGCTTGCGGGGCTCCGCCACGCACGGGGCCTGGTGGCCCACATGCCTTCTATATTTTTCTTTTTTTTTTTCGTTTTTACCACGTGGTCCTGGGGATTGAACCCAGGTCCCTCCATATGGGAGATAGATGCCCAACCACCTGAGCCACATCCGTCCCTCTGCTATATCTCTTAAGGTTGGCCAAAGATACCCAGAGTTATAGTCTTTTCCCATACAGGATGGTCATATAATAAGTCAGGCTTAGTTTATCACCAGCATTCTAAAAACCAGAGCTAGGGAGAAAAACTAGGTCTGGGGACACATGCATGATTTCTAATATAGCGAATATTTAGCCTACCCTGATTATCACAAAATCAGGTCAGCGAGAATATTCACATTTACATAACTTTAAACAATTAAATGTGAAAGTAAAATATTTATTTTCATGGACATATTAAAAATATGCTTTTTCAACCCATATCTTAAAACTGAAAACTGAAGTGCAGATGTTTTCATTCACATTTAATGAGGTGAGGTGTGATGTGATATGAGACGTGACAGGATGTGGGCAAGAGCTTTGGAATTAGGCAAATCTTATACAGATTACTTCTCTAGACTTTATTCTGCCCATTGGTAAAGTGAGAATAATAATTTCTATCTTATAGGATAGTTGTTAAAAAAGATAACCCAGGGAGCGGATGTGGCTCCGGCAGTTGAGCTCCTGCTTCCCACATGGGAGGTCCCATGTTCAGTTCCCGGGGCCTCCCAAAACCAAACAACAAGCAAACAAATGAAAAAATCAACTTGGGAGCTGATGTGGCTCAGTGGTTGAGCACCAGCTTCCCACATACAAGGTCCCAGGTTCAATCCCCAGCTCTGGTACTAAAAAAAAAAAAAGACAACCCAGGTGAAGTTCTTGTATGCAATACACACATGCTATTTATGTAAAACTGTAGAGCAGTGAATTAAAACCTAAAGTTGTGAAAGTTATAATGTAGTTATGATTATGGTGCTTTCAAACCTTTATTTAAATTAGTTGTGAATCTAGTTCTCTACAATTGTAATTGTCACAGAAATGGTTAGATAATCTTTTATGATTCTAGGATTACAGATTTTTTCTTGGTATGAGGGAACCCATTATAATATGAGAATAATGCAGTTCTAACCACTGTCAGGATTGTGGATTGTTTGTTTAGGCTTGCCTCCCCTCCTCTATCTTCTCCAATTAATGGAATTCACAGCTGTATTTACTGATGATAATGAAAGATGAAGCTTAAAGTTGATCATACACACTTTTAGAATTCAAATAGAAAACTGCTGTGCTGCTTCTGAGTGGGATATGGTAACTGTAGCCATATCCCCCTGAAAGTAAAATATCATTAAAGACCTCTTTAAATTCATGTTGTCCGTTCTCCTTAAAATGAATACTTTTTAATTTTATCATTACTTAGCTGTTGAGAATGATTACAGAAAAAACAGCATTCACTGTTCCAGATATAACAAAAGTTGAAAGCATCAAGAGTCCTGTATTGGGAAGCGGCTGTGGCTCAATCAGTAGGGCTCCCGTTTACCATATGGGAGGCCCCGGGTTCGGTTCCCGGGGCCTCCTGGTGAGGGCGGGCCCGCCCGCGCGGCGTGGTTAGCTGTACCAGCGAGCAAAAGCAGCAAGGGGGGGATAAATGAATAAATAAATAAAAAAATCTTAAAAAAAAAAAAAAAAGAGTCCTGTATTAAATCACCAAAAGTTCTCATTGGTTCAACTGCTTTTATGTGTTCTAATAGTTACCCTACCTGACACACATTACAGAGCACTGGACTGTATAATAATGAATTTTACTTTACATAGTAATGCAGTAGCATGCTTTTGACAAAGCTTGGATTCACATATACCTGAAAATGTACTCATGCACTCATATTTCCTAAAATAAAAAATTTTCTTGCCATAATCAGTGCATTTATTGCACACTCAATCACTCAATGACGAATTTTTTTTTTTTTTTTGGAGGCCACTCTTAATTGTTTTGTTTTATTTATTTATTTTTTTACTTTTCTCAATTAAATGTAATGGATACATATAAAAAATTTTTTTTGAATCAAACAATATATTACACAATATATTTGGTTCATAGTAACGCATTCATACAGTATTTGTCCTTTTGTGTCAGTGACGAATCTTAAAGGAGAACCATTGAAGAAATTTGTTGGGGTTCGTTTATAATGAACAGATATGTTCTCTTTTATAATCTTGATAATAAGTGTAGTGTTTATAAAAGATAGTGGGTAAAGCAGGTCACAGGCTCTTGAGCCCAGACTACCTGAGTATCCTGACCACTGTTTCCTTGTTTTGTGATCATAGGCAGCTTACTTGTTTTCATCTGGGAAATGAGGAAAATAGTAAAAATATTACTGTCTCATAGGGTTGTACAAGAATTTAAAGAATTAACATTTTTAAAGCACTTAGAGAGTGCCTGGCACATAAGGGCCCAATAAATTTTGGATGTTGTGGATGTCACTGTTCTACAGTGTGACAGATGCCTTATCAGAGTCAACCATTTTTTATACAGGTCAACTATTTTGAGTTCTTCATTCTGTCCTAAAAGTATATGCAGAGAATAAATATAATCTGTTGGGTAAAAAGTAGCTTTGATTAAGAAAACTGCAAGGAATCCATTCCTTTTGCTTTTCCATGCAAGCTGTAAAATGGGATGATAAGCAGATAATGATGCTTTTAAGGAAAGCAGGGAATAAATATAAGTTTAAACATTCTAATCAGAAGAGTATATTTGCTTATGTGTTTAAGGTGTAATCAACAGTGAATAAATTTGAGACTGGACAAAAGTTAAAAATGTAGTATTGTATTCAGTACCAGAGCAGATTTTCAACAGCAGCCCTTCAAGTTACCAATAAATACCCACAGTGGAATAGTGACAACTCATTCATATCAAAAGCAAGAGGACGATAAAAATTGTAATGTATTTTATATTGCCATGATTAAAGTGAGCCCTGTCTTAAACTTTGGAGTAGCTAGCTGCCTTCAAAATCTTGGTTTGCATGTAACCAGCAAATATATGGTATGTACCTGAAGATGAAAAAGGCTTAGCTGTGGGCACCTTTGGGAGAGAGCCAAATTACTTTGTGACCAGTTCATATATAAAACCAGGAAAGAGAAACCTGAATATAGGAATATTTGTGTTATTATGAGAATTATTATTTATGCTCCAAGAAAGGAGAAAAACCTACTATAGAATAAAGATTTCAGAAGATAAAAGATATTTACTATTTAGGGTAATTTAGTTGAGAAAAAGGAATAAAAGTATAATAAAATATTCCATAAGATCTCATTAAGGCATAGCAGGCACTCTTGTGAGATCTGTTACTGTCTTGAGTGACTTATTTCAATAACTTAGTAGGAAATATAGGAAAAGAATTCAAGCTTTATGTCCAAAATCATAACAACCCAGCCCTCCCTTCTACTTCCCCATGCCACTTTTTTGCCTTGCTTGCTCAAGGAAAGTTTAATGATATGGTCGTTTCATAATACCGGTATTAGTGTTAGGTCTTGACTAGAAACTTTTAAATGAAATTTGCTGTGTCCATGGCTTTAACCTAGCTTAATATCAGAAGCAGCTACATTCATCATCAAGCAGTAATTTCATATGATTTATTGTAGCTTTTTTCCTTTATAAACCCAAATATTTATCAGATAAATACTTGCATTATGTCCGTGTGGAATAAACTTTTTATTTTGAATGCTGCTCAGTTCCATAGAATAATACATTAAATTGTTCTTATTTGGATTTGAAATTGAGAAATAGGAATTTTCCCTTAAATAAACAAATGAATTAAATTTATCTGCTCAGGGGTGGGATACCATTAAGGAAGTTAGGTCTAGTTAACAATACTAATCATGATATTCTGAACTTCTCTGTAGAAAGCATTATAATTATTTAAGATTCTCACTTATAATATTAAGGGTTGTTTTATTGCTGGTGTGAACAAAGTAGTTTTTAAAATTTTAAACAGGTTAGTTTTTTCATGTTTTGCTAGTTCCCATACTTGAGCTTTATGGACCTTAGACCAGAGGTTGCAAACAGGTGATTTGCACAGCGTTTAAAATTTTTTTAAATTAATTGCCAACATATAAAAACTGGGAGATTTTATTAAAAATACAGTGTTAGCAACTCCTGAAAAATCAGAGCTGGCAGCATTGGGCCTGTATTCTTATATGACAAAAACAGCTGGAGCTGATAACTGTTCCCTTTAGATGGGACACCCACTATTTACCACCATATATACCTTCCCCCAGCCCCTACTCATTTATATTTTATATCTGGTTTTTCTCAGCATTTGGGTTATAACCTCTGAATTAATGAGTTTCTGTAGAATCCAGAAAAGCACTGTCCTATTTATATCATCATTGAAATTGCTTAAAGCCCTTTAGGAAAGCACTATTTTCTTTTAATTCAAGGGATGCTTTCATTTAATTCAAGGGAAAGGTATTACATTTTATGTCTGTAACATAAATGCAAGGGATAAGCATGCTAAATAAGAAGCTTACAATAATTCAAAATCCAAACAAGTGAGTTCCCTTAATCACCTCAGGAGATGACTTATTCTAAAGGTGCTACTCAAGACGTTTTATTTTTTATTTTATTTTATTTTTCAAGACATTTAAAAAAAATATATATATATTTTATTAAGGAGCTTTAGATGAGATAAATGTTACATAAAAAATATATAAACTATAGACCATGCTTTGTAGCAGTGCTTCAATATGTGTTCATCAATTGTAACAAATGCACCACACTAATGAAAGATGTTGTTAATGGGGGAAAGTGTGGGATAGGGAGGGGATGGGGTATATATAGTATTTAGATACCTCTAGAGCCCCCAGGAGCACTCCTATTTGAGGCTACTCAAAACATTTTTGAAAAAAAAAATCGAGGCATATTTCTTTTTAATATTCTCAGAGGTATCAGATTTTTACCCTTTGATAGTATATATATTTTAATATAAGTTGAAAGATATGACTAATATGGCAAGAAAATAATGTGAAAAAATTTTATCAAGTGGCAGTAAGTCAGCTCAGAGTCTGATGATGCTTGAGAATATGGATAAGACTAAGTTTTATGAAGCTTCAAAGTAAATATGAACTTGCATACATTTGTAGTTGTTCAAAGTCAGTAATTCTCCAGGAGAAAAGATATTATAAATGCAGATTTATACCCACCTCTTAAAATTACCCTTACCCCCCAAAAGAATATTGTATAATGAATTAATGACAACAACAAACAATACTGAAGGAAAAGGTACTGAATAAAACTTCATCAGGGGAATGAAATCAGAAAACAGCCCAATTTCTTGTCATACATTTTAAGAAATGTCTTCAGGAACAGTATAATTTGGGCCAGATTGAAAGAAAATCAATTGCAACTGTCCTTTCCAAGAAGACTGTATATTGTTGTGAGAGCCATGCAAACAAAAGTTTGAAAACCCCTACTAACATGTCACAGGAAGGGGAAAGTTAGTTGGATACATGGTTTAATTGTGTGTTGAGGCTGCAATAGTAGTGCTAATAAAGAAACTATCTGTGACTTACCTATATTTATTTGTAAAAATATTTATATAAAATATATTTCCTTCCTCTCTGATAAGATCTTTTTTTGTTCTTTGTTTGCTTTGTTTCTGATGATCTTTTAATATTACAGTTTGCTCACTCACATCTACATCAAAGAAGACCCCACCAAACCTAGGGGGACATAATTTAGAGATGAGGTCCAAAGGCAGGAGGAAGGGACAGGAGTCTCATAAGATCCTTTTCTCAGCTGGATAGCAATTGTTTAAGGTCCAAGCGCCCTGCCTTCCCTGTCAGGTAGTGAAATGAATGGACTAGTCAAGAGAAACTGATAAGTATTTGCCAGATAAATGTACTCAAGAAAGGTCAATTGAACTAACTGTTGGCTAAAGATAGACCCTGTGGCAATTTGAGATTATTTATGAATAATCTCAAATGATAAGGATTAGTTTTGTAAACTGGTCTGTTCCTCTGGGTGTGATACCCTTTGATTGTATAAAATTCAAAGTTTTTTTTTTTTTTTTTTTTTTT